>JAWPHD010000799.1:0-396369 GCA_037043455.1 Cyrtodaria siliqua | reverse complement strand
GTTAGCTTGTCGCATTCAGATCTCTGCCTTTTTCGAGAGTATTATGGCTCTTATACTTTACCTACTATTCCTATTATAACAGTCCTATATCTAAGCATATATCACTGATTTGAGCCTATGTAAGAGAGATTGTTTTATAATTATGGGGACTTATTGGCAAGACCCTCACTGGCAGTCTACTCGTTTATAGGTTTTTCTCTAAAATCTACATCAATTTGGGGGTTTTGATGATCAAAGTCTTAGACCCAATAGAACAGAAACTAGCTCCTGACTTAACTTCTCCAGTTCTGATATTGATTTGGGGTCACAAAATCTATGACCTAAAGAGAGCTATTTCTTTAGTTGTCTATCCATTGCACCGACACCAAACTTCATACATGCAAACATGCAGAGGTAAATATGATTCTGGGGTCAAAAGGTTTGAATGTCAAGGTCACCCTGATGCATGACCTATTTCCACTCCATACCACCTACCTGCACTCAACATGCCAACACATCTTGTTGTCTGGCATTATAAGCACCACATTTTGAATGAAAAACATGAAGGTCAAGGTCACTCATAATTGACTTTTTCATTTGAATTATCCTGTCCTACTGTAATCAAAATGTGTTGCCTGTTGGAGAACAGAAGATTCACAATTCATTGTTAGATGTAAAGTCAATGTCAAGGGTACTGCGATGTGAAAGAAGAAAATTGGTTTCCTGACCACTTAACATTCACTTCATACAAAAGTATCTGACTCTTCAAACTTCATACACAGATACATAAAGATAATATGGATAGACGACAGAGCCAAGCCTAACAATATTTGTCCCCTCCCCATTTATTGGTGGTGGCAGACAATGTATATGGGGAGCATAAAAAGTAACCCGAATTCATTAAATGCAAAAAGTAGGTCAAGGTTGCTCCCGTTTATCTGCTTTTAGGTTATCTTGATGTATCTGTATGAAGTTTGAAGAGTGTAAAGGCTATTAACGAGTTACAAGCAGAGCTAATGAAAAACATTAACCATAATCAATGAAGAGTAAATGGTGGGTCAAGGTCGGTCAGGGTGATCTACTTTTTTTGGTCATAAGGAACTATTTCACAACGCACCCGATCTTTGAAAAGGCATGGAAATCTAGCATATTTACTGCAAGCTTGTCAAAAAAATTTAACATAAAACTCGAGATTTTTGAAATTTAAGATTTATGCGAAGAACATTTTAAATGGAACCTTTCGTCAGTGATACCACATACTGAAACGTGGCTCATTGTAAATGGAGGCTTACCATAAAATAGTGCAGAAACTCTGCAGTTTTGCAGGTTAGAGGGTTCTAAAGGTCCATTCTCCCATATTTTATCTTGATGTAAATGGAGGGATGAGCTTGGCATGTTCATTCCTGTTAGGCGCCATATTACCTTTCTATGATGTTGGTGCACCATAAAATCCAATTCAATTCAAGGCAAGCAATTTTAAATTATTATGCATGCTAAGAGTTAAGGCATGTGTTTGATAGTTATAGGAAATAAAGATTAGAATACTTCAACATGCTTACGAATAGTTTGCTTTTTGGACATTAAAAAAATAGAATACATTAGAAAAACCTGGTTTAATTATACTGCAACTTTTTTTCATAAAAGTGCACATAAATCTATAAACAGATGCATGCTAAATGCAAATCATTGTACACGTTGGCAGCTGTTATGGAGACACCTAAGCTCCTCCGAGACTTGCTATTTCAACTAGTTTGACCAATTAAAGAAGCCAGTGATCTATTGCTGCTAATGCACATGTTGTCAGGTCACTGAAGAACTAATTATGTCCTTAGGTGGTAAATTGCATATTCAGAGAGTAGCATTACATGGATGACACCTAATTGAGTTGACACTTGTAAAAACTCCTCTCTGACTAGGAAGCGAGCAGGACCAATGCAGGAAACAGCTGATAACTGTGAATATACAGCTTTTAAATCACGAGCACAACCAATGCAGGAAAAATAGCTGATCAACTGTGAATATACAGCTGTTAAATCACGAGCAGGACCAATGCAGGAAAAATAGCTGATCAACTGTGAATTACAGCTGTTACATTACGAGAGCAGGACCAATGCAGGAAAAATAGCTAAACAACTGTGAATATACAGCTGTTACATCACGACAGGACCACCCCTGCGAAACTCTGTTCTTATACTCAAGAACAGTCTGAACAGTTCTAGAACATTAAGAACAGTTCCTGAACTGTTCTTGATCATTGTTCTAGAACATATGTTCTTAATATGTTCTTGAACACCTTCAAGAACTATTGAAGAACATTTCAAGAACTTTAATTTTCCTTAAGATATCTTGAAAGGTTCTTGGGACAAGTTTAGAACAGTTCAAGAACCTTTAAATAGAGAAAATGTTCTAAAATGTTCTTGAACAATTTCAAGAGCAAATCAAGAACAGTTTAGGAACTTCAGGATTTCCTGAACTGTTCTTTAATTTGTTCTTGAACAATTTGAAGAACAAATGAAGAACCGTTTCAGGAACTTCAAGGGTTCTTCAACCGTTCTTAATTAGTCTTAACTCTAAGTGTTCTTAAACGTTAAGCGTAAAGCACTAATTAAGAACAGTTTAAACCCTTGAAGTTCCTAAACTGTTTCTTCATTTGTTCTTGAAATTGTTTAAGAACGGTTTTAAAATTCTCTCTATTTAAAGTTCTTTAAGTGTTCTTTAAAGTGTGAACTAAATTCCTTTAAATAGGAAATGTAATTAAGATGTGCTTAAAATATCTACAAATGTGTTATCCTTTAGGAATGTCGCTACAAATTGATTACATCTGTGCAAATGTAAATATACATTTAAATTAGTAAGCAAGTCACAATATTAACCACCTAATAAACTATTGTGATCTTCCATTTTTAGTCACACTATTTACTGATACAGCGTTTGAAAAAGGCATTCTTTTTGTAATGCTGACAGGCACAGGTATTATAATGAAATATGAAATTTTCTTGTTTAGTAGTCTTGAAGACAATCCAAGTATACATAGATGGCTTTTACTGGGGACATGAAAACAATTATCCATAAACTTGGTATAAAAAGACATTTATTTTGTAGCACTTAAGTATTGTGTTGATTAAATTAAAGTTCAAAGTTTTCAAATGCTTTTGAGTATTTCCACAAAACAACATAATTTTATTACATTATTTCCAGAACAGGTTTTTCCATAACAACTGAATATACATGTATAGAGTATAAGAAAAATTACAGTTCTTGAAATGCTCCTTCAATAGTTCTTGAAAATGTTCAATGTTCAAGAACATATAAAGAACATGTTCTAGAACAATGAAATGTTCTAGAAATGTTCATGAACTGTTCTTGAGTATAAGAACAGAGTTTCGCAGGTGTTCATCTTCATGTAATTGAAAACAAACATCTATACAAACAAATATATGATCATTATTGCATGAACAGTTCTTAATATAATAACATTATCTGGAGTTTAAAGCCCATGTCTTCATTTATATTTGCAAAGAAAGTAGGTAAAGAATATATGACACCTGAGTGTGATTCTGACAAAATTGCAAATAAATGCAAAACGCCATTCTTTTGAGTTTTTGGCGGTAAAATGGCAGTCCAACTGAAGATTGTGCTTGCATCATTTAATGATTAAATGTAAGTGTTTTGTAATAATACTTACAATTACTTATGTGTCAAAAACATCTTCTATATTTAATAGTTGTAATTGAAAGATGAAATTTCTAAATGAGGTCTTTAGAAACAGTATTTTAAAATGAAACCCTATTGTCATGTGTTTTCATGGATTGACTTTCTTTTTTTTGTTTGCTGACAGAAAAATGGTATTCAGCACTGCAGAATTATTTCTTTTCAGTATCATATGTAAAATTTCAACAAGTATGACCAGGCATTCTGAAGGTTCAATTAATGAATTTGTTCTTTAACTGTTATGTAGGTTAAATTAGTGGCCAAGGGAGTTCAGGAACTGTGCAGGAACTGTTCTGGATAGATTGTTCAAGAACGGTTCTTGAACTGTGCTTCATCTTGTTCTTGAACAGTTCCAGAACGGTGCAATGAACGTTAAATGAGACCAAAATTTCTAGAACTTATGTTCAAGAACAGTTCTAGAACTATCTTACTGTTCCAGTACAGATCATTCTGGAACAGTTCTAGAACAGTTCCAGTACAGATAGTTCTAGAACTGTGCTTCATTTGTTCTTGAGCAGTTCTAGAACTGTGCATGAACGTTAAATGAGACACAAATTCTAGGGTTATGTTCAAGAACAGTTCCAGTACAGATAGTTCCTAGAACTGTTCTAGAACAGATCCAGTACAGATCGTTCTGTAACAGTTCTAGAACAGTTCCAGTACAGACAGTTCAAAGAACTGTTCTTGAACATAAGTTCTAGAACTTTTCTTGACATAAGTTCTAGAACTGTTCTTGAACATAAGTTCTAGAAAATTTGTCTCATTTAACGTTCACATACTGCTCTAGAACTGTACCAGAACAGATTAGGTACAGTTCAAGAACAGTTCTTGAACAATCTATCCAGAACAGTTCAAGAATTGTTCAGGAACAGTTCTAGAAAATTTCGCAGGGTAATAAATAAATGCAGGACATAGCTGATCAACTGTGAATATACAGCTGTTAAATCACGAGCAGGAAATAGTCTGATCAACCTGTGAATATACAGCTTGTTACATCACGAGCAGACCAATGCAGGAAAAATAGCTGATCAACTGTGAATATACAGCTGTTACATCACGAGCAGGACCAATGCAGGAAATAGCTGATCAACTGTGAATATACAGCTGTTACATCACGAGCAGGTCCAATGCAGGAAATAGCTGATCAACTGTGAATATACAGCTGTTACATCACGAGCAGGACCAATGCAGGAAATAGCTGATCAACTGTGAATATACAGCTGTTACATCACGAGCAGGACCAATGCAGGAAATAGCTGATCAACTGTGAATATACAGCTGTTAAATCACGAGCAGGACCAATGCAGGAAATAGCTGATCAACTGTGAATATACAGCTGTTAAAGTCACCAGCAGGACCAATGCAGGAAATAGCTGATAAACTGTGAATATACAGCTGTTAAGTCACCAGCAGGACCAATGCAGGAAATAGCTGATCAACTGTGAATATACAGCTGTTACATCACGAGCAGGACCAATGCAGGAAATAGCTGATCAGCTGTGAATATACAGCTGTTAAATCACGAGCAGGACCAATGCAGGAAAAATAGCTGATCAACTGTGAATATACAGCTGTTACATCACGAGCAGGACCAATGCAGGAAAAATAGCTGATCATCTGTGAATATACAGCTGTTAAATCACGAGCAGGACCAATGCAGGAAAAATAGCTGATCAACTGTGAATATACAGCTGTTACATCACGAGCAGGACCAATGCAGGAAAAATAGCTGATCAACTGTGAATATACAGCTGTTACATCACGAACAGGACCAATGCAGGAAATAGCTGATCAACTGTAAATATACAGCTGTTAAATCACCAGCAGGAAAAAGCTGATCAACTGTGAATATAAAGCTGTTACATCACGAGCAGGACCAATGCAGGAAATAGCTGATCAACTGTGAATATACAGCTGTTACATCACGAGCAGGACCAATGCAGGAAATAGCTGATCAACTGTGAATATACAGCTGTTAAATCACGAGCAGGACCAATGCAGGAAATAGCTGATCAACTGTGAATATACAGCTGTTAAATCACGAGCAGGACCAATGCAGGAAATAGCTGATCAACTGTGAAATACAGCTGTTAAATCATGAACATTTTTTAAAATTTTAGGTTCAATAGAAAATCAGGAGATTACACTTAAATCCGGAATTCCGGAGAGCAAATGAAAAATTCGGAGAATCGGGATTTTATCTGAAGATTTGGCAGGCCTGAAATGCATGCTACATCACCGATAAGTTAAGGTCTATATATATATAAAAAAAAAGAGGCCCAAGAGGGCCTTGGATGCTCTACTGGCTAAAGGTAAAGTTTTGTATAAGGGGCCATAACTCTGTCAAAAATCATTCAACCGGAACATGACAATGACATGCGCAACAAGGCTTGGAACTGATCATCACTGCCATGTTTCGCTGAAATCTGGCCAGAGGTTCAGGAGAACTAGTCTTGAAAAAAATTGCATAAAAAAGGAAGGATTATGGATGGACGGACAACAGACAACTCGTCATCCCATAAGCCAGTAGAGCTAAAAAATTCCTCCCTCCCCTAACACACACACACAACCCACCCTTCAAATACCGTACAAAAATACGAGAGGTGTTCAACTTATAACGTAACTTTTGTTTAAGATGTTATTTTTCAGCGGAAATGGTTATCATAAAACATGGGTGATTTAATGTTGTGAAACTGTTATTTAGAACATTATACATTTAAAAATAATCTACAAGTTCAGGCAATTCGCTTTAAATTACATTTTGAATTAGGTACCAACTAGTTTCCAATTTTAAACCTATATGTTTCTATTGTTGTAGAGTTTAACCTTAAATTAAACCAAATAATGTCACTAAATGCATATCGTAATTGTTTAAAACTGTGTTTGAAATTTAAATATGATCATATGTTTTATTTTAAGTTCGAATTTTATCGAAATTTTAAGAAATTGACAAATTATAGGACAGTTTGCTAGTATGTTACCGATGATTTTATTAATTTATGAGACGAAAACTGAATAGTTAATGTTGCTGTATTATCACATACCAATATAAAGATATATTTTTTTCATCATTATTTGCAAATGTGTTTGTGTTGCTCCTAAAAGCTATATATTTTTTCATTTCTTTTCTTATAAGAAAGTAATGAAACATTTTTTATAGAGGAGGACATCATAATGCCTGCAGTTGATGTTTCAAACTAGAACTTTTTATAGATTTAAAAATGTTCAAAGTTTTAGTTCAGGTTAATTTTTGCTGAAAACCGACAAATAGCAAAAAAATGCATATTCCATTTTTTTTATGTTCACACATGGACATATCAGACTACTATTACCTTAAACGACAATTTTTTTTAATTTGTTTTGTCGTTACTTTTTATAATTGTAGATTTTTGCTTCAAAATGTCATTCTTTACCATTTTACAAAAATCTGGATGCTGCAAAATTAGGAATCACATAATTATAGTTCATGTCATAATGTTTTATATCAAAAGAAACATTAAACTTGACATTAAAATGAACATATTCGGCGAGAATGTCAAGATGCTTGAATCAGGTACAAAATGAAAGTGTTACATTATAAGTCGAACACCTCTCGTAGGCTCGAAATAGGTTCCTAATAGATTTACTGCATGACTTACAAACGGGGTAACAAAAAGGTGTGAAGGTTGGACAAGGGTTCCACTTTATGCCCCCTCTACTGCTGGGCATAAAAATAAACTAAATAACTTTTACATGGTGATGACCCTTACTGACTTCTGTGGTCTATTTTTTTTTTTTGCCTCAAGTTATTTTTTTTTCTGTTCAATAAAGCGATACAACAGCTGTGGCTTGATTACCATACAGCAGTGTGGTATGAGACATTCCTTTCAATGTATCCAATCAATGTCTGCTTGTTTGAATAATAATAATATTTTACAAATATATGAACAGGACGTATTTTCAAGCTTATAAAAAGACTTTTAAAGCAATAGAAAATAGGACAAACTACCTAATTATGGTGCAGCAACTTTGAAATCTTCATCGACTAAAATACGGAGAAAAACTCCGGGATATCGTTCATTGTTATAAAAATCATATTTTTTACAGAGACACATTGATCACTGAGTTACTAGATTTATACTCTTAACTGAAAAAAAACACACAACTTAATAGAAATCAATATTATAGACAATGAATATTTGATACAAATCCGGTTTTACCAGAAACAAAATAAAAGTTCCACGAAAGCACTTGTGAATATTGCGTTAATCAAAGAACAATTGTGAGTAATGGATAGAGCACTTGGCCACTCCGCGTTAAGAGCTGAAGACTTTTTTGATAGAGAATATTGTGTTAACCAAAAAAAAAATCCATTTTCTTCAGACTGTAACTACCGGTAACGTCAACAAAAAACAAGCGTCTCCTTGCTTCCTTCATTCTCAAAACTGAAGAGCTACAATGGTTCGCCAGTTGTACCCAGAAATAAATAGTGTATAGGCATGTGTGGTAGATTTTAGAAAAGGACCTTAAAAATTCTGTTCATCGGTTTTTGAGAAGATTTTTAAGATTTAGATTTATATGTTTTAAGCATGGCAGGCATTTTGGATGTTGCAATGACCTAATTTCAATAAAACTGAACAAGAAATCTGTTAAACCGATGAATGCACCCTGAATAAAGGTACACGTGTGAAATACAATCGGATGAAAAATGTAGTGGACATCTAGATTTAGAATAAAAAAACTTGAAAGTTTCGTAACTCCGCCAAAAATTATTCAACTGGAACGCTCTACTCTGCAATATGCCATTTTTAACCCCTGGGATTTCATTTCAACAATGTAACAATCTAGAGTATAACAACCATTTTTATAAAACATCTGTTGAAATCTGTTTAGTTTGATGTTTTAATGCTATTTTTACATCATTTTAAGCACAAGTCTGCCGGCCCTTTAATTATATGAAGGTTGATTTTTTTCTGGTAGAGGAAAACCACCCCATTTTACCCTGGTAGAGCCAGTAGTGTATACCTGCCGCCATTCGTAAAAATACAGTGTGTCTTGGCAAGATTTTTTAAAGTTTGGACTAATTTAGTAAAGTTGGCCATCTTGGATGTCGTGTTGAAAGCCATATTGTACAGGTTTAAGTACATATCCTGCTATATAAAGCCATGCACCTGCATAAAATTCTGAAATACATTTTTTTTTCATTCAGCTGGAATTCATGAAGGTAAGTTACAGTGTTCATAATGTATTATTTGTGGTATAATCCTGGTTGGCCATCACTCGGTAGACATTTTACACTCTTCATTTTTTGTTAAATATATCATTCGTTATTAACATTACCTGGCATGCATTCAATTTCCTAGCAGCAGTAAACGATTTTGTAACATTAATTTGGATATCTAGGTAATATTTAAGTTACAAAACAGTTTACTTTAACTATTCACAACACAAGAAACTGACTGCATGACTGTTTATTCAATGTTTCGATTGTCATGTATTGTAGATTAAATGATCAGATGGTAGCTGTATTTTATGATCTAATTAAGTTTAAGTAACTGAAACACTATCTTTTACTTGATACATTTTACACAAAATAATCTATGGCATATCATCTCTGGAAATTGTGCCATTATCGGTTTACAGCAAATGTGGATAATTAAAACAACAGATACTATGTTTTAATCAACTTCCTTCCTGAGATTTAATTAATAAAGCAGCCACCAAGGACAACAATCATGGTGAGTGAACTATTGTTGTTTTGTTTTGCAAATTGTGTGTATTTGTTGGAGTGCTTTAAGTTTCGTTTATATTTTTGTTATTTTGCATTCAATTTTTAAGTTCCAGAAGACGGGTCACATTGACACACTGCACACACATGGAGCGAAAGTGTATTTAATTATAAACTACAAACTATCAAACTACAAAACAAAACAAGAAGTCCAAATGGCCCTAAATCGCTTACCTCATGTAGACACTTGCAACAGTAACAGAAGCGGATGAGATAGAGGTCTGGTTAAGTTCAGAAAATATATTTTGTTTTGTTTATCCAGGCAAGGTCAACATTTAAACTAGAAGGGTGATCCAAAAAGACTTGTGTCACCCGCCATGTGCATATTTGACAAAGGTTAGGTTGCAGGTTAAAGTGTGATGGACGGACTCAGCCAACAACATACGAGGAACAAAGTGATCCCTAAGTGTCTACCATGCTACACAGGCGACACAAAAACTAGCTTGGAAGAGGACCATAAACTTATGCTATATGCAAAACATTAAGGCCTATGGTTCTTGTTGTTTCAGAGAAGTTACCTTTTAAAGGTATAAATGTATAACTCTATATAAAAGTGTGACACCGGGTTGGGGTAAAATATGACCTGTGTCACCATTTGAAAAAACTTGGTAGAGGACCATAACATTAGGCTACATCAATATATGAGAGCTTTATATGCCTTGTGTTTTCAGAGAAGGTCTTACAATGTGTTCCCAGGGTGGGGCCAGACTTGAAGAGGAACATATTAAAGCTTAGGTATTGTCCGAATAATCGATTTGATTGATCATCAGTTATGCCTTTGATCTGATTATAATCGCTTACAATTTTTCATGATCGATTTACTCGGTTGTTGAAAATTATGGCTTATTTCATTCTCTTGTACTAAAATATTAAAATAATCACTTATTTATAGTGGGTATCACAACTTATTTTTTAAAATATATGTTGTTCAGTTTCATTCAGTTCGTTTATTACCAGAACATAACTGAAATGTGATTCTTTTCTTCATTCAGTCTGAAAAAGGCTTACACTTGTCTTTTATAGCAGCCATGTTTAATCGATTAATGATCGATCATCGGGTCAGTTAAATATTCTGATATCGATCATAAATTTTCAGCCGATTCCCAACACTACCACTAGCTCTTGCAGTTTCAGAAATTTTTTTTCAAAATATGTCCAATATAATTCTATGCAAAACAACAAGGAAAGTTTTGATCATTTATAGTGATGGTGGCCATCTTTCATGTCCCACTGACCTAATTTCTACAACATTGAGCTAAAAACACAAGGAAATAGTCGTAAATTGACCAAGATGATGTAGTAGCAGATTTAGTATAGTTCATGTACATTTGGCATGCTCCAAAATGGCTGTATTACTTTACCAGGTGAATATAAATTGTATTTATACACATTATTTATACATCCTTCATTGTAAACTTTATTAATCTCTTGAAAGTGTTTGGATATTAACCAGACACTGACCACTTAGCGAATTATTTAGCAATTGTATGCCTACTGCACATTAGTGCCCAGACACTGAAGAAAGGCTACCGGGTACAAAGAAGTTGCTCAGAACTTTTTATATACACGCTGCATAATTGAAGAGCTCCAGGTTGCGTGTTGCATGATCAATGGGGAAGAATCGATGCACCAGATCGCATTATCTCAATGTAAGTGACCGAAACAGTGTATAGGTTGTGACAAGACACCAACAACGATGACTATATTTGACAAGCAGACTCCCTCGAGAAATACTGAAATGGGCTTGAGCATTAGCCGGTGATTTGAGGTTCCCTCAGTCGCGTGATGACAGCAACATATGGTTTGTATTTATATTGAAAGGAAGAACATTTTTGTCATGACGTATCAAAATATGGTAGTTATAAATGCAAGCAGTTGACACAACCACTTTAATAAGCACATCAGTATATTGCAGCGAAATTTGGTATAGGAAAGTCACTGGATATGTAATACTCATGCTGGGTCATTTATCAAGATAATTTAATTAAACTTATACATTTTACATTTTGCTGCTGTAATTTCAGCTGTATAACATAAGAATTTACCAGAATAACATAAGAATTTACTTGAATAACATAAGAATTTACTTGAATAACATAAGAATTTACCAGAATAACATAAGAATTTACTTGAATAATGTAAGAATTTACCTACATAACTTAAGAATTTACCTGTATACACAACTTAAGAATTATCTGTTTAATGTAAGAATTTACATGTATAACTTAAATATTTACCTATAGAACATAACAAGTAAACAAATTAATTGGATTTTATAGTCGCACCAACAGCTAAGGTCATATGGCGACTTTCCAGCTTCCATTGGTGGAGGAAGACCCCAGGTGCCCCTCTGGGCAATTTTCGTGCACGGGCGGGCACCTGGGTAGAACCACCGACGTTCCGCAAGCCAGCTGGATAGCTTCCTCACATAAAGATTCCTAGGCCCCTGAGGGATCGAACCTACAGCGGTGAGGGGCAAGTGATTTCAAGTCGGAGATGTTAACCACTCGGCCACGGACGCCCCTCAGTTAACAATAACAATATAACTAATATAAAACAGGAAAATAACAGTATAAACATTCGAATGTATCAAACAGAACAACCGTATAACATAAGAATTATATTTACATCTGGCATATCCAGGCCCAGCATTGGCAGTCCTCTCCCATCCTATCACTGTAACATAAATCCAGCGGTACTGTTTATCACAGGGTAGACAACTCCTTGCAATTCAAAATCTTCGAATGCGTATGCATGTTAAAATGGCAACATCTTTTTCAACACAAGGGTGACATGTCTCTCGGATTATGTACGCATGAGAAAATAAAATTATTGTCTTTTTTTACGGAAGTCCGAAGAAGGGGAATTCCAACATTATGTATTGCACGTGCAATTATCGTGCACTTTCTTGCATATCATAATCCAGGGGTGGAAAGTCTTCAAAAATTGCATACACACGAAACAATTAATACAAATTGTTCAAAGAATATCCATTGAATAATACGGATATATCTTACACATGCTATTTATGTATTTTACCTATGGACTCCTCATCTTACTAGGTTTTAAATAACCTTTCTTTTAAGTCTATTCAAAACCATAAACAATGTGAGTTTGCATAAATCAGACAATTATTTCTATTTTTTGGTTTCAAACTTGTTAACCATTTACAAGAAGTGTGTGTCTAATAATTTTTTTTCAATTTCTCGATTAACTGTCAAGTTTTCAAATTTTTAAACATTTATCAGTAAATCCACTATAATTCATACATCCATGACTAGAACAAGATAGAGTACGATGAAGTATTATGATTTTGCATGACTTTGCATGACAATTATCAAATCCGACTCAATTTTCGGCCTGATGCTAGGTTGATCAGATCAACACAGTTGAATTGAAACGTGGTTTAGATTGTATGTACGTAAAATTGCCAATAATGAAATCAGTATGTTCACCATCCAACTTGCTTTCCTTATTTTGCATCAATCAATATGAAGTTTCCTCGTCTCATTAGTGGTATTTAGATTGTCCACGAACACACAAGTTAAAACTTCAAGTTACAGCATGCAGCCCATCAAATTCTGTCTGGCAACATCTCACTAGTTTGTTTTCCTGGGCACTAAAATTTTACGCAACTGTTTAATGCTCAAAATGACATGTTTTGCAATTTGGAATTATTGCAATTGTAATTATTTCTGGAAATAAAACCAATGTTGTTGAATTCTTCAGATTGTAAAAGGATTAATTATTTCTATCATTGCTGTATTCTTTAAATAATTAAATAATTATAAGCCCATCCCCTTTAAGCTGGTGTCAGCCCAGACGATATTTGTCATGAGGTCAGAACATATGAAAAAGGGTGGGGCCCCGGAGGTCCTTCTGAAAATTGGTGAACCAATCAGACTCGGTGTTATTTTGTAATCTATTACTATACAGAGATTATTTAACTGCTGGGATCAATTATAGGAAATTCCTTCACAAGGATGTGTAGCATGTGAGCAGATGTGACTAGTATTGAGTGAGGGATTTCCTTATAAGTGACCCCAGCAGCAAAATAATCATTGCATTATTATAAATCAGTTTGTGTATGATTTAAACTGAAAGTCTTGCTTTGTTGGACATTCTCAGTAATTTGAGGTTGGCGTCAACAACACTTTATTGACATTACACAGTTTGTTACTTTTGTGTTTGGAGTTAATATTGAGCGATTATGAATTATCTTTCACGAAGAAATCCTGGTCTTTCACAAATAGAAATGTAAGGAAGTTTTTTAACGAAGTAATTGCTCTACCTGCCAATTCTGACAGACCATGTATAGGCAGATAGGGATAGTTTCTTATGAGTTCGAAACAAGGAGGTTTTGTATTACAGTATATTTTTTCCCATTTAATACAAAATAATTGTAAATTGTAAATGTACGGCTTCTTTAAATCCATGGTAGAGGCAATAACGACGTTGTATTGTAAACCGTCTCGCCTTTCACCGTTCAAATCCGACTGGGAGCTCAACAGTACGGTTCTACCCAGGAATAAGTGGGTGAAAAAAAAAAAAATCCAGGAGAAACTTTGGAGTGACCCCCACCCCAGCAATAAAATGTTAACATTTATAAATTACTAACATTAAAGGGGTTGATGCACTATTTTCAAACACTGTTTATTTAATAGGGCTCCGAAAAACTTAAAAAAAGTTGAAAGAATTATCAAAATGCCATGAAAAACAAAGGAGATATGACCTATTGAAAATTTGCAAAGAACATAAATGGAGGCGGCCATCTTTGAACGATGACGTCATCGCGCCATTTTACCATATATGGCATATTGACAAAATACATTTTAAAGCAAAATCATTACAACTTGATTAAAAATAAATATACAGATGTAAAATGTATAAATTGTATGGCTATTTTTCATTTGCAGTGATTTTCTTTACTTTAAAAGGCATTTTGTCAATATGACATATATGGTAAAAAAGGCACGATGACATCATCGTTCAATGCCGCCTGCATTTATGTTTCTTTGCAACTTTTCAATAGGTCATATCTCTGTTACTTTTAATGGCATTTTGATAATTCTTTCAGCTTTTTTCAAGTTTTTCAGAGCCCTTTAAAATAAACATTGTTTGATAATAGTGCATCAACCCCTTTAAAATTGTGAGTAATGGATAGAGCAAGAGCACTTGGCCACTCTCAACAGCCATTCAGACGTTAACCGTGCAAGAGCTGAAGACATTTTTTATAGAGAATATCGTGTTGACCAAAAAAAAATCCATTTTCTTCAGACTGTAACTAACGTGTACAAAAAAAACTCTCTTCTCAAAGCTCAAGAGCTACAATGGTTCCGTAGTTGTACCCAGAAATAAATAGGGGTACCAGGCATGTGCTGTAGATTTTAGAAAAGGACCTTAAAATTCTATTCATTGGTTTTTGAGAAGGTTTTTAACTGTGATTTGGATATACATGTATATATGTTTTAAGCATGGCAGTCATTTCATATCTTGCAATGACATAATTTCAACAAAACTGAACAAGAAATCTGTAAAACCGATGAATGCACCCTGAATAAAGGTACACGTGTGAAATACAATTGGATGAAAAATGTAGGAGGAGTTAAGTGGACATTTAGCTTTAGAATCGAAAAACTTTAAAGTCCCGTAACTCCGCCAAGAATTATTCAACTGGAACGTTCTGAAAATCATATGCTCTACTCTGCAATAATAAAATGCTAACATTTATAAATTACTAACATCAAAATTATGTATATATAAAAAAAAAAGTTAATTATTATTTGGGTTGTCATGCTTGAGGGAGGGGATCACCCACAAAAATCGAACAGAGAAGATGAAACACTAGTTTTGCCATGCAGCAATCGTCTTGACTGCAAACAAAATTATAAGTTCCAAAATAACTAGCTGTTAGGTTAAGGATTTTTAGGACAAGATACATTACGTGGTCCCGCCTTAATTCCAGTAAGCCGTGGGAAAGCTAATTCTCAGGATTTTATAACAAATATTTGACAATAAAATATGTTTAGAAACATATTTTTACTGAAAAAAATGCTATAACCTATTTAAAATTACCTAATGAATGTTTTAATTTTATAATATGCAAACTTTTTAAGCAAAAAATAAGGTTTTATTTTATACCCCAGCCAACCCCGTTTTAGCTTCTTGGCGAAGGGGTTGGATGCATGGTGTATGAAAGGTAATACTCGGACCACTTAATGAATAACAGGTTTTATCTGGTTGATAACAGCTTTTATATAAAAGTGACAACAATGCATTTGGTAATGGTCACTCTAAGCTAATAGTGATAATAACCCCAAAGCAGCCAGAAGTAACGAGCTTTCTACTCTATGATATCGCTTGGTTTATCGGCCATAATGACCATTATTTTTTTAACCTATAATCTTGTTCGTCTACACATTTCTTTTCAGCAATTCTGCCAGGAAATTGTTCCCAGTGTTTCAAGTCTGAGGTCTGTCTAACAACTTTGCACACATAATGCAAAACAAACTTGACATCAGTTATTCTATAAAAGTTGCTTGGTTTAATTGTGTTTTACATCATTTGCAGCACATTTAGGTGGTGGAGGCAGAACACCCATTTTTTCCTGGGTAGAACCCAAGTACAGTATACCTCCCACCATCAGTAAGAATGGACACTTTCTCACTTGCAAGTCGAGCTTTGAAGTATTCAAATCTGCAGCAGTGAGATCTGCAGCAGTGAGAGGCGAGGTTTCAAACGCAGCATCTTTATTATACAAGCCACAGATTCACTCCATTTATAGTTTGTAGTTGCTAACTCCTCTAAATTATAATTCACTAAGATGAATTTAACTTTGTTTTGAATATTTTTGTAAATTTTCTAAAAAATAAAATAAAATAATTTTAAGAATTTATATAATTTAAATGTGCAGCTGCTTTTTAATGCAGCTGGTAACAACAATGATTTGAACTGAATATTTATTAAAATATTATAATTTTTATACTGTACAACATTATGATTTGTTATGTAGATGTATATATTTATATATATCTATAAATAAACACAAGTATATTATAAAACATTATTTTTATACATCTGGTATTAAATTTAAATATTTTTTTTTATACAAAATTATTTTTTATATTAAAGTGTCTGAATGTCATCTGAATGTCATCTGGATGCCATTTTATCCTTATATTTATTGACCAATAATTTCCAAATTTCGAATACTGTGGTAACCCAATTTACAACAAGAGGCCCAAGAGGACCGGTAAACACTCTACTGGCTAAAATGCCTCTAACATAAAAGGATTTCATACAACTAAAATGCGTGAAGGCAATGAAGACTGGGTTTTTGAATTTAATAAAGCGCCATGAGCTGTCTAGCCTTCTGAGGTTTGTTCATTCACAACGAGGTTTTGTTTTGTTGGGGTGGTAGGGGTGTTACATTACTACTATTACATTAATCTACCACATTAATCTACCTTTGAAATGATGAAAATGTGATTGTTAATGAAACAAATCTTCTTCATATTGTGTAAGACAAAGTTAATACTGCATGGTGTCACTGCAATTGCAGTAGCTGGTCATATAAACTACAATGAAAATGCTGAACTCTGTAGTTTTCATTTCTGTTACAATGAGTTTAGGCACAGACCTAATAACAATTATTAATATGTCTGTGGTTTAGGCTAATGTTAATGAAACATGTGACGTTCATATGTGAGGGAAGTATGATGATAGTACATAAACTGTAAAAAAAAAGAAAGGAAAAAAAATGAAAGAAAGAAAGAATTTCAGGTTCTTGTCTTTAAAGTCAAGGTCCAGGTCATTGGTGGTGTGAGGCCCAGTTACTGTTCATACAAAGTATCAAAGCAATATCTTTGATGAAATTGGAGATATAAACCTTCCAAAAAAAAATAACCAAAAACTTTAACCAAGAAAATTTGACTAAGTTTTTTTGTCTTTAAAGTCAAGGTCAAGGTCATTGGTGGGGTGGGGTTAAGTGAAAGTGTAAGGGGTTATCCCAGTGAATGTTCATACAAAGTTTCAAAGCAATACCTTTGTGTTGGATATATACCTTCCGAAAAAACTTTAACCAAAAACTTTAACCAAGTGTTAATGGCGCCGTAGCCGCCAGAAAAGTGATCCCTATGTCTCATTTCTTACTTCGAAAAGGCAAGACAAAAATAGTAATTATTTGTATTCGTTTTTATGGTAACAGCAATCATTTTGGATGTCGCTTTGACCCAATTATTACAAACTGGGAAGCTATATGATCTGGCTGGTTCAAGAACTCGTCAAAGATCTCATGGCTATATAACTACTGTATGAGTCTGGTTAAGATCGGATACAAAATGAAGGTGCTAGAGTGTTGGCAAGACAAAATATGCATTTTTTGTAAATTCAAGGGCAGGTAGGTAGCTATAAGCAGTCAAATCTGGCTGGTTCAAGAACTCGTCCGAGAAAAGATTGGACGTTAAATGGATGTGCTAGAGCGTTGGCATCAAAAAGTTAGTGGTCGGTTGATGGACGACCGACGACGACGGACAACAGACCTGATCATATGATGACACACAATACAGTTTTATAGACCAAACTATTTCATTAACAATAATACTTGACAGAACAGAATGATTAGGGCCAATTTAATGTATTTGCCCTCATATGATTGTTTTCTGTGTGTTTGAATTGATACCTATCACTCTTACAGGGCGAGTACCTTTAATGTAGAAATTTCCAAATTTTCAGAAAATATTACAAGCTCAAATGGTCCTTGAAAAGCAAAAAAACAAATGACTGATTTTTCAGGCATATACTTATCAATCAAAAGCACACAATTTTTTTAACATGATATGAATTATACGCCAAACATGATGTATGAGCTGATATTTTAACCACATTCATCATCCCAAGACAAACATATTAAATACTTTAGAGGTTTCCATTTTTACGGAGAAAGGAAAATTGGAAGTTGCGAGGTGGAAATGATGGCAGTCCAACAGCGCGCACCAGCACTTAAGTATTTACGGAGCCAGTAGAAACGAATGTTCCAGGCTCATTATCCATTCACATGGAACAAGTAAGCAGAATGGGCCTTAAAACTAATTCTGCTGTATGCACTCGACACAGGAGCCATGGTAGTGCTTTTTCTGTCACCACTCCTTTACCATGGGACAACAGAAGTTGTTAAAATACTGGCTTATACATCATTTATAAAGAATACCCTGACTGTGTGCTTTTGACTTTTGATAGCTATATGTCTAAAACAAATTGGTCCAGGGTTTTTTAAGGACTTTTATATGGCTGGTCTTGATCATTTTGTGAATTTTTTAAAAAAGTCAAATATATATACAATTCTTTTTAGGTCAAATCAATGTTGCATCAACATAAAGTACACACTTTTCAAACTATTATTCAAAACATTTACCATCAGACAATAACTCCTTTTTTCCAACATTTGATTCAAGTTTTCTCATTTTATTAAATAACTCCCTAGGGTTTAAAACCAACTGACAGTTCTAAAAGCAATCAACCAAGCTTGAAATTTAGGAGTACATTTCATAAAAGAGCGTTTTCCCACTTAATAAGCACCTTCAAACATACTGACAACTTTTAAAATTTATGGTTATTGAACACTGTCAGCAATGCTTTTAACCTTACCACACACAAATTAATGTATTCACTTAATAAATGTAATCAATAAAGCATCTAAATGAACAGCTGTAATAACTCAATTTTGCACTTTTATAATCCATCCAACAACAATCGCATTCATTCCATTACTGTTACACTGTCCCAACACTGCGAGGTTGCGAGTTTGTCACTGCTTGCAGTGCTACTACAACTCGGAATTGACAATCAATGAAATTCTACCGCCGCACACTCAATACAGCTACTGTAGTAGTTATAAAACAGCCTGGCGGGGTATGTTGACAATGCTTTACTTACCAGTATTAGCAACTTATGTTTCACAATGCATTAATGAAAGTCGTTTAATATAATCACTATAGTCTCTATGACAATTTGGCACCCCAGGGATTAAGTCTATACCTTGATTCACACATTTATAAAATGTTTAAACAAACTGCATTATTCATTATCTTAAATTGTTTCGAGTTGATGTGTTAATTCGAACACATTACAGGATACTCCATTCATTGATTTTAAACAATGGCTTTGTTGGAGACTTATTATAGCAATGTGAGACCTTGATAACAATGTCTATGTCAGAGACTTATTATAGCAATGTGAGACACTGACAACAATGTCTGTGACAACAGTGTCTATTTTAGAGACTTATTACAGCAATGTGAGACACTCACAAAAATGTCTATGTTAGGGACTTATTATAGCAATGTGAGACCTTGACAACAATGTCTATGTTAGAGACTTATTATAGCAATGTGAGACCTTGACAACAATGTCTATGTTAGAGACTTATTATAGCAATGTGAGACACTGACAACAATGTCTGTATTAGAGACTTATTATAGCAATGTGAGACACTGACAACAATGTCTGTGTCAGAGATTTATTGTAGCAATGTGAGACACTGACAACAATGTATGTGTCAGAGACTTATTGTAGCAATGTGAGACACTGACAACAATGTATGTGTCAGAGACTTATTATAGCAATGTGAGATACTGCATGACAACATTGTCTATTTTAGAGACTTAGTATAGCAATGTTAGAGACTTATTATAGCAATGTGAGACCTATACAACAATGTCTATGTTACAGACTTATTATAGCAACGCGAGACCTTGACAACAATGTCTATGTTACAGATGTATTATAGTGATGTGAGACACTGACAACACCATCTATGTTACAGACTTATGTGAGACATTGACAACAATGTCTATGTTAGAGACTTATTATAGCAATGAGAGACACTGACACAAATGTCTATGTTACATACTTATTATAGCAATGTGAGATCTTAACAACAATATCTATGTTGGAGACATTATAACAATGTGAGACCTTGACAACAATGTCTATGTTAGAGATTTATATAGAAATGTGAGACACTGACAACAATGTCTATGTTAGAGACTTATTATAGCAATGTGAGACACTGACAAAAATGTCTATGTAATACTGACTTATTATAGCAATGTGAGACCTTGACAACAATGTCTATGTTAGAGAGTTATTATAGCAATGTGAGACTAACAACAATGGCTATGTTAGAGACTTACTATATTGACAAGTTCACAGTGTTCTATCCGAATACTCAATACATTGCCATGTAGATGAGATAACATCAAACACAATGACTAGGAAATAATATTTGCAAACACACTGTGATACATTATCTTGCTAGGATCTATTGATTTGGTTATTTCCAAAAGATGACAAACATATTTTGATGGATCCTGGAGTCAATATCTACAACATGGCCATCAATGACAGTCCCCATCATTCCAGACTTAGTTGGGTAGCAGTGTCAGCAGTGATGTTATAGATGCAGTGTTATGGTATGTTAGGTGGCAAAAAAAAGAAGAAAGTGGGTATTAAGACCAAGTTTTCTTTTTTTTTTTTGGTTCTCAGATTTTTTTTCAAAAAACGGACAATAGGAGGAGGGGTCAAACAGGTTTGAAACAGTTTAAATGCGTAGCTTGCAATGGTGTTAGTTTCATTGTAAAACATAAAAAGGACCAGAACAAATCTAGAAACATGATCTGATGATTTTACATTAGTTTTTAACCATGACCGCATGGTTGTTTGAGCATGGTTGTTTGAAATGCGGGACCAAATTTCGAATACTGAATGCATTTGTTTATTTTGTTTTCCAATTTTAAATGCCAAACTAAAATATATTAGCTACTTATATCATGCATAACTATGGTATGATTAAGTTCCTGGTGACACATTTATTTGTCTGTCTTGCTGAACCAAAGTCACTCGAAATGATCCATAAATCATATTTATAGCAGTCTGCTCTTATTTCAATCCTTCTTTGCTATTTTATGTATGCCATATAATATGTTATTTGGAAATAAAACATATGTAAACCAAAATGAACTAGAGCAAATCAATGGGAGCCATCTCAAAAAATATTTGCATTTTCGATACCTCAATGATACCTCAAGTCCTGACCTTGAACTTGATGGTGGAGGTCAAATTTCAGATATTGACATCCTCTCATCCTCAACAAGCCTCCTGCAAAGTTTCAGCTTCTTTTACCACACACAAAAGGCAAAAAAACTAAATCCTGACCTTGACCTTAATGGTGAAGGGCAAATGTCAGACCTTTAATGACATTCTCTCATCCTCAACAAGTTTCCCATCAAGTGTTAGCTTCTTACCTCAAATGATCTGGGAGGAGTTCCATCCATAAGCAATTTTCAGACAAAATATTGAGTCCTGCCATTGACCTTCAAGGTCAAAGCTCTAATCTTTAATGAAAACCTTTTGAGCTAAGCAACATTTCTGCAAAGATGGGATTTAATTTAATGTCTCATATTGCCTAGGAGGTGTTCCATCCACAAGGGTGTGACAGACGGAAGAAGTGTATGATGTACAGACTTCTTCAAAAAAACAATATATCAAAAAAAAAAATCTAAACTGAGGATATAAAAAAACCTGATTTTGAGGAAAAAATGGGGGATGGATTTCATATTACAATATTTGGGTAACAAAAAGTATCCAATTTGTATGTTACATGAAAGTTTGATTCCGTTATTAATTTATTTTTATTTTTATGTAGTTTAGTGACTAAAAGTTTATTATCAAACATATAAAATTGTCTTAAAAATGTACTATAAAGCATATACTTGTACGACCATCGCTCGTTTATATATTAATTAAATTTCTGACTATTCTGCATTACCTTTTGAAATAACTATAGCTATTTGAACAATGTTTAGATCACCCTGTATATTCTCAAGTGGGGCTTCTATCAAGAGTGCCTGTCATGCCTATCTGATGATTACAAGTATTATATCTCTCTATGCAGTATTACCACACATGAAAACATAGAGATTATTTAACTGCTGGGATCGATTATTTTTTCACAAACGAGCATATGAAAGTGAGTGAAAAAACAAAACACGTCTTCCATCGAGTGAAGGATTTACCTATAATCGAACACAGCAGTTAAATAATCTATTTATTACATTTTAAATCAGTTTATGCACAATTTTAACCGAAATTATTCGCATTATTCAACGTTATTGGTGGATGAAGTCGACGTCAGCACCACTCTTAGTTTAATATTTAGCAGTTATGAATATTCTTTCGCTGGGAAATTCCGATCTTTCACCGATAAAAATGTAATAAAAGGCATTAACAGCAAAGCCGGTAACAGTAGCAGAAACAGTAGCACTCCAATACTGCATTCCGTGATATGGCAGGAACCCTCTACAGCTTCCCATGAGTTTCTAGTGTTTTTGAAAACGGCGGTTGTTTGTTATCTCTGTCATATTCCACATGGTAAGACCAATTGAATGAATCGCTGACAAAACACTTTGGGGAGGTAATAATCAGTTTCCCAATATTGGTCTGAAGATTGGAAAAGCAGGGAGTATTATCCCTGAAGCTACTGACATTGACATACCATTTACAATGACAATATGGATTAATTGATTTATAATTGAATCTGTTAAATATGTCAGAGATCAAATTTATATAAATATGATATTGAAACTGAATGTTGTGTAAGGCTCAGAAACACATTATTGGTCATTTAGAACCAATATAAGTGGCACGACATGTAGTTTGTCCTACCCAAAGTTCATTTTGATTAGATGGCAAACATGGCCACCAGCAGCCATCTTTGTTTACATAGAGTTATATTGGAAAAACTTGTAGCAACTACTCCTAATTGGACGGTCACTGTCTCACTTCCTATATAACTGTTAATTAATCATGTGTTCTTGTTGCGTTCGACTGACACCTGGTGTTTGATAATTGCATGATTAGCACATTATTATCAATTTGCCAGCTTAATTTCACCATTCCCTTTGCAAACAGTACTGCCTGTTACATGCTAATTGTTATGCATGATATAATATTTCTATTGAACATGCAAGGATGTTAAATTAAGAGCATCAACATTGTGGGCTTCTGTAATTAAGCCTGAGCTTAGTTGGCATCCTCTTTTTGAAAAATCAATTGTTACACAACACAATTAAATAAGCATCACGTCTTTTTCTTCAGTCAATAGTAATCCTATCAAATATCTGTTTGAAGCTTCGAAATCAAACGATACAAACTGCTTCAAATTTGGTTAACAACGAATTAAAGAAGAACCAATTCGCCTTTGAGGAACGGGATGACATATATACTGTTTACTAAACTAATTGAAACATCTGAATTCTGGCACTGATTCAAACCACAATTTGTTTTTGCTGTTGCTAAGTTGTATGGTTCAAGTCCCTATCCACCCTCAATCAGGGGCGCTCCTGGGGCTAATTTAGGTATACCCCTCAATCAGGGGCGTTCCTGGGGCTAATTTAGGTATACGCACAGTTTTGCATTCACAAATATGCCTAACACCCCTATACCTTCAGTTTTTATTGCATTTTTCGCATTTTTCGCCTTTTTTATTTGTTTGTTTCTTTAATAGCCTGTACGCACGTGCGTCAGTGCCTATGCACAGGTACGCCCCTGTCAATAGGCAAATTTTACATGTACATTGTTTCAAAACTTATTGGCGACAATGTATATATATATATATATATAACTTAGTATTCTGAGAATCAACTCTATAGACAAAGTATAAATTTAACCAGCCAGGCCAAACCCCAAAAGTGGAGCGACGAATAAAGAGTTACCAACTCATAATTCATTTTATGCATATTCAGTCACGGATATTTTAAGAATCTATGAATAAGCCTATACTTTAAATTGGCACACATACTTTATTATATGACCTGAACACCTGGATAGAGTTTTGATAAATAGTTTTATAATTTTGCCATTATTTGGCGGGTTAGTTTCTTTAAATAATTAAGTAATTAAATTGTCAAATTATTGTACTAGGTGGACTATGTCACATTCAGCAGGAAACAGGTGACCTACTGGCCAGATCACATTGCATTTTTTTCTAAAGAATATATATGTATGGGTTTTTATGTTGCTTACACAGTCTTTTCGGTCATATCACATGGTGCTTGCTTGTAGCAGTGACCTCACCTTGTAATTATATTGCTGCCACACTGGAATACCACACTGTAGGCACACAGCATGATAACCCCACCCTGAGTCAGCATCTCCATGGCCAAATGGTTAACGATGTTGTGTTGTAAATCTTCGCCTCTTACCGCTGCGGGTTCGAATCCCACTGGGAGCTCGACTTGTAAGTGAGGAAGTGCCAATTCCTACGGATGATGGTAGGTGTACAGTACTGGTTCTACCCAGGGAAAGTGGGTGGTCTGCCACCGCCACAAAATAACGACCATCATATATAACCTTGCATGTGTTGAAAATTACGTAAAACACCATACAAACAAACAAACCACCCTGAGTCATATTATACAACCATTTGGTCAACCATTCTTAGCACTACACTTTATATGCTGAACATCAAGCAAGTGTCCACTACTAATTTGTTTTAATTTAATTTTCATATCCCCACTTTATGGGAAGCTGGCTTCGGATGAGAGGATGTCAATAAATGTCTGAAATTTGACCTTTACCTTTAAGGTCAAGGTCAGGACTTGAAGGATTGTTTGAGATAGGAAGCTGAGACTCGGTAGGAAGCTTGATCAGGATAAGGGGATGTCTGAAATTTGACCTTTACCTTCAATATTAGTTTCAATATGTTGGATTCAGGTACGACTACATATACTGTACATCAATGAATAACTTTCTAAGTTTGACACTGACCTTTGAGGTACTGACCTGATTATTGTGCATGAGACAACTTCTCATTGTACTTAATGTTTGTGTGAAGGTTCATGGAATTCCCTTCAGTATTGTCAATTACTTAAGTTATATATGAGACACAATTTTTACTCATTTAACCTTTGACCTCAAATTGAGACATTGATCTTTGAGGTATCAACGAGATTTAATTCTTGCTGTCACACATCTCATTGAAGCATTTGTTTGAAGTTATTGATGAGACATGATTTCGACTACTTTGACCCCCAAATGTGACCTTGACCTGTAAGGTACCAACTTAATTATTGTGCGAAAACACACGTTTTCATTGTGCTTTAATATTTGTATGTAGTTTCATGAAATTCGCTTTAGTACTTTCAAAGCTATGACTGATACATGATTTGTTTTCTGATGGATAGATGAACAAAATAACGGACGGAAAAACTAACAAACTGACAGTACAGTTATTATGTACCCATTCATTCAGGGGCATGAAAGTTATTTTGTTTATATTATAGTCAATATCTGTGGTAGGCTTCAGCAGAACCCAGTAGGGTGTACCTGAATGAATGAATATATACTATCAAAACAATACCTTCCATGGTTTTGAAGTTATCTTCAACAAACTTTTAACAGAGTAACATGGCTTGTTTTGTTATTATCTTTCATCTCAAGGTCACTGGTTAAGGCTTACCCCCCAGTTAATGTAAAACAAGTTTCAGAGCAATACCTTTGAAAGTTTTACACTTTAACTAAGTGTTAACACTGTGATGCATTGGAAAATGGCTGCCTTTAATCTCGCCATCCACTTTAAAAAAAACGTGAAGTTTGATGCAACTGCAGACGACACATTGTCTATAAGCCTCAGGACTTTTTCTAATGGATTCCCGGATGGTTATGTCACTCCAATGAACCTTTTTTTTTTCCAATGCTTCAATATAACAATAAAATGAACTGATATTATGAACACGTCAATGATCAAAAGAAAATGGTGTTATATAATCTCTCCCCAGACACAGATTGTCTCAATCGCTCACCAATTTCCATACAAACTTTCACGCTTATTTCCAGTTGCTTCCACATCGTTAGCTTTGTGCACAAATTCACATTTGTTAATTTGTTAAAACGACTGGAGCCAATCTGGAAGAGTTATGGGTGCCTTAAGTTTCATATAATGTTCAATCCAGTTTTTTTATTATTGTTATGTTATACCGTATTTCCTCTAATAGTAGCGCCCAGGGGCTATGCAAAGGGGGTGCTACTAATATGGTTCAAATTTTCAATATATTTCACCTCCTTTCCCGACTTCCTTTAGAATTACTGTACTAAACCTAAACACGACAATATATTGAGTATATCACTGTCATCACTCTGCATCTGTATGATATAATATCCATCGAAACTTGACGATTATAACATGCGTTGGTTGCGTATGAATTAAACAATAATAAAAGATAAACTAAATAGTAAATTGAAAGAAAGGAGATAAAATAAAAGCGGTAATTTGTACTGATGATGATAGCGCTTTAAGGTTTATGTCATAGACCATACCGGTGTCGTGGTAAAAAAACTCCAGCTCTGTACCTGGAAACCACATGGCAAACAAACCTGATTTGTTACTTCATTTCTGTCGATTCTAAATTCCGCACTCACTGATGCCACTGACACTATTATATGATCATATTTTGACAGAACACCACATCCTGTAATTTTGTAATTATTTCCTGCAAAAATGCAGGTGAAAAACCTGGTAACAATGTTACTATATATGATAACATCAATTTTTAAAATGTTTTACCTGTAGGAGGAAATGTGTTTGTATCTGGCATCCAATTTCTTACAGAGCATTATGTTTCCATGTATTACCTAGCGACATTGCATTACGTGGTCCCACCTTAATTCCATTAAGCGATGGGAAAGCTTATATTAGCAGGATTTTATAACGGATATTTCGACAATAAAACATGTTTAAAAACATTTTATTGACAAAATGTGATAACTTGTTTAAAATTACCTTAAATGTTTTAATTTTACAATATGCAAACTTTTTAAGCCGAAATTAAGGTTATATTTCATTCCCCAGCCAACCCATACATGTGATACCTCATGGCGTGAGATGAAATCTCATAGAATTCTAACCCTCCTACCGGCCCCACGGAATTGTGTGGAAAACTCCCGTAAAATTGCTAAAATCGAATTTTCGAAAATCATCGGTCTATTTCCTTTGTTTGGTATATGTTTGCGTAAAAGCCAACTTGATGTTATTGTCTCGCGATTTGTGAGACCGTCACGTGACATACTTGGATTTGACCTGGATCAATAGCCTGGGGGAAAGTGGGTGAAAGTGTTATTTCAAACAGTTTATTGGCTTAACTGATATTATCAAAGGATTAGCAGCACACTTATGAAGTCTTTAATGATGTCTGTAATTAAACAGGTTCGATATGACTTAATTGAAACAAATTACTGGGGTTCCTTGATTGATGTTGGTTGCTTTTGTTGCATGACACTTGATTCTTATTTGAGAGACTCAGAGTCCAGACCATAATATAAAGCTGAAATATTTATAGTGTTAGATGATCTTACATGTTTATCCTTGGTTATTAATGTTTATAATTTAAAATTAATAATTAATAAATTAATAATAAAAGAAAATGAAAAAAGCATGAAAATAAAATATTGTTTAAAAATTGCTTTTACTCATTCTTGTTATCTCCCCTGGAACAGGGCCGATATATAAACGTATATCGACCCTGCCTGAAATCAATGAAGAAACTTGTTTAAAAGTTTATTTTTAGGTATTCGTTTATGGAATTTGGGTAAAAAATACTGCTCGTGCGCTAAAAATAGCCTGCGAAAAAAACTCCCAGATTTTTGCATGAATCTCCCTTAAAAATATCACTAAACTCCCAGACTGAGGTCCTGAAAATATCACATGTATGCCAACCCCGTTTTCGCTTCTTGGAGAAGGGGTTTGATGGGGTATGAAAGTTAATACTCGGACCATGTAATGTTGTTTTCCCCTTTCTAGACTTGTTATATGTACACGTAAATTATCGCTTATGGCCCTTTGTTTTCCTATTTATGCATGCATGTTACCAAAAAAATGGTATATGTCTGCCATAAATATATACGTATGTTTGTTTATAAACAACAAGTACTGTGTTTATGGGATACAAATGTTTTGTTCTCAACCAAACGCCAGTATCCCAGCAGTCTAGCAGTAATGGCTTCAGCTGCCATCTCTACGGCCCAGTTCTGGTTACCTCTCTGCTTCGGAAAGTTTTTAACATAAAAAAATAAATAAGAATATCAGTAGAATCTATGGATGCTCCTCGAATTGGGTGCTTTGTATTACAAAGGGCAATAGAATTTAAATGAAACTAGAGCTTAATCATGGTGCTTATGCTCCGCACACCCTCGCATTGGCCTTTATCATTGTGTTAAGTTTCATTGCAGTCTCATTAGTAGTTTTCTAGTCATACTCTGGACAAGAATTATAACTTTAAAATTACCAAGGGAGTAACTCTAGTTTCTTGTGTTCTGCACTTCCTCTAATTGCCCTTTTATTTTGAAGTTTCACTGCAGTCCCATTAGTAGGTTTTGAGTTACGCTCCACACAATAATTATACATATAAAATTACCAAACTCTAATTTCTCACATTCTGCACTTACTCTCATTGCCCTCTATCATAGTGTGAAGTTTCTTTGCAGTCTCATTCAAAGTTTTAAAGTTATGCTCCGGACAAGAATTATAAGTATAAAGCTGATAAGGCCAATAACTCTAATTTAATTGAAGACAGAGTTATGTTCTTGCACTCTGCACTTCATCTCATTACCCTCATTGCAGTACCACAAGTAGTTTTGAAGTTATTTTCCGGACAAAAATTCTAAGCATAAAATTACACAGGACAGTTTGAATGAAAACAGAGTTACGGTTCTTGCATTCTGCACTTCCTCTCATTACCCGCTATCATTGTGTTAAGTTTCAATGCAGTCCCGTAATTAGTTATGAAGAAATACTCCAGGAATTATAAGTATAAAATTACAAAAGGCGTTAACTCTAATTTGAATGAAGAAGGAGTTATTGCACTTTGTATTTCCTCTAACTATTGCCCTCTATCCTTGTGTGAAGTTTCAATGCAGTCCCTTAAGTAGTTATAAAGTTATACGCTCCAGACAAGAATACCCGAAAAATACAGCCAGCAGGTGTACCAGACCAGGTAATGCTGTAATTATCGTGTATGTAAGCTGCAGCATTTTCAGTACTACCAAATCAAAGTGCATCTTATACAAAGAGTCAATCGTTATTAAAACGTTATCAAAAATGAGTAATTTACTCAGTGCTTTCTTGGTACTATAGCCATCCCTAGCTTTAATTTCACTGATGATGTTGATATTGGATAGAAAATAAATCAAAACAACTCAAAAAGGTTAATTAAATTTAATAAAGTCAAACCTTTTTTCCTTTCTGTGTTTTCAGTTCCATGAAAATGCTCCCAAGGCAATAATTCTGACTGTTGTAATTTAAATCTTTTTATAACACGTTAACGATAACCAATTTTTTTATATGCAAATTTCATAAACATATTACATGTTCAGGAAATTAAGGAAATATTGACGCCAGGAACTTAATCTTTTCACCATTTTCAACCCCTTTTGACCAACAATAAATGTCTTCCTTGTAATTTCTTATATTAATAAGGAAATTGTCTTTGGGAGAACATTATAATTGTGTGACTTTTTACTATTTCAAGGAGCATAACTCCGGAATTACTGAGGCAATGGGGCCGATTCCTTGACACAAAAGTCCAGTACAGACCATATCACCATTAGTCCAGTACAGACCCTATCACCATGTCCAGTACAGACCATATCACCATTAGTCCAGTACAGACCATATCACCATTAGTCCAGTACAGACCATATCACCATTAGTCCAGTACAGACCATATCACCATTAGTCCAGTACAGACCATATCACCATTAGTCCAGTACAGACCATATCACCATTAGTCCAGTACAGACCATATCACCATTAGTCCAGTACAGACCATATCACCATTAGTCCAGTACAGACCATATCACCATTAGTCCAGTACAGACCATATCACCATTAGTCCAGTACAGACCATATCACCATTAGTCCAGTACAGACCATATCACCATGTCCAGTACAGACCATATCACCATTAGACCAGTACAGACCATATCACCATTAGTCCAGTACAGACCATATCACCAGTACAGACCATATCACCATTAGTCCAGTACAGACCATATCACCATTAGTCCAGTACAGACCATATCACCATTAGTCCAGTACAGACCATATCACCATTAGTCCAGTACAGACCATATTACCATTAGTCCAGTACAGACCATATCACCATTAGTCCAGTACAGACCATATCACCATGTCCAGTACAGACCATATCACCATTAGTCCAGTACAGACCATATCACCATTAGTCCAGTACAGACCATATCACCATGTCCAGTACAGACCATATCACCATTAGACCAGTACAGACCATATCACCATTAGTCCAGTACAGACCATATCACCATTAGTCCAGTACAGACCATATCACCATTAGTCCAGTACAGACCATATCACCATTAGTCCAGTACAGACCATATCACCATTAGTCCAGTACAGACCATATCACCATTAGTCCCCATATCACCATAAGTCCAGTACAGACCATATCACCATTAGTCCAGTACAGACCATATCACCATTAGTCCAGTACAGACCATATCACCATTAGTCCAGTACAGACCATATCACCATTAGTCCAGTACAGACCATATCACCATTAGTCCAGTACAGACCATATCACCATTAGTCCAGTACAGACCATATCACCATGTCCAGTACAGACCATATCACCATTAGTCCAGTACAGACCATATCACCATTAGTCCAGTACAGACCATATCACCATGTCCAGTACAGACCATATCACCATTAGTCCAGTACAGACCATATCACCATTAGTCCAGTACAGACCATATCACCATTAGTCCAGTACAGACCATATCACCATTAGTCCAGTACAGACCATATCACCATGTCCAGTACAGACCATATCACCATTAGTCCAGTACAGACCATATCACCATTGCATTTTTGCATTGAAATATGCACATTCCTTATTTTTATTAAGTTTGAAGTCAAATTCAAAATACCCTCCTAACAAACACTTGACTTATTATTAATTCATCTTTTATTAAGACAAGCATGTTTTCTGTCACTGAGTATGTTTGAAAGGCTGCAGCTTATTTTCTATCTACAATAACATTGCCTACAGCTGTGACATGGGCAGGTAACTAACACATGATAATTACAGTAAAAGCTGGAGGCTCTGTTCATCCTGCTGGTGACAAGAACAGTGTGGAAATAACACATCAAGCTGCACTCGCCTCTTGAAAAACACTATCTGAACTAATCTTGGTGGCCGCAATTGATTACTTTACATATCTTTATATGAAATGAGGATAATTTGCCGCTCACAAAAACACAATCTAATCTAAGTAAGCAGGGATTGATCGGTTTACCTTCTTACATGGAATACTAATCATTTTTCTCTGCCTCGTATCAATGTCCCCCTGCTGGATCTCACTTTCGTTGCAAGCATGGGAGTATAGGTATAGATTATTATGGGGAGTAGGGTTCTATAAAATGTTGTGTGTTTTTTTTTAAGTTTTAAATCATTTAACAGATTAAGTAAACAAATGGTAGCTCAATAATGAAAGAATGCCCCTGATGCTTTTAAAGTCACAAAATGTTTGTTTACACTATATAACAGAGATGATACACCCGATGTCCCCAAGTCGGTATTTGAAACAACTTGTAAAAGCTATGCAACTTTGTCAGCCATTGTTGACATTGGATATTTATGCAAGCAATACCCCTACAATAAATAAACCATTTGCCAGACTGCAAATGCCCATTTTATGCATATAAGCCCAATGTTCATGGGACACAATATCAGTTGCTTTTATAAACTAAATACTTAGGGTTAAATGAATCATTGACTATTTTATATATTTTATCAGAAACTGTTACTGTTCTAGAACTGACAGAGGGCGCTCTCGTTACATTTCAGATTTTAGATTTCAACAATTGTTCAAGTGACATTTTGAAGTGCTTTATTGGTCTATAGATAGCTTACGACAACATTACAATTGCAAGATACTCAACTTGCCTTAATCCACGAACGGAAAAACTTCCCCAAATACCCTTCCCGGGACTCCCGGCACCAAGGGCGCCGCCAAATACACCCGTACAAGCAAGAGTCACACAGAGTTACGTCCTCTTTCCGTCGTGGCGTCAGCGGTAAGACACCATAAATCGACGGTCTCAAAATATTTGTCTTTTTCCACGTAACAAATGGTCTTAATTGTTTTATTACTTTAATTGTACTTCCCATATGTTATTTTCTTACGAGTTTATGATCGTAATTGGTGTTTTTTACACCGGCTTTTGTTCTTTACGCAGTTAATTCAGACCGCAATTCGTAAACACAACCATATGCTGTCTACTTCCGGTTTACCAACATTTGTAAATTCTGTCGAAAAATAGCTTTTAACTTCTATTAGAAGTTTTGAATTTGACACCGGAACGTAGACACCCTTCCTACTCGTGTCAACACGCCAGTAAATAGTTTTCTTCTTATATTATTGGGTTCGTGTTGTTTGTTATATAATCACAGTTGGTGCTTTTAGAACACCTTCTGCTGTTATTTTCTTATATTTCAGTAACAGCAATGGGGAGTGGGACCCTAGTCTAATGGGGAGTCGGGCCCTAGCCCACTACGGCCCGTCCGGACTCCCAGGGATTGGAAATGTCACCCGTACGAAGTCCTGACCTTCTATCGGTGATGTCCCCCAACCCAGCCATATGCAGTCCCATTCCCCACCCACTCCTGTGAAGGAAACAGCAATGGGGAGTCGGGCCCTAGCCCACTACGGCCCGTCCGGACTCCCAGGGATTGGAAAGGTCACCCGTACGAAGTCTCGACCTTCTATCGGTGATGTCTCCCAACCCAGCCATATGCAGTCCCATACCCCACCCACTCCTGTCCGGGGGACCATGGTGACTCAGATAACTCTCTACCTCGTGGGTACACTGTTGGAGTGGTCGCATTCGCTTGGTGACAACCAAAACAAAGGTTACTCGTTCCTTTGTAGCTCAATAGCCCGCTTAGCTCAGTCAATGAACGACGTCGACTATCTTGCGCTCACTAAAGAAAGTCCCGTACCCCACCCACTCCTGCTCAAGCTACCAGGTAGTGCGGGGGTCACGCCGACTACAAACTCTCTGCCTCATGGGTAATCTGAAGGTCCTCAGAACAGATTCCATTCACTCCTCCAGGTCACCTTTCAGAGAGTCAACACACAGAGGGCGGTCTAGGAGCAACCGTCACCTGTCTAGAGACAGCTCAGGTAATACTTCCTCAGCTGAAATTTATGCTTTTAAGCACGGCCTAGGGCCGAAAGGGTATTCTTACGGTATTCTTACTGTATTCAATACCGTTGTTATGGTTAGGGCCACCTAACGAAGGATGTAGTCTCTTCTGAAGGTCTCTGCTAGTATAAAATCCAGACTAGTTGTCTGGAGGGAAGCTAAATAAGACTTCTTTCTATGGTATGGGAAGAGGACTTAGGTTTCTGTGTTGGTACTCACATGTAAGGGAAGTTTCTGTCATGGGTCACAATTATCTGTTATTATAATTTCTTACGTGTTGTATAATCACAGATTAAATAGAATAGAATAGAATATTTTATTGTAATATTCATAACAATGTGAACATGACATTGAACTAACAGGTAATCAAATCATATGATAGCAATTAAGAAATAAAGATAAACATATGGATTACCTGTCAGGAGGGCCGAATTGTCTAAGGCGCCAGACTCAAGGTTATACCTTCATAAACGAGTGTTCTGGTCCACGACCGTACACGTGGTTTCAGATCCCACTTCTGACACATACTTTTAACATACTAGTAAAATGTGTCAGAGACACTTTCCTTGTTCTTCCTTTTCAGTGTGGTGTTAGAAACACTTACCATCAATAGGACTGAGACCTCTTTAGGAAATCATACTTTCCTAGACGGTGCTCCCTACTGGGAAAGGCCTTTTTAATTCATAGGGAAGTCATATATCTTCCTACTGACAGGGCGCTCTATACAGGCCATCTACATCAGAGAAGGTAAATTATCGAAGTCTTATCTCTGATTCTGATTAATAGCAGGCCTGGTGGTATTCTATTCTCAAATAGAATTCATTCTTTTGTCGAACAGAATTACCCTTTTTTCCAAGTTGTTGCAACATTTGTAAACACTTCTTAAGCATTGTCTACCTATGTTCTCGATTTTAGAAACTTATTTAATGCCTTCGTATCTTTGAATATCTCGGCGTTTACAAAGAAGCGTTAAGAGTATTTCAATTTAAAGTATTTCCTCTCATGGTTTGCTTTATAACCACTACAGGAATCTGATACTTGTCTTAAACTAAAGATTCTTAGTGAATTACTTTTGTTCTTTTCTGTCCTTACGGACTTAACTACAGAACTTGTTTTGCAGGTAACCTCGATAGAAGTCGATACCTGCTGTCGAGTTCCGTCACAAGAATATCAAGGATGATGTAAGTGACTACGGCTTCTCCGTCATACTCTAATGATTATGGTAAGAATTCATGGCCTTCGCCATAACGTGCATAGGTTTCAGCGTTAATTGTAGCCACAGTCTTAAGAAGTAAATCAGTTTATTTCTTTCCGTATATGGTTTTCCTTATCAGGACACCTAATTCAACTTGTCCTATCGCCTTGTTGAGTACTGTTTGTGGCAGGACTAAGATGATTATTGCCAGTCTATGGATTATGCACATCAGACTTGCAGATATATGAGCATTTATTTTATTTAGCGCCGTTAGTATTCATATCAAGGGGTGTCATTAAGAGGTAGGCGGTTAATTCGCCCTGCTACTTAAACCTTTCTACCAGGCTAATATGAATACTTTTACTAATATTGTATACTAGTATCTATCTAATACCCGGCTACTTTGCTCTGTGTGCCTCTTACTTGAAAAGTTAATGATATCTATGTACATGTATATCACCACCTTTTTTGAGGTAAGTTATATAAATTAATTACAGTGGCAGATGCTGTTTTATTCATTTGCACATGCAGTTGCTGGCTGAGTCTTCCTTTTGCTGGTAAGTTGATATGGGGGACTTCAGTGGCTGAGTGGTTAGTCTCTTACTTGATATCACTGCCACTCACCTGTTTTACAGGGGTAAAAGTTTTCAGTATTAATACTGAATTCAGTATTTTTGAAAATATTCTCTTATATAATGTACTCCAAAAGTAACACTTTTAGTGAGAACCACCCTATTTCAGTATTTTGGAGTTTTCAAACTTTTACCCCTGGTTTTATGATGGTGTCCCGGTTAGCTCAGTTGAAAGAGCTTTTGCCCTGTAAGGGAGGAGTCCGGTTTTACGTGTCCCATACCAGCCACAAAGACAACTGGCATCTTGTTGTTTTTTTGTGGATATTATGATATACCTTATATTTCATTGTTTGTGTTTCACTTGTGAAATATCGACAGACATAATGCCGCTGTTGACTTTTTGTCGTCTCTGTTTTAGCGCATTATGTTTTGCTGCTTAAAGTATCAAGGTTAGAGTACATAATAAATTATTAATAGAATCATTTTTGGTTTGTCGTGAATATAAGGATTTTCTTATTAGAAAAAACTTATTTTCACCAGAGCCTTAGCACGAGTGTATTATGCGTGTTTTCTCACTGATACACCTGTGGGGTTTTGGGATTACCCTAGGGTTGATTAAGGTCTCCTTCGGTACCGCTTAAATCTCCAGGCAGTTTCAGTAAGTTCGGAGTAATCGGCTTCAAAGCCGCTATCCTCAACCCTAAGCGGGTTTGTTCGCGGTTCCTCTGACTAAGCCTTGTCTGATGGAGTTCTTCGTCATTCATCTCTTACCTCTGGGGTTGCGTTCCTTGTGTAGCTTATTAGATGCGGTTGCAGGACATAACACTCCTTTTCTTGCAGCTAAGATCATTGTCCAGTTTCTAGATTCCTTACCCCTCCCACTTCTCCATACAGTCATACAGTTAATGGGCTGTAGTGCCAGGGTTCATTAGCCCTAGGGGTACTGATGATAGTTGGCGTATTTGTTTTTCATACCCCCCCTGTTTAGTATTGCTAGAACCAGGATACATTCTCCTTGTTTTCTATCAGTTTAGAGAGTAGGTCTATCAGTATGAGTAAGTTCCTAACATTATGGTAGGCTATACTATTGTTAGACCCGGCTTCTAATCCGTACATTAATTATGCCATAAGAGCCGGACTTCTCTTTTTGAAGTCTTTCCTTCAGGCAGTTTGAGATACATCTGGCATCTATTTATTTATTGGTTCTATATGCCACATTCGTATGGAAACACAGTTTCTTTTCGGCTAGATCTTTTGGAAGGCCACATCTTTACTCATGCGATGTTAAAATTTCGTTGGCCTTTTACTTGAACACAGATTTGGGGGTGAATGCGTGTGCACAACCACATTCAAGGTGACATTCTGCCTTGGTCAGAACAAAGGGGGGGGGGGAGTGCGTGCCCGTACACAGCCACATTCAAGGGGACATTCTGCCGTGGTCTAGGGGTTTCGTAGAGCTGCCCTAAATGCATGTCTAAGGATTTCTCAGTTTGGCTTAGAGGGCCACATGGTAGGTTTGTTCACTAACTAGGTGTGTTGCCCTGAATAAATAAATTCTATTATTATTAATTTAATAGTGTCTCCCCTTTTCTCAGCACTTCTGTCCATCTTGATTTCTTCCCTAAGCGGGGTTTATATCAGGTTTTACAGTCTACCTCTGCCACTATGATTCATTCGGAATCAGTATGCAACCTCACGTTTGTCGATTCAAACTACATCTTCAAACTTCAGTTTCTGTAATAGTTGCTCACACAATTGTACCTCTAGGAGGTCCTTCACTGGGTTACTCTGAGGTCACAGAGGTTTAGCTGGTTAGAATAAGTGTAACGCATTGTTTGTTTACACTCCCACCGCAGTCGGAGTTGGGTTTTTTCTTGTTTCCCACTTTGAGCTTATATCACTCCCCTTCTTAGTTTAGAATACTTAGAAGTTAAAGTGGCTCTTTTTGGCCTGTTTGACTTCTGTTCTCCGGCCCTCCTTTGAACCTTTCGGTTAATCTTAGATAGACTACCCTTTAGACTATCTTTCTTTTAGCCTTGTGGCTCAGATTTAGTGAGCCCATTCTAGGAACTGAGCCCATTCTAGGAACTGAAGTGTCATCAGGCTCATGCTACTAAAGGGATCTCGTTTAACCCCTTCTAGGGATATTCCAGTAACAATCTGTTTGGTTTTGTCTGAGTATATACCTAATGCAATTCCAATAAGGCTACTAAAGTCAGAGCCTTTATTTTCTTAAAATTCACAAATTATTTGTTAGATTCTATCTTAAATAATTTTTCACTGGGTCCAGTTCTTACTACCCAGTCAGTCATGGGGTTGTGCTGCTCTACCAGTTAGCTGACTTGGCCTTGCCCAAGTCTGTAACTTTAGGCATACAAATCAGTTGCAGTTTTATTTATTATTTTATTTATCTTGGTTTGTAAGCACTTCATACCACTATGTTCCAAAGGTGTTTGGTTTATACATATTGTATTGTTCATAGTATTCTATGCTTCACACAGTTATCTTGTGTTCATAGTTACATTTACAGCTCAGTTATGAAGCTGTTATTTTAAGTATTGAATCAAGGGGTCGATACTTATTTAAATGATCTATGTAATACTAGAAATTTTCTGTTCCATGGATTAGCTTGAAATTGCCGATTATGCTTTTAGATGGTGGTGGACTTATTGTCCTTGACCGAATTGAAGGACTTATGAGGATGCCATATTCACCTTGTAACGTTCATCTGCCCATCTAAGAAGTTTTAGAGGCTCCTCCTACTGTCTATATCGCCAGTCAGGATCCTAGATTACGCTATGGTGAGTGTAAGTTGCTTGGGTTCATGCTCTCGTCTGCTTTAATTTCTTGTAATTAGAGCAGGTTTGAGCGTGCTTTGTTACTTGTTGTTCAGAGTTGTTCAAATCCCCTTTACATATTCGGGCACTCATAACAGGTTACATTGTACCACCCCAGCTCATTGTGTTAAAGTCGCAATTGTAATGTTGTCGTAAGCTATCTATAGACCAATATGAAAAATTTTGTTAATTTTAATATTTGTCTATTATACTTACGACAACATTAACTACCCACCCCTCCTTACATTTAGGACTTATTTGCGGAAAGAGGACGTAACTCTGTGTGACTCTTGCTTGTACGGGTGTATTTGGCGGCGCCCTTGGTGCCGGGAGTCCCGGGAAGGGTATTTGGGGAAGTTTTTCCGTTCGTGGATTAAGGCAAGTTGAGTATCTTGCAATTGTAATGTTGTCGTAAGTATAATAGACAAATATTAAAATTAACAAAAATTTTCATGTTTCAATGACTAGATAAACATGGACCAACTTTACAACCTATTACATCAAGTATATTGCAAGGGAGTGAGTGTGTTTTTTTAAGTTATCCATCGTTAACTTCATAATGACCAATCACACAGCTCTGCCAATATTGTGGTCATAATAATACAGGACTTTTTTGTAGTTTAAGTCAGAGACAAAATTTACCGATAATGCATTTTTCATATTTTTTCAACATCAGACATGCGCGATTTTATGTCCTTTACAACTGCCATTTTGAAAAGAATTGCAAAATTTCATACCCACCAACAGTATGCAAATTCCATACAAGTTTGTGGCAGACAATTACTGCTGGTGCTGCTCCTTTTTATCTAATGTTTAATGATATTTTCCAGCTAGCATACTTGAAAACTTACAATTTATCAAATATTTTAAGTAAACACATTACATTTTCTAAATTTACTATCTTTGAACCAGCTTTTATATTTCTATTCCATATGTGCAGGAGTAGTCTAGTCGGTCCTAAGCTGTGGGCTTGCTGCTTGGCAGAGGATGTGTGATGGGAAACTTCATCATTCATGTCACCAGCCTCAGAGGTTGCTGTCCCAATATAACCTAATAATATGTGTTATTGTAAAAATAAACCTGATGGGCCAAGCCGTGAATATTATTAAAATTTCAAGTATTCAACACAATCTTATAGATACAAACTTTCCTATTAAGTTTGGTGAAAATCTCAAACTTAGTTTACTGAAGTTATCACATTCACAAACCAAAATGATCTTTTTTTAAACAGGATCAAAGGTATAAACTCTGTAATGCATTGGTCCAGTTTGCTTTTTGTGATTTTATTGAAACATAATTCAAATAAAATATTGTGAAAACCTGATGAAGTGTACTGAAGTTTTCAAACTGAAATTCCTAACCTTGACGTAATGAAGTTATGGTGTAAAAAAGCTGAAATCGTTTATTGAGATCTAAGATTTTCTTAAAAGAAATTGCGTTTATTAAAATTATTTTACGAGATAGAAAAAAGAAATAGCAGAAAGAATGGCCATTACATGGTCCGAGTATTAACTTTCATACCCCATCCAACCCCTTCTCCAAGAAGCGAAAATGAGGTTGGCTGGGGTATAAAATAAAACCTTAATTCCAGCTTAAAAAGTCTATGTATTGTAAAATTAAAACATTTAATAGATATTCTAATACACCCGCACTATATAGCCTAGTTTAAAATAGCTCGTTATATTGAACGATATATCACTGTAATTTGTGCAACGTTAGGAGAATAAGCATTGCGCACAGCGCATTGTAACATACGCAACGTTAGGAGAGCAAGCAAAGCAATGCGAAAGATTTCAGATGTGTGCGTTATTTTCACATTTTAGGGGTATTAGAATACTAATTAGAATTCGGGCTCGTGAAATTATTGTTTACAATTGAACTCCAAACCGTGATATATTAAACGATAATTCACAGTAAACGATGTTCTATTTCTTAAATTTAAAACAGGTTATCACATTATTGTCAGTAAAATATTTTTTTTTAAATATGTTTTATTGTCAAAATATCCTTTATAAAATGCTGCTAATATAAGCTTTCCCATCGCTTAAAGGAATTAAGGTGGGACCACGTAAGGCTATTGATTGTAATAAAAAGAAGCGCATTTTAGTTGCTTTGTTTAAATTTAACAAGCTCAAACCAGTATACCTCGGGTATAACATATGCAACCCTAAAGTATATATATCGTGCAGGATACCGGAAATGGCCTGCTACACTACAGCATCAAATACAACATCGCTCAAGTGATCACAAAGAAATAACGCGCTGTGAGTTTCATAAACATTTTCAAAAAAAGAAATTGCAGTAAGGCAATAACTTCAATCAGGGGTGATACACACTTTAAAATGACATTTAGGGAAAAAACGTAAAATCTTCTCTGAAACTACAAGGCATAATTCTCTCAGATTCTTTGTTCAAAGTAATTTGATTTCCTCTATTAAGTTAACCCTTCCCATTTATGCACTTCAGACTACAAAATTGCAAAAAATACTTTTGGATTGGTTGTTCTTTTGCGGGGACCTAGGCTGAGTTACAGCAAACATTACTTTTCTAAGGAGGGCCAATCAGGGCTTAGTAGGGGATCTAGTGTGGGGACAGGGGGCCAATCAGGGCTTAGTAGGGGATCTAGTGTGGGGACAGGGGGCCAAACCTGCTTTAAGATTGAAGAACAAAATCTGGCCAAGAAAAAGATTTTGCAAGTTTTTTTTTTGTTACAGTCACCAGTTGATATTTAATCAAAATCCTGGGTGTTTGTGTAAAATATATCAATATGTTTATTAAGACAGATCATGTAGAGTTATTGCTCTAGCTTACCAAACAGTTAATTTGCGACTGCCAGGCGTTAACCCCTGTAATGCTTACATACCCAGTTAACCAAAATATGATTGGTTATGCCAGAACTTGCAGACATTTGATTGACAACTTTGATTATTAGTAAACTAATAATGGAAAACATGATTAATTAATCACCTATGAGTATCTATATGCAGGTTACTGACATCATGGGAAAATGGATTTCATCAAAATAACATTGGAATTGGTATATGAACTGAACTGAATTGTTGGTTATCGGTTCATCCAACACATTGTAAAGGCAATATTTCAAGATGCCCGAGGGAGAGGGGAAGGATACATAGGAATTCGGAAACAGTGCACTCAGGCTACACTTACTATCCAATAGATTCCTGTAGTTCTTTAACAAGTTTGTAGAATAGACTCCGATATATACGAGACCTCCCAGTTTACATTGTCATCGATGAACAAGGTTAGGGGATTAGTGTCTTTCCGCAGGACACACTAAAGTTACACAGTGGACTGGAAGCGAGGCTCGAATCCGTGAATAACAGATCTGAACGTGCTTATCCACTGGGCAACTGTGGTACTTTGATTTGCATATGAATATGAGCACAGTATGTACACAGGTGAACATTTGGGAATAGGGATATATCTGGGCTAAAGCTCAATGACGTCACATATTGTGTAAACCTCTCAATACGATGTCCGACATAATAAACCTATACTTTTGTATATATACCATGTAAGTAATGAACTGTTTGTCCGAAATCATTGACCGTTTCAGTTTATTTTTAGAACATACTATATCTAAAATTGAGCCCTATGGCACGTCTGCTAAACATTTGCTCCACAACCAAAAGGACAACAATGAAAACTGAGCGAAAGCCACTTCCGAAAAGGAGCGAAAGCGCGGTTTTCATCAACAAACTTTTAACAAGAACAACAGAGATTTTTTCAAAAATCGGGCAATGTGTTTCCGTGTAGGCATATTTATACTTCATGTAGAATATAATTTCGCCTTTTAAAAGTGTAAATTATAGTGGCTAAAACTTTTCTCCTGTCGATAGTTGGTGCAGGTTTCTCCACGGATCACACTTTGAACTTGTTTTTGGAACCGATTTGCATTCACGAAGTATTTCGATGGTGAATATCACTTGAATACTGCCCATAAATTGCTTTAGCCCTAAATTTGAATGTTGAAGTTTTAATCTAAGTGATTTATGGTCAATTTTCTCGAGGTAGTGGAGCGAACGATCTGTGGGTAGAGCGAACGTCAAGGAGCCTGTTTAATTCCACAAGCAACTTACTTTGACAATGTAACGATATACCCTGGGGTAAGATGAAGATGTGTATAAATAGATGTTTCATGAACATAGGTCAACTACTTTTCAAGTTATGGCCAAGGTTAGGTTGCAGGTTAAAGTGTGACGGATGGACGGAGGGACAACAATGGAGGACTGAGGATACACAAAGATTAGTGATCTTTAAGTGTCTGCCATGCTACCCAGGCAACACAAAAGCTGAACGAATAAATACTGAAAACATAAGGACAGATGGATGGACTCACAAATATATACTTGTGTGTGCCTAATACACTTTTAAGAGACACATGAAACGAAAAAATGTGTGTTTTCATTTCATCTCCGTGGCCGAATGGTTAACAACTTTGCATTGTCGCCTCTTACCGCTGCAGGTTCGAATCCTACTGGGAGCTTGACTTGTAGGTGAGGAAGTGTCTATTCTTACGGATCTCGGGAGGTGTACAGTACTGGTTCTACCCAGGAAAAGTGGGTGGTCTGCCTCCACCACATAAAAAAAATTCGACCATCATATATAACCTTACGTGTTGAAAATGACGTAAAACACCACACAAGCAAACAAACAACTGAACTGAACTGAACTGAATTGGATTTTATAGTCGCACCAACAGCTATGGTCATATGGCGACTTTCCAGCTTCCACTGGTGGAGGAAGACCCCAGGTGCCCCTCCGGGCAATTTTCGTGCACGGGCGGGCACCTGGGTAGAACCACCAACGTTCCGCAAGCCAGCTGGATAGCTTCCTCACATAAAGATTCCTAGGCCCCTGAGGGTTCGAACCTACAGCGGTGAGGGGCAAGTGATTGCAAGCCAGCGACTCTAACCACTCGGCCACGGACGCAAACAAACAAACAAACAAACAAACAAACATTTCAATAAATTTGCTGCCCCACTGGATCTTAATCTAAACTCCAGGAACTGCCAATTGTACATATAGTTACATGTCAACCAAATATGAACTTGATCAACGTTAATAGGGATATATCTAGGCTTAATCACAGTGACATCATCTATTGCGTATATATCCCACTGTAGACAATGTCCGACATAATATACTTATACTTTTGTATATACACTACTCAACTTTTATAATCGGTCACCTAGGTTTTTTGAAAATAACACGAATACTAAAAACTGGAAATCACCGAAACACATACCAATATTTAAATAAGTTTAAGTTAAGGCAGATTAAGTTTTATAAATTGCTAGCGATATTTGTTAAACGACGCGAGTTAAAATTTCAAATGAAAATATGAATTATTAAAAAAAATATAATTCTTTGAAAAGTGACCGAGTATAAAAGTTGAGTAGTGTATACCGTGTAAGTAATGGACTGTTCGTCTGAAATCATCGACCGTTTCAATTTACTTTTAGAACATACTGTCACTGAGATATTAAGTTGTTGTTATAATCCACTTTTATAACATGTGTTAACCATTTGCTGCATCAGCTACTTGGACAGCCCTCATGAATAATTCTAATTGTATCAAGATGTAGTCAGGTCTCTTCCAAGAAAAAGAAAATTAACATCAGACATTAGCATCTTCATGGTGGCTACTCGATTTATGTTTTTTCTGATTGTTTATATTAATATAAAAAAGAATCTGGCTTTTAACAACACATATATTGCTTCTACATTCTTGAGGAGGAAGGATACACTAGAGCTGATACCCCTTATCAGTAAATTATAACCCCGCACCTCATTCACCCACCCTTCTTACACACATCCAACTATTTTTTATATTTTTTGGCCTTTTTTCCATTTTTTTTTTCTCCATTTTCCTTTCCTTCAATCCATTTTACCTGCTTTACAAATCCAATTATTTTTTACCTGGATTCACAGTTTTGGAAAGTGTTGATCACTGGCTAAATTCTTACACCGGTCAGAAGAGGTTGTTATACACATTGCTGCATGCCTATCTGTGCCTTTAAAATTATGAATCACCAGCAACCATAGGAGGCAGATCTATACTTAAAGAAAAAAGAAACCAACTTGTTTAGGGTCAGTATATAAGTACTTTTGCTTTTTCAAATAATATATTGTTAATTTACCAGTGACTGAAAATCATCACCGATACCTCCACTATATTTTTGATTGAAAATTACATGGGTCGTGGAATGTGTACTCAGATACACTTGCCATTTTCTGCATAAATTTCTTTGTGAGCGATCATTCATCAATAATCCAGGGTTTTTGTCAATTTCAAAACCATAGTTTTTTCAAAACCATAGTTTTTAAGCATGGTCAAGTTGATAACCATGGTCAACCATGTTCTCGGACCATGGTCGATATTGATGACTATGGTTAAGATTCTGACCAAGGTTCAAAACCATGGTTATATTTTAAAACCGTGGTTCAAAAGCATGTTTTTTTAGGACTACCATGGTTATGACCATAATCCTAATGACCATGGTTGAGCTTAAGTGACCTTAGTTTTAAAGAATGTTAATAACTAGTTAAGACTTCTGAGGTTCGAACATGACTGGTACACTAATCAATAAAAAGCAGCACTATATTAACAATATCTGAATTGTGGTCAGGAAATAAACACAACAACACTTTTTCTCACAAAATTGCCAAATATATAGATATAAGAAAGTTTGTTTTTGCATATATCAAAAGACACCACATGACCACTACCTTGATATGTGTAGAAAGTTTTATGACGATAAATTGATTAGTTTAGCAATTTTTAAAAGAAAAATGGATTATTTTAATATGACACCTGATTGTGATTCTGACAAAGAGTGCAAATAAAATGCAAACACTATCTTTGAGTTTTTGGCAAGAAAATAGCATCAACTGTAGATTGTCATTGCACCATTTAATAGTTTAAACATTCGTTTTTTTTATATCGATTGCAAAACAAGTTCCTGCAACTTAGATTAATCACTCTCAATGGCTTCCTGGGTAGAACAAGTACTTGTATTTCATCCTATTCAATCTGCATCTAGCATAGCTTACTATGATTGTGCATTTCCCAACCATGGCCAACCATGGCCAATCATGGTTAAAAAGCATGGCTGACCAAGGTATAAACAATAGCTGAGTGGCTAAACCAATTAAGGTAGACCATGTAAGAAATGGTTGACCATGGTCATAGTTTGGCCATGGTATCCACCTGTGGTGCCATTTAATGTGTTTGTTAAACCATGCTTTATACAAAGGTTGACCATGGTCCAGCAACCATGGTTTTGAAGGACTCCGTTCGCCGGGGGCAACTCACCATTCCTAAAATTATCCTTTATACACTGTCAAGCAATGGAGCTTACTAGTACCATTTTTATAAACTCTTTGGTTTGACCCGGCCAGGGATTGAACCCATGCTCGGCAAATGCTCTACCATTACGCCACGCTGCCTTTATCAAAAGCTCAAAAGTTACAGCCGCAGTTTGTTTATTTTCAACCTAGACATAGATGATACAGACATCGTGTATTTAATATATTATATTATCATACAATTTGCAAAAATCACCTAATATCCAAAGATGTAATTGAAAGAAATCATTTGAAATTACCCTCTGGTAAAACGGTATATTTAGCACCATTGATATCTAATTTTTATGTAAACAATACTTGTACTATAAATAAACCGTTTGGCCCTGCAAGATAAGAGCAGTGTTCATGGGACACAATCCCTATATAATAGTATATTAGTTACATGAGCATTCTCGATATGACACTAAAACTGTTTATTTGGTATTATTAAACTTTTAAAGTGCTATTCTATTCTTTTGACTTGATTGTTATTAAATTACATTCAAAAACCTTGTTAACTGTTTTGCATCTTATGATTCTGCCTCTAACAGAAGAGAACTTCATGTTTAGAAAACACATGGACATAAGTATTTATTATCAAGTTGAGAGCATTTCTTATAGCTTTTATTTGCTGAAATTTCTTACTGAATTACCTGCTATTAGAGGGTTACGAGGGTTGCGCAACAAAACTGAATAATATCTCTGCTGTTCTCCAATACAGCTTTAACAGCTTATGCATGATTTATACTATCAGTGAGATCATCTATTGCTAAGGAAACTAAGTGCAAGCAAGCATAATCACAAGGCATTGAGTAACTGAAGAGAAATCAATTCTTAGAAAACAAGGACAGCTAGACGTTGAGTCTAAGACCCCAAGGTCGCATCTTGACTTATATGGCGAACAGATACTTTGGGGTCTTCATTTAATCTACTAAACCTGCCTTCAGTGGCCTCAACCTTTGAATTTATCGAAATATATTTGATTTGATATGCAGTAATATATCGTTTGTATATGTTTGCCGGGTTTAAATACATGTTTAAGTCGTAAAAATATCCATTAGTATGAACGCAGCTCCTGACCAAAAACATAAGACCCGCCTTCTTTGTGACGTCATAATTTATTCATCCCAAATCCTGCGCCATTGTTCAGTTATACGTTCACTGTTCAGCGTGCTAAATTATAGTAAATTATTAGCAAAAATAATTGCATTATCTTAAATTGTGCATGCTTATGATTTGGTCGCTGGAATAGGGCCTCTGTCATCGAATTCTAAGACCGCTTTCATTACGATAAGAAGGATAAGAAAACAGAAAGAGACCAGAAGAGATAGCGTTATAGCATAAGAATGTACATATCTCTCTTTCTATATATATTCATTGAAATGAAAGCATGTGGTTTAGATGTAGAGGATTCTAAATTGGTAAATAGGTGGAGGGCCTATAATGCTTAAATAACACACCATTACATTTGGTCTAATTTGTCAAATATGGTCAACGTATCTGCAACATGCGAATTTACATGAGAATGTAGAAGCAAGCAGATTTCAAGTCAAAATGATACTGGGTTAATCAAACCCGCGTGATTATTTTGATGATTCCCACTTCAAGAGTCAATGTGCCTCTTTAAAGAAAGCATTATCTTAAAAAAATATATGGTGGATTTATAGGCTAGGCGATATATATTAAAGGGACACATGGCCATCTTGATTTAAAAAAAAACTCATGGCGTTGCAGTAATTTTTCTACATAACTTTCATTTGTTCAATCATTAATATTAATCATTACGTGATCCTGCCTTAATTCCATTTAGCGATGGGAAAGCTTATATGAGCAAGATTTTATAACGGATATTTCGGCAATAAAACATGTTTAAAAACATTTTTTACTGTAAACAAATTGATAACCTGTTTAAAATTAAATGTAAAATGTTTTAATTTTACAAAATGCAGACTTTTTAAGCTGAAATTACGGTTTTATTTCATACCCCAGCCAACCCCGTTTTTGCTTCTTTGAGACAGGGTTGGGTGGGGTATGAAAGTTAATACTCAGATAACGTAATGTATACTAATAGTATAAAGAAAATTGTTTTTGCATATTAGTAACTGTTGATAATGTTAGCATCAATAATATATGTAAGCTTACGAAAGGATAATTTAAAAAAATGAAAACTCAAAATAAAATTATTTATTATTTTAATTACATGTATATACAAGCAGGGTTAAAATGATACTGGATAAATAAATCGAGACGCTAAATTGGGCAATACCTTTTTGCTCTTCTTTTTTCATTCTTTTATTAAATTTCTTTTATTAAAGTGATGTTTTATTTTACTGCAATATTAAAGTTCCAATTGATTTAGTATAATTGTTAACTAATCATAATATTTCTGAGCAATGTCTTTCAATATTTAATTGCCAATATTCATTTAGATAAGCAATATACAAGACAAAGTAAACATTATAGATAGTAAGATGACCATTGGCTGTCATCTTGGAAGGAACGTGAACATGAACGGTTTAATGACATGCCTCTCACTCAGTAAAGATCCATATAGAATGTACAAATTAAGTGAATTATAATAATGGCCACCATTATTAAAATAGTCGAAATCTTAAAAATCTTTTTCTCAAGGACAATTGACAGATTTTGTCTGTTTTTAGCTCTACAGACTGAAGGCCAACAAAGCCTATACCTTAAGAGGAACTTTTTTATTTTATTCTACTTTTTAAAGATTACCGGCCATGTTTTGTTTCATGAATATGTTTATGTTTATTTAAATCGAAATCATTACACAACAATAGATATTTACAATTTACACATTGCAATATCTGTGAAAAGCGAGAATACGATTTTATTTGATGGCGTAGAAAACTTTGAACAGGTAAATTAATGCACAGTTAAATGTATTTATCAATTATCTGGCAACAGTTGTGCAGCTATACAATTAAGATTTACCTCATTTCCACGTGCAGTGATAAAAGTAGTATCTATGTCACGCACATAATACTTTATGTAAACATACAACTTAGTAGCAGTTTTCAATATATGTTTCTCTCCGAGACTATCAAGAAATGTTCTTATGATGTTTAAGAGTTAAATCTGTTAATTGATAATACTACAAAAAGGATGGCCATTCATCTTTAACTATGGTAGCCATCTTGGATTTCGTAGAAGGTACAGCCCCGCATGTGTACATGTGTATATTAAAAGTCTATAAAATGCACAAATACATGTAATTCCTATGTGTTACTTATATATATATTTGCTATCAAATATGATGTGTACTAGTTATAAAGAATATTTTTTTTATTTAACACTTTACATGCATAGTGATTACATGTGCTGCTATAAAACAGCTACATGTATATATATTTTGATAGACCTGTGGAGAAAGGGTAGGGATTTTGTCGAATTGTATCTAGCTTTCGATTTTAATTTAATAGTAACAGCAACATCTGGGTTCGCTGAAAGTTAACAACTTCAAGTTGAAAGCCAAAACCGTTATGCAAAAGAATATCGTATACATGTTAGGTCCTGAAAGAAAGGTATTACATTTGTATCATGTACACCACTATTTAAAGTAATGGAATATTATATTAAAACATGTGAGAAAGTAACGTCTTTTGTTCGTTTAATAATCAACACAACCAATAGAATAAAGTAGCAGACTCGGTTTTATTGAAGATAAGTTTAATAAGTTTTTTGAAGATAAGAAGCTCCAACTCCAAAATATCAGAGTGAATACCCCTAGTCCAGTTACAGGACTGTCCCAAAAATATGTAGTAGTAACTACTCAGCTCCAGTTACATGATAATCAGCTTGGTGTCGGCATACCCAGCATGGGGTCAATAAAATGGCAATAAATCACCTAACATGCCAGCTAATGAACTAAAACTTTGTCCATGCAGAATTACATGTTACAAGTAAATATCACTGCCTTATCTTTATTTGCAGATAGCATTTTGTTACACCAACTTATTTCTAATTTTTTTAAATGTGCCTATCTGCTGTCAGATAAGTGATGCCCTGCTGTGCAAAAATGGGTATTTTATTGCTCTGGGGTTAGTTACTTACATGGATGAATTAAAGAGATTCTCAATAAACAGAGGAAACTCGGGACAGTCCTATAACTGTAGTCGTTAGAGTGCTAGTCGCTAGAGTGATATGATGTGTTAACAGAATTGATAAACCCCATTTCGGTTTGTTTCAGGACAAAAGATATATCTGCCAGAATTTGCACTGTAATAAAGTTTTAAGAAAAGAACGAGTAGTCCCACAAACCACTCTTAAAGACATTATGGAGCACATGGCCAATGTTTGTGGGAACTTGACCAGTGGACCATACAGGGCAGAGCTAGAAATTTAATGTCATGCAGAACTATCTATTATAGCTAGCTTTACTGAATCAAGTGAAGAAATATTCTGCAACAATTACGACTATTCAAAACCAGACCAAATCTGTCTGCTGGTAGGATTGGATTAATGCTTCTCAGGGCAATAAACATACCCTATCAATCAGGCTAGACACAATAATACCCAGTAGATAAATATCTGATCACAGACAATTCACATTCAAATGAAGGCTATGACATTTCATGAATCAACGGCTCAAGGATCTAAACCAGTCAAAACAAGCTGAGTTAGCTTCAGTTGTATCGATATGGTTGCCCAGGAGTGTTATAACCTTGGCAAGTTTTATCAAGAAATAAGCTGATTGATAAAGATGATGAATATAATAAGATACACCCTAGACAGAATATTTCACACCACATTACGTGGTCCGAGTATTAACTTTCATACCCCATCCAACCCCTTCTCTAAGAAGCAAAAATGGGGTTTGCTGGGGTATGAAATAAAACCTTAATTTTGGCTTAAAAAATGTGCATATTGTAAAAATTAAAACATGTAATAGGTCATTTTAAACAGGATTTCACACTCTTTTCAGTAAAAAAAAATATTTTTAAACATGTTTTATTGTTGAATTATCCATTATAAAATCCTTTTAATATAAGCTTCATCATCGCTTAATGGAATTAAGGCAGGACCACACAATGAAATTTGTCACCTTTGTGGTTCAAATCCTCACTTGACATAAACTGCTTGGCACAATGTCAAAGAAAGTCACAGCCAACACAAAATGTAGGTGCGAATATTAACCCACCTTAAAGAACTGACGGATGCTCCCCAAAATGTATCCTCAACTTATCATATGGCCTTGTATCACTCAGCAGTTTTCAATTTGCAGTTCCATTAGTAGTTTTTGACTAAAGCTTCAGACAAGAATTACAAGTATAAAATTACAACGGGCAATAACTCTAATTTGAATGATGACAGAGTAACTGATCTTGCACGCTGCACTTCCTCTCATTGCCCTCTATCATTGTGCGAAGTTTTCATTGTAGTCTCATCAGTAGTTTTGAAGTTATGCTCTGGATAAACATTCTAAGCAAAAAATATCAAAGGCAATAACCCTAATTTGTCTGATGACAAATTTACTGTTCTTGCTCTCTGCACTTTCTCTCATTGCCCTCTATCATTGTGTGAATTTTTCATTGTAGTCCCATCAGTAGTTTTGAAGTTATGCTCCAGACAAAAGTGGGATGGATGGAGGGACTGAAGAACGGATGGACAGATTGACGGACAAAGCTGCGACTATATGCTCCCCTGAACATTTCGGGGGGCATAAAAAGGCAACAATAATTTTCCAATGAAGTAGTTTTCATTGATCCAGCTTTTCCATCAGTAGTATGACTCTGACCAAGTTTGATAAAGATCAGATGTAAAATGAAAGGTGCTAGAGTCTTGACAAGACAAACTAGAGCTGTTGCTTTTTAGGGGTGATAAATATACCCCCACTATCAGTCCCCACCCCCACCTCCCCCCCACCCCCACCCCTCCTAGGGGAAGTTGAGTTACAGAGCAGACAGGGATTTTCATGGTTGGGTCCTGGTGACCTTGACCTTTGTCCTACTGACATAGGAGACATCATCTCACCATAGGCGGTCCATCTTTCAAGTTTCATGAGATTTGCCTCAGGGGGAGTTATTGAGCGGACAAGGGTTTTAATTATTGAGCCCCAGTGACCTTGACCTTTGACCTACTGACCTCAGGGGGAGAGGATTTATAGTGCGGATAAGGTTTTTCATTATCGGGTCCCGGTGACCTTGACCTTTAACCTACTGACCTCAAAATCAATAAGGATCATCCTCTCACCACAGGCAGTTATCCTATGAAGTTTCACGATATCTGCTTCAGCTTGAGAGGAGCTATGAAGCGGACAAGATTTTTCATTATCGGGTCACGGTGACCTTGACCTTTGACCTACTGAACTCAAAATCAATAAGGGTTGTCCTCTAACCACAGGCAGTTCACCTATGAAGTTTCATGAGATTTACTTTAAGCGTACAAGGTTGCGTCTACAGACAGACAGACAGACAGACAGACGGAAAGACCAGACAAACGGACCGACGAACAGTATAAACCAGTATACACCCCTAAAGTTTGTTTAGCGGGGGTATAAATATAGCATGTTTACATTAAATCAAGGGCCCATATACTTCTGGTGCTTATTATCCAATATTGGTGGTTTTCAAACTCATCCGGGATTTCATCAATATTAAGGTTCTGGCTTGGCAAAGTTGCTCCAATGAAGGTGGTAGTGTTGACAAGTCAAAATATAGCATTTGTCATTGAATCAAGTGCAATAACTATGATGTTTATATTCCAATATTGGGGGCTTTCGAACTCGTCCGACCTTTCATCAAGATTTAGGCTCTTGCCATGTTTTTGGTAAAGATCTGATGCAAAATGAAGGTGCTAGAGTGTTGACAATGCAATAAGTAGCATTTTTATTAAATCGAGGACCATAACTCTGATGTTTATTGTCCATATTGATGGTTTTCAAACTCACTAAAGCTTTCATCCATATTAAGACTCAGCTACCAACTGCCAAATGAAGGTGCTAGAGTGTTGACAAGGCAAAATCTAGCATTTTTCATTAAATCAAGGGCAACAACTCTTGTTTGTTATCTGATGTTGGCGAATTTCAAACTAATACAAGCTTTCATCGATATTAATATTCTGGCCAAGTTTGGTTGTAAAATGAAGGTGCAAGAGCCCTGACATCAAAAAGATAACGGACGACAGACTGATGACGGACGGACGATGGACAACAGACCATGGCATAAGCCTTTAGCTGGCCTTTGCCAGTAGAGCTAAAAGTCAATAAAAAAAAGATAATGAAAATCAATACCTCAAATTTTCAAATAATGATACCATTTCCAGTTAACAGTCAAATTTCAAAAAGATAAATTTAAGGAGGTTGGCTGGGAAAGGACGTAGTGATGAGATTTTTTTTAAATTCATATTTAAAGCTTCGTTGGTATAATTTAGATTCAAAATTATCAAAAAAAGGCTAGGTCACCACACTTTTTTCCCCACTAGACGTCATTGAAGAAGGCACATATTTCTAACTTCAAAATTTCACTAAAAAGAGGAAAATATAGTCATTGAACATTTTCACAATTGTTTTCATAACATTACGTTTATTGAAAAACAACAATTAATTTTCGATTGCATATATACATATCTTTCAAATCATACAAGAACAGTTGTAATCCTCATTCGTCTTTTTACTTTAAAAAGCAAACATATATGGACCGTACCCCACCCACTTTTGTTTTTACCGAAAAATTAATTCAAGATAAAAAATTATGTTCTAATGATCAACTTTTTTTAAAACTTGTATATGTCAAGGTCCTATGAAATGTCTTTCAAAAAAAGTAAAAAAATATATAGGTCACCAGGCTTCTAATGATTTTTTATTAAAAATTCTTTAAATTACACCCATTTTGGAGTTATTTTGACATTTTCAATGTAAAATACTGTACACACAATATTGACATGGAGATCGAAAATAAAATTAGCTCAGTATCTACTTTTATATATGAATTCCACTACTGAAAAACAAAAATCTGATTTATTCTATAGCAAAAGGATAAATTCTACTCAGAGCTACCCATACCCCTTATTTTGTTGACAACAAAAAATGATCACAAATGACGGAAAAAAGATGAAAAAAAAAATTGCTTAAAAATTCTACTAGAATGGAAAAAATGAAACAATTCTGTTGTCAAATAAAACTATGATTTAAAAAATAAAATGTTTAGACCTGAAGATGTCAAAACTTGTCCAGCCAACATCCTTAACAAATAGGTAACAAATATTGCCTGTAGTTAGTTACCAGATACAGCGTGACAATTATTCTCTGCTACATATTTACAGGAGAAAACTAATCTAAAAATCTGCCAATTATCACACTCAGCATGGTGTTATATCTAATTAAAAAGGAGAAAAACGTAAATCAATAAGCATTATTTGCTTTAACTTCAATAAAATGTTGACTAAAACTTCCCCCAGAAGGTGCTTTTTAATTGGCTGTCTAGCATGATGCATACCATTCTTGGAAAGTGAAGCATGTTTATTTGGATAACATATTGAATTTCCGCACTCCTTAAACCATTTAACCATTTAAGGTTTAAGGTACTGTACGAGTCATCCATGCACTAATCAAGTAGTGTAAACCAAGTAAAAATGAATTATGGATAAACGAATGTTGATTTAAACCTAAATCTAATTTCATGCTGCAGATAACTATCTGTTATGGTAATTCATCGATAGTCCCCATCAAGAAACAAATTTAGGCAGCGGAATGGTATGGATTTTACCAATCTTGCCAAATGCTGATATAAGTAAATCTAAGGAACATTCTGTTGGCTAATCGTTTTATCCTTAGTTTTACCTCAAAATTATGCTGTCCATATCTTTTACCCTTAGAAATCTGGGTTTAAATATTTAACATCTCTCAATTTATATGAAAGTTTATTTTTGCAGACAATCTTAGAGGCTTTTTACTTTATGTAGATTGATAAAATAGTCAAACTTTGGTTATGAAAGTTTATTTTTGCAGACAATCTTAGAGGCTTTTTACTTTATGTAGATTGATAAAATAGTCAAACTTTGGTAACTCGAATGTTGATTCCTCGATTACCATCAGTAACTCGAGCACATACTCCGGTCCCTGCATAACTCCAATATTATTATAATTCAATGTAAATTATCCTTGGTCATTCAAATATTATTTCTCAAATACCCAAACTCAAAGGCTTTTAAAGTCCGAAGAACAGTTTGTGTATGATAATAGCCACCGGAAGCTCGAGGGTATGATCCATTGCAATGCGACGCCGGCCATTGATTTTACACTATGCTTAAGTTCAATTGAGGCGTGAAAGAAAACAAGAAATATGAAGATTATGTTCAGTTAATGATATAATAAACAGATGATATGTTTAACTTGAGAGAACTTAATTTATGAATAATTATGATCAATTAAACACATTTGATTTTCTAATCAAATAAAGTTTGTTGATAGATTTTAATTAAAAAGATAAAATATTAATTAATTACTGTGAAATCATTAATATTCGTGGGGGATTAAATTTCGTGGATTTCGTGGTTGACCCGAACCACGAAATCAAATCCCCACGAATGTTTAATGCCCAGAAGTTTGAATAATGTGTAAGAAAACGGCTTTGTTTCGGAATCCATAATATACGTACTGCACAGCAGTTTTGGGCTCGTCATTTAGTCAATAACTATATACTGAACCAGGTTGTATGTTGTCAGAAAAAAAGGTTTATGTATTGATTAAACATTTATTTTGATAATAAAAAACTTATTTTTGTTTAAACTTTACAAAGCCAGTATGCCGATGTTTACGCTCGCAGTTGTGTACTAGTAAATCGTTCATGAATGGTATTAACGTTTGTTATCATTGTCATAAAAAACTAACGAGTACTTATTTTTTGTTCGACAACTGGGTGGGTTCTAAATGAATTGCGGAAATTATTTGTTATATTTTATCAAAAAGAACATACTAGAAACGGACAGAATGCCAATAAAAAATAAATCGTATTTTGAAAACATAGCTATTGAATTTGGTATTTTTTCAATGACTCTAGCGGTATTGGCCGAGATAAAAACTGAGTAACAAATCAATAACCAGTCGAAAGTGTGTCGTACGCATGACCGATTACCAGACTAAACAGGACATAGCAAAGTTGAGCAACGGTGTCAGACATAAATCTCCGTTAATTGGATGTGTTTAATGACCCATGGTTAATTGGGCAATTTGACAAGCGACAGGAAATGTGTGACGTAATCGCCAGACAAATTTACAGATTTTTTTTTTCTTCAAAAATCAGAAATGCGCGAATTTACATCCCCTCAAAATCGTCTTTTTGGAAAGAACCTCGAAATTTAATGCCCACAAAATAACAGTTTGGGATAAGTGGAAATTATCCTGCGCAACTGAATGGCACCAGTGAGGCTTGATCCTGGTTCCTGCTGGTTACAAGTCCACCTGCCATGCTATCAACTGGGCCAGGCAGCCCTCCCCAATACGAGCAACAACAAACCAAAAACAGGCAAAGCTTTATATTTTGTTTGTCAATTATTTTTTTCAATTGCAGCTATGTATTGGTTATTATAAAGACCAGCATTGCAAGGTATGCAGCACTGGAAGGACTATACAGTAAGTCTATGGGAAAAGTAATAGTGATGTGAGACATGATAATGACATTGCAAGGTATGCAGCACTGGAAGGACTATACAGTAAGTCTATGGGAAAAGTAATAGTGATGTGAGACATGATAATGACATTGCAAGGTATGCAGCACTGGAAGGACTATACAGTGAGTCTATGGGAAAAGTAATAGTGATGTGAGACATGATAATGACATTGCAAGGTATATACCACTGAAAAGGCTATACAATAAGCCTGTGCGAAAAGTAAAAGTGGTGTGATAACTGATGATGACATTGCAAGGTGTTCAGCACTGGAAAGGCTATAAAAATATGCCTATGGGAAAAGTAATAGTGGTGTGAGAACTGATGATGACATTGCAAGACATGCAGCACTGGAAAGGCTAAACAATAAGCCTATGGGAAAAGTAATAGTGGTGTGAGAACTGATGATGGCATTGCAAGGTGTGCAGCACTGGATAGGCTATACATGTGCAATAAGCCTATGGGAAAAGTAATAGTGGTGTGAGAACTGATGAGGACATTGCAAGGTGTGCAGTACTGGAAAGGCTATACAATAAGCCTATGGGAAAAGTAATAGTAGCGTGAGACCTGATGATGACATTGCAAGGTGTGCAGCACTGGAAAGGCTATACAATAAGCCTATGGGAAAAGTAATAGTGGTGTGAGAACTGATGATGACATTGCAAGACATGCAGCCCTGGAAAGGCTATATAATAAGCCTATGGGAAAAGTAATAGAGGTGTGAGAACTGATGATGACATTGCAAGGTGTGAAGCACTGGAAAGGCTATACATGTGCAATAAGCCTATGGAAAAAGTAATAGTGGTGTGAGAACTGATGATGACATTGCAAGGTGTGCAGCACTGGAAAGGCTATATAATAAGCCTATGGGAAAAGTAATAGTAGTGTGAGACCTGATGATAATCATTGACGATGCTGAGGAGGACGATGGTTGTTTGTTTGGTTGAATGATGCTTCACATCATTTTCAGCACTTTCCAGGATATATATGAGTCAATTTTTTTGTGGTGGAGGCAGACCACCCACTTTTTTCTGGGTCGACTAAAGTACTGTATAACTTCCGCATCCGTAACAATCAACACTTTCTCACTTACAAGTCGAGCTCCCAGTGGATTCGAACCTGCAGTGGTGAGAGACGAGAAGGTTTCAAACACAGTGTCTTTACCATCCTGGCCATGACGGTTCCATCCTCATCCTCATTATCCTGACCATCGTCTCAGACATCCTCATACCATTTCTATTGTCAGACATACATAACAGAATTAAGGGGTTTGATTTTCTAATCACTTGTTTTGTCTTCAGCTTCCGTCAATGTGTCTACCCATTTTTCAAATTTCCTTACAACGAATCCAAATGATTATTTTAAACAAATTTTATCCGACGACTGCCATTAAATGCATACTGGAAGTTTGTCATTTACATGTACAGCATCATCCCTCTCCTTTCTGGTGCATTACTTAGGACTGGAAGTTTGTCATTTACATGGACAGCTTCATCCCTCTCCTTTCTGGTACATTACTTAGGACCATTCAGAATGATGATGTCTGTAATCAACATTTAAATTGTTAACCAAATATGGTGGCTCATGTTTGCAATCTTTTCTTTTTCGTCATTAATGAATTAAAATAAATTAACCCTGAGAGATGAAAAAGAAGGCCAAATGGCCCTAAATCACTCCCCTGATGAACTTCGCAAAGATGAAAAAATGGTCGAACAAGCTTATAATTTCGTAACAGAATTAGACTAAGACGCCGATGTTATTTGAATGGTTTGTATCCATCTATTCAGGCCCAGTAAATGTATATATGTCCCCAGGGGTGGGGATGGATCCTAGGGCCAATGCTGGTTGAATGGTTGTATCCATCTGTTCATGCAGGCCCAGTATATGGGTATAGGGTGGGGATCTCAATGGTTCCCAAGTTATGACCCATGGGCTATGTCTCCAGGGGTTGTGATGGATCCCAGGGCCAATGCTGGTTGAATGGTTGTATCCGTCTGTTCAGGTCCAGTAAGTGTATATAAATTATGGTTATATGGTAGGGATCTCAACAGTTTCCAACTTATGGCCCAGGAGTTATGTTCCCAGGGGTGGGGATAGACCCGAGGGCTGATGTTGATTGGATGGTTGTAGCCATCTGTTCATTCCCAGTAAATGTATATATGCTTATAGTGTGGGGATTTTAAAGGTTTCCAAGTTACAGCCCCAGGCGTGGGGACGAATGTCTTTATCCATCTGTAAGTGTAAGTGTATCACTCAGGGGTGAGGTTCCAGAGAAGAAATCTTTTACAGTTTTTCCCTGTATAATAAGTCTATGTAAAATATGTGACCCTTGAGGTGAGGCCAAATTTGACCCCAGGTTCACCTTTTGAGCAAACTTGGTGGAGGACCATAAGCTGATGCTACATGTAATATATTAGAACTCTGTGACTTGTGGTTTCAGAGAAGAAGTTTTTCCCTATATAAGTCAATGCAAAACATGCAAAATCTCTATATACCAAACATTGGAAACCCGCGGTGCAGCCATCATGGACTTTTTTTGAGCAAATTTGATAGTCCAGGGGTTGGCGATCATTAATAAAGACAAGAAAATGGGTAGAACCATTGTGGATGATCCCCGAAATGACAACTATCCTCAACTTATCATATGGCCTTGTATCACCCAGCAGTTTTCAATTTGCAGTTCCATCAGTAGTTTTTGACTTATGCTTCGGACAAGAATTACAAGTATACAAAGGGCAATAACTGTAATTATGAATGAAGATTGGTTGTAGATCTCTGCACTTCCTCTCATTGCCCTCTATCATTGTGTGAAGTTTCATTGCAGTCCCATCAGTAGTTTTGAAGTTACGCTCCGGACAAAAATTCTAAGTATAAAATTACAAAGGACAATGACTCTAATTTGAATGAAGACAGAGTTACGGTTCTTGCACTCTGCACTTCCTCTCATTGCCCTCTATCATTTTGTGAAGTTTCATAGCCGTCCCATCAGTGGTTTTGAACTTATGCTTTGGACATAAGTGGAACGGACGGACGGACAAAGCTGCGTCTATATGCTCCGCCTAAAAACTGTGAAACTGTTTTTTACGGTTTCGACCTTTTATGTAAGGGGTCATCTTGGCTGTTGCATTGATCTAATTTTAACAAATTTGAAAAACATCATCCACGTGAAGTTTGGTAAAAAAAAATTACAAAAGTTAACGACGGTTGTATGGACGGACGGATGGTGAACGGAGGGACGGATGGACGCCGGATGAAGATTGATCCCAATAGCTCAGCTGTGCCTTCATCTCAGATGAGCTAAAACCGAAATAATGTCGGACAATTTTAATGGAAAAACACATCAATTTTTTTTTTCGAGTTCTAATTTTTTTTTAGTCTAGAATTGTTTCATTATCTTAAATTGCTAAAGATTATTTCATTCTTTCATTTTTTCACCTGGCGTTTTTCATTATTGCTCCCGGCACTTTCTTTAATTTGACCAGCTTTATTTCATTATTTCTTCTTTTTCTTCATCATTTTATGTGGTGTTATTTTGTAATTTTTTACAGGGTTACAGCGAAATAATGAAAAGACATGATGGCACAATCGAGCCACTATGACTTGGTTTACAATTACGATGTTGATTAAAGTCTCATCGTTCCTCACTTCAGTGGTTTCATTTTTTCGCTTGGATTAATTTCGCCTTATGAGATCAGGCCATATGAGATCAGAATTTTTTTTTTTTGCACCTGCATAACCGCTTCAGAACAAAAACCTGGCTTGTCTTTACCATTTATCCCTAGCTTGTACTTTTTCGCTATGATTCTTTAAGGCTCATTCTAATAGTTAAATAGTTTTCCATGGTACAGTCAAGATTTGTCAGGTGATTAGTCCTTACCCCAGTTAACATACCAAGTTTGAAAATATTAATTTTGGAGATATAAAAACTTTCAAATTTTAATAAACTTTAACCAAAATTATAACCAAGAACAATTGGTTCTTTTGTCTTTAAAGACAAGGTCAAGTTTAATGGTGGGCTTGGGCTTTTAATGGCTTTTAATGGTGGACGTGGGCTTGGGCTTACATCATAGGGTTAGGTCTTAATCCTTAACCCACTAAGCACAACTGTAATAGCCTTTGCATCCATTGTAAAACCAGATCAGGGTTTACAATGTATGGCTGCTGATCAATCATTTTCCCCAAAACACCCCTTTGTCACATAAATGGTATGGTCTTAATTTAAAAAAAAAGAACAGTCCATATTATTATTAGTCGGATGAAGCCGATGAATATATTCGTGCTTACGTTTGATAAGTGGCATTGGAAGGAGAAGTAATTAATGGAGAACAATTGTTATTTTCCTTCTTTACTAAACTGAGCAAATGAACTGACATGACATAGCACTTGGAATATACATGCTGATTTAACACTATAAGATGAGAGTAACAAATTATGTACGCTTATGGAAAAACAGCTTTGTTTGTATAGAGTGTTAACCAAAACTATGATTCTCCCCAATACGTATTTAAAATGCAGAGCTTTATTCATCTATTGGTAATTGATTACTCAGGAATCAGCCTACAGCGATAACTTCTATTTTAAGAATACATAGATGCCTCAGAACCAGCCGATGGGTTTTATAATTGTCTATGGTTAACAGACTGTGACTCATGTAAGTGGCAATAAGCATGCTTTACAACTTGAATTCCTAGAGAACTCGTCTGAAAAACATGAATGATATAAACAAATATTTTGTAATGTTGAAAGGTTGCCATTTCACTTGCTGAAATGACGTTTTCATAAACCAGTCTACTGAAATGTATCATGTAATCATTACTATTATATGTATATTAGCGATGAAACATTCACAAGCCTCAATAGCGCAGTTGATTGAGGTGCCGTGTTAGTGCCCAGGAAGGTAGGGTTCAAGCCTGCTGATTTTCCCCTTATTTTTTATATTTTTCATTGGATTTCATTATTGCTGATGGTAAGGTAGCAACAGTTCCTTTACATTTTTCACTTTGATAACGCAATCTTATAATTACACATGGTAACAGCGAACAGTTTATATGTGTTGTAATGCACACTCTAACGCACACGTATCCCTTACATGTGAAAAATTGTATTTCTGTGCTGATGTGTACTTCTAGCATGTCGTGTTACAAGGTAATTGTAATCAATATGTAAGACATGTCAAGGTATTTGAACAGAAAGGAGCGAGGTCGCCCACGTTGATTTAAAAGGCTTTTTAGGAAGAACTGATGGTAAAATTGGGAAGAATGTAAGAAAAAACGGTCGTGGTGTGTTTATGTCTCCGTGACAACATTTATTTATCTCAATATTGTTTTAACACCCGTGACTTGATATATTATTATGTTAACTTCTTGTCTCTCGGCTTGTGTAAAACCTTGCTTGTACTATTTGAGACAACTCAAGCTATCATCAAATAAAAGAGTCTGCATTAAGTCCCCTTTGAATTATTTTAAGATTTTATTTTGATTCTAACTGCAAAATATTAAATATTAAAAAACAAAATAACCACTGGGACGAAAGCCAGTCTATCCATACCCAAACTGAATATTGTTTAACAGCTCATCAACACAGTATAGTTATTTAGAGCCGCCCCAGAGAGAGGGGAAGGATACATAGGAATCCGGGAACCGTGCCCTACTCTTATTATCGAATAGATTCCTATGGTTCTTTAACGTGCTGGGAGGATAGACCGATACTCGGGACCGCCTGGTTTACGTCCCCATCCTACAGAAGAGGCTAAGGGAAACTGTCTTGCCCAAGAACACACCGACGAAACTCAGTGGCACCACGGAGGATTGAACCTGGGGCCTCTTGTTACAAATCCGCCGGCTACCGACTATCCGTACCCGAGCACCTGCTATTTCCGATAGCTGTCGTTATAAATACTACCGATGATTTGATGCTTTGCATCGAAATTGTCTTGTATATATGTAACCGGTACAGGTAAATGGTGAAACATCAATTCCTAACCGTGTGTCCTCGATAGCTCAGTGGTTTGAGCGTTGGTACGGCAAACCAGAGACCCTGGGTTCGAGTCCCGGTTGTGGAACGATTTTTTCACCACCTGTTATATTTGGGCGCTCGTCCGGGATCCAGGACTGTGTCTGTTAGCATGAAACAGTATGAAAATAAGTCTGACAGCCGGCCTGGAGTTAACTCCATTAGAAATTCATGGACGAATTTCAATCTGGTGGGGTAGTATGTAACCGGGTACAGGTAAATGGTGAAACATCAATTCCTAACCGTGTGTCCTCGATAGCTCAGTGGTAAGAGCGCTGGTACGGTAAACCAGAGACCCTGGGTTCGAGTCCCGGTTGAGGAACAATTTTTTCACCACCTGTTATATTTGTGACTAAGATCAATATTATACATTGCATAGCTCTTAATGGCTTAGAATGCTACATTATACTATAGAATAACCATTTCTATTCCTGGAATTAAGATAATGAATACTGAAAATAATACATCTGTTACATATATATGTGGCAGGTTAAGCGTTATAGCCCAGTCAATGTTACGTACATACTAAGCCATCAGAAAGTCTCACCCGCAATGCTAAAGATATTTTAACATTATCCAAGGGAAGCAATTCTTCCAAGGTCCTGTGACAGTAGCTCAGCAGGATTATCTATCTTTACTTTAAATGCCACACAAACAAGCAGGATCAATATGGCGGTCATGTTTAACTGGATAAAAAATAAGCCGATATATATGCAAGTGGACAACAGCGTGACAGTGCACAATTGATTATGACCCAGTTCTCAAAGAACTCTCCCAAAATGGCCACTTTTATTATTTAAGGTTCTCATAAAGTTCTGTTAGTGTTATTTTGTGTGCATATTCATTAGAGTAATGAGAAAACAATATGCATAATATTATGCCTTATTATTTTCAAATATACAAATATATGCCTACATATTGAATCAAACTGAAACACACCTTGATTGTGAAAAATTTCGAAAGATTTTCAGAAAGCAAGTATTCATATTAATATATGTTATTTTGTTCTGTACCAATGTTTTTGTTGCAAAATCGCAGATTAAAAAAGCTTGAAATCACGGGTTAATAAGATATTGTTTGCTGCTTAAAAATACCCTCAGAATGCAGCATTTGGCTCCCTTCTAAAAAAAATATATCCAGGGGAGCATGCCCCCAGACCCCCCTAGACCTTGTGCCTATACACTGATTTAGGCACTGCTACGCCCCTGTGAGTATTCCTTTCAAAACAAATATGAAAAGAAAGAAATTAACATTTCATGAGCTTTAAAGGGAGATAACCCAATTCTTCTTCTCTTAAGGTGAATACAAATATGAAGGTTCTTAAAAAGAGCTTCATATTAACGAAAACGAATGAATCTTTTTATCATTATGACATCATTGTTAGTAAAACAAGAAGTTACTAGGCAGCAATTTTTACATTCAGCAATTAATACAATCAGACAAATAGTATATTATCGTTGAACATTGCACATCGGTGTTATTCTGCATCATGTGGTACTGTAATATTAAAAATATGAAATCCTAATATCAAAAAGATGAAATGACGTTATGAAAACAAGGGCTGTCATATGATGACACAAACTTGACTAACACCAAACAATGGTAAAAATTCTAACATGTATATAAATAATAATATATTCACAAACACACAACACTGGTATGTTACAAAGCAAGGGGTGGGTTTACTAATTGGATAATCAGCTAATTACTTGTTAAATAACATGCCAGTCCGTACTGCTAAAAACAAAGGTTATTTTTTTTATATACTTTTATTTTGTAAACAATTGGTAATTTACCCGGCAAACCTTTAGTAATTTAAGACCTTTATTATTAGATTTTTAAAAAAAAATCTTTGATAAAATAGAACAAAATTAGGAATTTTATTTTTCCATAATGGCATTGATCATTTTCATGCTCTTCTACTTCCCGCCGAAAAAAAAAGAGAAACTTTTCCCCATAATTTTTTCCCCTACTCCTACGGCACTTCTCTGACTTGATGGTTTATCTAACAAATAATCAAAACAGCGGTATAACATACTTTTTTATTCCTTTAAAGGGACACATGACAGTCATGAAGTTTTTAACAAGCATTAAAATTAGCATCTCGATTTATTTATCCAGTAGTGTTTTGACTTCAAACCTGCTGGCATATAATTAAATAATATTTTGAGTTTTTAGTTTTTTTCTTCTTATTCTACTATATGTTAAGTATATTATTGGTGCAATATAATCAACAGTTAGTAATAGGCAAAAAATAATTGCTTTATACTATTCGTATAATTATTATTAATGACTGAATAAATACTAGTTTATATATAGAAAAAAACTAAGGGATGCCACCAGTTTTCCAAAACTCAAGACTGCCATTTGTCTCTTTAATGCTTATTAAATTCATGTGTAAAATATACAATGAAATTGGATTTCTTATGATCTTAACATGGTATTACATAAGTAGCGGTGTCACTGACATCCCATGTATATATAATATGTATCGATTTCAACTTGAAACGGCTTTTAAGTAGCCGCACACAAACAATAATACCCCCACAATGCTACGGAAGGGCTTGGCATATTGTTGTTTAATTATAATCATGGATCAAATACAATCAATTTTTCTTGAAAAGGACTATGTCAAATAGATCTACTGTTGAAGGTAGGATTCCATGTCTGCGTCATTTATGATGTTACACTTAACACTTCTTGAAGGCGACTGTAACAACTTGAGGGTTCGATATGACACTATCGTAAATACATATTTAAATAAAGAAAAAAATATGAAATGTTGCCATCAAAATGCTACAGTGGTCATATTCATGGGAACACCAGACCTGTTTGTGCCCTACCGTATTTCCTCTAACAGCAGCGCCCAAATAGTAGCACTCAGACGCTATGCAAAACTAAAAAAGAAAATTGTGTTTTTACAAATGATCGAAAACGAAGATCGAAGATGTATTGAACTTTGAAGAATTTAAAATATAAAAAAATAAAATAAAAAAAAAACGTTTTTGTTTGAAATGTGTGTGATGACCTTCTAGCTTTTTCTGTTGGGCCGCCAACTCATTATTTCAAACAACACTGGTTTTATCATACAGCATACATCCTGACGCATACATGGAATCTAGGAATATTAATGTTTAAGGGACTGGAGGTGATCTGGAACTGTTAATAGTATCTGGTACAATGAAAACCCTTATAACCGGCTTCAGTTTCATATGTATTAATGTGCACTGCATTTAATTAAGCCCCATGTTATCTTCACTTTCATTATTGTTTTATGAAAATGTTAATCTGGTCTGGAAAACTGAATGAGGCAGATGGTTTTTGTTGTAAAGTCATAAATATTAATACATATTGGATTTATAGTGCTATCAGTTATACATATGATTCAATATACAAATGCACTTCACTCACAACAAGACTTCATAGCCTTAAGCTTAAAGCATCATAAGGGCTGGCGTGGCGCAGTCGGTAGCGCGGCGGATTTGTAACCGGAGGCTCTGGGTTCAATCCTCCGTGGTGCCACTGAGTTCCGTCGGTGTGTTCTTGGGCAAGACACTTTTCCTTGTCCTCGTCCGTCGGATGAGGACGTAAACCGGGCGGTCCCGTGTATCGGTCTATCAACCGAGCACGTTAAAGAACCATAGGAATCTATTCGATAATAAGAGTAGGGCAGGTTCCCGGATTCCTATGTATCCTTCCCCTCTCTCTGGGGCGGCTCTAAATAACCTGTACTGTGTTGATGAGCCGTTAAACAACATTCAATTCAATTAAAGCATCATAAGAATTAATATCAATGATTTATGCAAAAAACTAGCTGAGTCATTGTGTTTACCTGACCAAACAATTTATTTAACTAGAATCATGGCAGTGATGTAGTAGTAGAGAGTATGCAGGAGGTCGTGGGTTCAGTCCCTGACTGAGTCACGTACACCAAAGACTTCTTAAAAATGGGACCAGTAGCTCCCTTGCTTGACGTTCAGCATATATAAAGGTTTGGACTGGTTGACCTGGTGTCAGTGACTGGGTGGAGTATCATGTCATGCCGTCTAGTGTGTGATATTCCAGTATAAAAGATAAAGTTCAGCACTGAGCTCTATAATAATGGTGATACGACTGAAAGCGGCATTAAACCATATAGGTACATACATTCATTTTCTAAATCGGCCAAGTGCATATACACACTGAATATGAAACTGTAGCACATGATGGTATTGAATATTTTGGATGGACACCCGGACATAATCCTTCCAGATCACCTCCAGTATAACATAAATAAAATGTACAGAAAATTAAACTATTCATGTAAAAAACAGCACTAATGAATACTCATGTTGATAAATACACTTGTAAGTTGATAAGCTACTTGGGGTTCTGACTGCACATCAATCAGTCACGAGACACGTGCATCACGTGCTGAGAAATACCGAGACAGGTGAACTCAAAGAGGTTAAAGAGGATAAAAATGAAAAATTCCCTTCAAAAATATGTCATCATAAAGGACCTGACCTCTGCCACACAGAAGTCTGTAATATTTTAACCATAATGCAAAGACCCATAATTATAGTGAAGCACCTGTCAGGCAGTTTATGCAGTTCAGAGGAACGATGACTGATTGATGCAGCAGGTAATGGGGCACACACATGCGGGCTTGTTTACCTGTCAAGTAATCCATTTATTATGCTGAAAAAGCAAAATTGTCATAATTAACACAGAATTCAAAATACGTGGTAAGTCACGACCTTCTCCTGATGACCGATATTTCTTTTGCTTGTCTTTTAATTCAGTTTCCAGAACTGATTACAGAACCATGAACCTACCATTAGTTTCAATGAAATATTATTATTAAAGGGACACTGTCCGTAACTTTTAGCTTTTAAAACACACAATAATTATGTTCGCAAACATTACACACTAAACATTATTGAATATTTACTTAAAAGCAAGATTGTTTAACGGAATTCAATCGCGGTACAAAAAAAAGTAAATCCACTTTGTGCATTTGAACTCGCAGCCCAAACTAAAATTACTCTCGCCGTAATAATTGTGCGCGTGAGCGTAAAGTGGTCGACAACGCTCCCGTCTGAGCTAAGCGGGCTATACATATTTCGCAATACATACTGTGGTGAAAACCTAATGCGCTAATGGAAGTCACGTGATCGCAGAAAAGGTAAATATTGTGGGTCCCACTTTATTTACATATAATAATTAAAACTTTTTATTTTCAAACTCACGAATGTATTCCTACATACTTCTTAGGGTCTATCCTCATGTTTTCATGTATACATTTCACTGAATAAAAGTCAGCCAGTTATTTGGTTATGCTCAATATCTGCTTACTTACGGACAGTGTCCCTTTAAATACTTGAACCTCACTAGTAATCTTTATGTATTGAGTCTTTCATTAAGACTGAGCTATCCAGCTGGCTTGCGGAACGTCGGTAGTTCTACCCAAGTGCCCGCCCGTGCGTGAAAATTGCCCGGAGGGGCACCTGGGGTCTTCCTCCACCAGTGGAAGCTGGAAAGTCGCCATATGACCTTAGCTGTTGGTGCGACTATAAAATCCAATTCAATTCAATTCAATTCATTAAGACTGAGGTTTCATGTAGCATTATATAGAGGATCTTAAACATGTTCCCATTTCATAAAAGATTTATGAAACGAGTTATGAATTATTTTAATTTTAACGAGCCTTTTGGCGAGATTAAATTAAAAATAATTTATAACGAGTTTCATAAATCTTATATGAAATGGGAACGAGTGTAAGATCCTTTTTATCACATAACATTGCAATCAAATTAGTAAAAAATAATCAGATGTACATAGAACCGCCACGACGTCAGACACACTTTCAGCGCCAAAACGTCATAAAATATGTGACGTCGTAACGTCGCGTCTCATACATAACGTTGCGTATAAAAGAGTTTGTGTTTTACCTCTTTACAAAATAGCAGTTCACGCCAACTTTTAAACAAACCAACAACAATGTTTTATATAACATGCATTATTTTTATAAGCTGTCACAAATAATAAGTATATGACTCAGATCTGGGTGAATTTATAATAAATAAAATAGTTTCAGTTAATAAACTTGCGTAGTGTTACAGGTTTAACTCAACCAATCAAAATCGTTCCAGGTTGTATTACACGTGTGTCATACTATAGAATATTAAATGGGTGTTCAACACTGCTAACAAGGGACGTTATGTGACAAATTAGCATATTAAAAGTGTCTAGCATTTTTTATTAATTGTAAATGTGCTCTAGCCAGATAATTTATATATAATATCTTTTGATTACATCTTTTTTCTTCAAATATCACAGTTTTAATTCAAAATAGATTTATTTTTTTAAAATATAATTTTGCCTTTTTATAATTTTGACATTTGTGAAATATAATTTGTGAAAGTTAACACTGTTGTTTTTAAAGTAGATATTCTTATGAGACACTAGAAAATGATGCCAGTCAGACAAATAAAAACAAGAGGCCCAGTGAAGAGGCCTGTATTACTCTACTGGCTATATGGTGGGGTGGGGTGGGGTGGGGTGGGTGATAGAAGGATATTGTGTCAGATATGGCAATATCAAGCTAGTTTTTTATAACGTGTCTTCAATTACCAAAATATAGGGGAAGGGATGTATTTGGCTCAAGTTTGGCTAGTTTAAAACAAATTAAACTTTCGTTAATATAAACACTCAAACCAATTTTGACATGTGACCCAGAGGCGGGGCAAAATTTGACCGCAGGGACACCATTTGAACAAACTTGGTAGAGGACCATAAGCTGATGGTAAATACAAAATATTAAACCTTTGACTCTTGTAGTTTCAGAGAAGAAGATTTTTAAAGTTTTCCCTATATATGAGTAGCTGTAAAACTGTGACCGCTGGGGCGGGACCAAATTACACCCCCAGTCACCATTTACTGTGACCCCTGGGGCGGGACCAAATTACACCCCCAGTCACCATTAACTGTGACCCCTTGGGGCGGGACCAAATTACACCCTCAGTCACCATTTACTGTGACCCCTTGGGGCGGGACCAAATTACACCCCCAGTCACCATTTACTGTGACCCCTTGGAGCGGGACCAAATTACACCCCCAGTCACCATTTACTGTGACCCCTTGGGGCGGGACCAAATTACACCCCCAGTCACCATTTACTGTGACCCCTGGGGCGGGACCAAATTACACCCCCAGTCACCATTTACTGTGACCCCTTGGGGCGGGACCAAATTACACCCCCAGTCACCATTTACTGTGACCCCTTGGGGCGGGACCAAATTACACCCCCAGTCACCATTTAAACAAACTTTTTAGAGGAACATAAGCTGATAATAAAAAATAAAAATAAACCTTTATCTCTTACAGTTTCAGAGAAGAAGATGTTTGTAGTTCTTCCCCTAATAACTCTATGTAAAACTGATTCAACAAGGGCCCCTAAGCTCCCAATTAAAGAAAAAAGAACCAAGGTTTCTTATGAGAAAAAAAATTAATGCCTCAAGAGAGATTTAAACCCACGACCCAGGGGTTTCCAGTGTACATTTTACCAAATACTGAAAAAGGGCCATAACTCTGGTGTTACTGTTTCGACCTGGCTGGTTTTCAAACTTGTCCACGCCTTCATTGATATCAATGATCAAGCCAAGTTTGGGAAAGATTGATTACAAAATGAAGGCGCTAGAGTGTTCACAAGGCTGAATTGATTTCTGGACCCAACAAAAATGTTTATATATATATGTATGTATATTATATACTTGAAGGTATTGAACTCCTAAAATGGCCAAAAAACACCAACAGTTCTACACTACTTGTTATTTCTCAGTACGTAAGATAGCCTGGGCAGCATAACCTGCTCAAATCACAAGTAGAATTATACATATAACTGTTAAAACATAAACTGTCATTCAATCTCTCATACTTTTTTTGTACCAGAGAACCAAATATGGCAACTTGAGCAAATTTCAGTTCAATGACAGGAAGATGGCACGGCCCTTACCACCTATAATCTATAGGTCTAACATGGTGGCTTGCGTTAAAAACGACTGAAACATAATCGCGGGGATAATTAACTCAAACGGATACCTGAAACTGAAAGTTGTTGTGGTAGCTGTGAATTTTGATAATTTCACGAGTGAATGGTTTTTTTCATCCACATCCAGCCATTGTAATTCCAGAATGTTTTTTTGTGTTCAATACCTTCAAGTATATAATACGAGTATATATACATATATATAAACATTTTTGTTGGGTCCAGAAATCAATTAATTAACATTTTAATCACTCAAAGTCCATCTTTTACTATCCTAGCTCTGTGCCGGGTGCCTCTGGTACAATTCTTCTTCTTCTTTACCGGTAATACAATAGTTTTTATTAAACTTTGGCAATTTAAGTTTATCTAGTAAAAAGTATGCTAAATTCTTAAAATTAATAAAAATGCTTTAAGAGTTTTATTTTAAATTATTATTAAGTCATTTTTTTTCAGAGTTTTTCCTTATATACAAACAAGGGACCTCTGGGACATTGCCATTTGTTTACTCTTGGACCAAAGTTGTTAGACTAGGATATAATGACTATTTCATCGAAAAATATCTTTAAATTGGCCTATATGCTTCTTTAAGTTTGAATTTTTCCAATCCTATTTTATGCTGTGTATGATACCATCATTTTCACAAACAAATTATGATACAATAAAGCACCTTACCTCTGGACCATTTGTAGACCTAATGCAATATATATATCCATCTCAGGTTAGGTAATCCCCATCTACAATGTTCATATTCACTTTATAGACCATAATGAGTCTCCGAGGAGCAGTGTTTTAACTGTCAGTCAAATTCTGTCACAAATTACTATGCACAATGTAACATCAATGGAAAGCATCCAATCTGCCAGTGGTCATTCACATTACTTTCTATATGACATGCCCAGTAATAGTATTCTATGGTATGTACCAGCCCTATGTATTATCAGTTCTTGTTAGGAGTTATGTTGCCACACCTTTTTATAATATGTCATTATAGTACCTGTAATAAGATATTAAAGATATACAGTAGATTCCGTTTTACACAATTTGCTAATTTGTGAAAAGAACCAAGTCTAATGAGACACCAACTGCTAGAATGCTAGGTTCCAAATCCCTCTTCAGTAACCAACTAAACACCAACTGCTAGAAAGCAAGGTTCCAAATCCCTCTTCGATAACCAACTAAACACCAACTGCAAGAATACAAATCCCTCTTCAATAACCAACTAAACACCAACTGCTAGAAAGCTAGGTTCCAAATCCCTCTTTGACAACCAACTAAAATGCCAATTAGCTCATTGCACCAATTTAAAAGCAACCAGATCTGGCACAAGTCCAAAATCTTTGCACATGCAATACTGCAATTGTCATTGTTTTAAACAGTATTAATGACATAAAATTCAACTAATTAAGAGTCATCAATAGGAATGCCTCACAACTGTCAATTAAGATCACGTTAGGAGAAAACAAGAATGAACAATTGGAAATGCAAATATTCTTGGTCTTTTAATTTTATCAAATAATTACTTTCATGAGTCAATTATTATATATATTCATGTGTGGGTTGATAAAGCTGAAAGAGCAAAATTGCTCATGACAATCCATATGAAAGTCATCACTGACAAAGTCATTTATTAAAACAGCCGATTCCTGCGAAAAGACAACACAAAAATGGTATAAAGCCAGTCATTTATTAAAACAGCCGATTCCTGCGAAAAGACAACACAAAAACGGTATAAAGCAACCGTCAACTGCCACATGTCTCCAGAGTTAAATTAACGAACTCTCATCAGATCATATCAAGCTTATATCCTCAGACTTCAGTCAAAACAGCATCTGTTAAACAAACGATCATCAAAATTCAAACCAATCCATAACTGCTACACATTTTGACAACCATCCAATGGAAACAACTACATTTAGGTGAAGCACCATGAATTACAGACTTATTCTCATGTCTGTGGATAAACAACATTCCAGTATTTTCCACTTCTTCAGAAATGTTCTGCTTTTTAAATAAATATATCAGTTTCAAATCCTTAGACATATGCTCTTACTAACTTCTACTGGAAACACCGGACTATGATTATAATGCACAACAAAATGAATGATTCCTTAGAAGACTGGTTATATTTTAGTCTACCGTAATGAGTTGTTTGTGGTTATATTTTAGTCTACCGTAATGAGTTGTTTGCTAAATCAGAAGAAGAAGTACACTATAAATCAGCACTTCCTGCGATTGGCATGCACCAGTAGCAGTGTTCCCATTCATGCACATATGTGCGTGAATCACGCATGAAAACTAAAAATCACGCACAGAAAACTGACCTCGTACGTGCATGCACGCACAGAAAAAAAACAAAACTGTTGTAAACTTGAATATTACACTGTGCTGTGTATTGTAATGCCTTCAGTAGCAAATAAAGTATGTTGAAAGGTTTAAAAATCTTAAAAATTCATAGTGTACCCCCTAAATTTGTAGTGTACCCCCAAAATTTAACAGTAGGGGGTACATGTACCCCCAAATGAAAAAGTCAGTGGGAACACTGCAGTAGTTCTTTACATCAGCTGAGAAGCAATGCTTAGCTCAGCTCCTGCGTTTTCATAAATCCATTTTCTGTTTATTAATTTGTTGAAGCTGTAAGACAATAATGATAAATCTCTTATACATCTGAGTTTCCTTGGGGTTTTTGGGGGTCTGACTTAAAACTGACAAATATTTTCTATTCTATTGACAAAAATGAATCTGAAATAACCCTTAGTTACGAGTTTATTAACTTGTCTTTTAAAATTACACTAAAAACCCACATCAACTGAGAACAAAATAATTAAGGGTTAATAATAAATGAAGATGTACATAAAAAAGGAAATTCAATTAAATTCTGTTAATGGGCTGCCCATCAGTCAGATTATAAATCGGTCTCCTCCATTAAATATCGCCCTGATAATAATAATGGATGGTATTCTCCCAAGGGGTTCCTCAAATTATCAAATATAATTACCCTGTGTTACACAAAATACACTCCCACACTAAAACATTTAAATGCACAAAGTACTCTGAACCACTGTTTTCGTTGATTGCAATTAAAAGAAATAGGTACTAGATTTTAGCACCAATAATGATGTGTATGCTGGATTGCTAACTTTAAAGGTGAAATATAGCGTGTCTTTTGAGCATATATTCTGAAATATATGTATATAATATACAATCTGTTCAAATATTACACTTATTGGTTGTCCCGTTTTCTCACAGTAGCCAATTTTATCTCATAGCGCACACGATTCGAGTTTCGCCCTTTTTGAAGACAGGTAAGTGTCACGTGATCCTGTGACGTCATTGGTACCAAACGATTAGCGGTGTCGCATTGAGTTGTATAGTATTGTCTATGTAGGATTACGTGTTAAAAATGCCGTGTGCTGTAGCTGGGTGTCAAAGTGTGCATAAAAAAGGACAATCTAATAACATCAGTTTCTTTCGTTTTCCTAATCAGGTTAATGATAGATTAAGATTTAAAGTGTGGGTGGACCGCTGTCGACGAAAATCGCCCTTCGCGTCAAAAAAATGGGAACCTTCGAAAGACGCGCGAGTTTGTAGTAAACACTTTGAGTTGGATTCGTGGGAAGTCCATCCTTTGGTTTCATTTTCATTGAATTTGGAGGACAAACGGCCATGCAGATTAAAAACAACAGCGATACCAACAATATTTTCTTACAAAAATGAGAATTGCCTAACCCCGCCGTCTCCGAGCAAGTTTTATTCGCCGATTCGACCGGCGTTGAGGAAGAAATTATTAAATGAGGTAGGATAGAAGTTTTTGTTCAGTTATCTTAGCAATTCCTTGGGTATGTGTATGATAAATTGTAGAAAGGTATATAGTCTTAGATCTGTACATCGTGATTGTTTAGCTGTTGAATTAGATGCATGCGTCTTACGTGAACGGCGCTAATATAATGTAGCCGTCTTTTTCAAAAGATTGCTAAACAGGTTTAGCATATAAATGTAAATGAATTCGGTGAAATAAACACTGTGTCGTTGTTTCAATATATATTTTGTAGTATTTCTTTCTTTCTTTTTTTTCTTTTTTTTAAAACTATACACCTTCTTCTTCCAATAGTGTTATAGATTTATATAGAGTTATATATCGGTCTCTGGATTTGAAAATAATGACAAACTGTTTCATATCTGTCTGTTAAAAGGCAGAAAATTGATAATGTTACTAGCTATTATATTAGTTCAGTAATGTTGCATGGCAAAACAACAACAATAACGGCTTTTACCTCATGCAGTAAGTAAACTAAGTGCTTTACAAGCATTTATATATACTTTATATTCTAAATCAAAAATTTGATCTGTTAGGTCTGTTTTTTCGATCTCTACATGTACATAATACATAATGTCGTGCTCATAATACATTTGACTATATTATTTAGATCATAGTATTTTTCGCTCTTCGTGCGCGATGAACTAGTTTCTCACGCATCATATATCCGTCTTGTGCAATACGCGGCTCGCCACGGCGGTATTGCACCGCTCACGGTATTGCAATATACAGGAAATGTAGGCATATCATAAAACTACGTTTCCCTAAATGGTGCGTGCTTTTGTCATATACCGACGTATGTACCCTGATTAGGCTGTACTTCAATAGGGCACCGCAATAGTTGATTAGTCGGTGTGTGGTATATTGTTAGTTGGGGGCACGTGGAGCGTGTCATACTGCAAATCCGAATCTCATACACCACTATAGAGTGTTTGAAGGCGGCGGGGACTTATGGTATATAGAACAATATAGAAATTAGATGCTGTTTCATTTATTTATTTATTTATCAATTATACTTACTAGACTCTAAATATATTTTTTCAATGTCTACTTTTCGGCAAAAATAAAGTCCTTAATCTGACGCTCGTATTAATGTACAAGTATTAGACCATGTTCATTCATTCGGAATATACTGCATTTCGCGCTTAGTGTAAATGTAGTGAGATATTGCAACGTTGCTGGTGACTTACAGTCAGAAAATGCCAACACGACCAAGCTCTTCATTTGCGCTGCACCGCGTTCAACTTCCTCATCGGTTGATGAATCCGAGGTATTTTCATCCTCAGACACGAATTATGGCTCAAAATCGTAAGGTTGCACATTGTGCAACCATCTTATCATGGGCATTTCATCTGACTCAGCATGATAGTCGCTTAATTCCGACATTTTCACACACACTATACTGTTTTTGCGTGCTTTCCCTATGTACAAATGGTTTCGTTTTGTTCCCAATGACGTCACTTCTGGTTTTACGAGGAAGAGTTTTCCCCCTTTGATTTTTTTTCAATTTTTTAGCGAAGCCTGTTCGTCTTTTCGGTTTTTATCTTTAAAAACATATTTTCACTAAACATACATCAATAGCATAGTAAACATCGTATTTATAATGATATTTAATAATTAAAAACATATCAACAACGGATTTGTTTATTTAGGACAAATTTCATCTTTAACAAAAACATTTTAGTATAGAAAAGGGAGATAATTTTGGTAAAAGTATGACAAGAGTTAAGTATGATGCTTGTCACACTGAGTCACGTAATGATGGACATGACTTGTGTGCCAAGTTTCAAAGCTGTGACATGGGTTGAAGCGATTTTGAGAAATGAGGAAAAACAAAAACTTTAACCATATTGTTGATTAAAATGCATACATCGATGCTTAGAAACAGACTGAAGTCGCCAAACTATAATGGAACAGTGTTGGATTTTGCAATGCAATCATGCCAAGAAGCACAATGCATCACTGCTACAGTCCCTATCTTAAATTGAATCACTATTCCTGCATCAAAATAGATTTTAATGGTGTAACCCAAGTATTTCAATGAAAAACTCAACTGTTTCATTATTGTAATGTAACAACCTGCAGCTAGAAAAAAGAAAGAAAAAGAAGCACTGCCTGTCGGTGGGTGCCGATGCTCGACTTTCAAGGTCTAAATTGTTTGTTTATTGGGAAACTACACTGAAGGGCATACTTTTGCTTAATTGCATAACAGAATTATTGCACTTGTTAACCAAATTTTGTAAGTATAAATGGGGCCATAATTTTGTTAAAATAAATGTTATACAATCTGCATCCTTACATACAAACTTTAACCAACATGCCTAATTATACAAACTTTGTAATTACCTACTGTAACTAAATTAAAAGCATGAGTTATAGAACCTGGCTGTATGATGCCGAATACATGTGTGAAGTTTTAATCCATTATGTAGTTTCGGAATTAACAGCTCACATACAAACTTTAACCCGGACGCAGATGATGCAGACGACATGGATGTAGACGCTGATCAAGTGACGATAAAAAAAAAAGTCACGCTAACAATGCGATTCTATCATCGATCAACATCTGTAATTCTTCTATTGTGCAGACTGCATAGTAATTATTCTGTCCTTTTTAAATACCACAAAATCTTATATTACATAAACAATTGCAATGTTTTTTAATCCTGAGGTAATATAATTTTCTAAAAATGTTCTTTGATACCAACAAAATATGATTCAATAACAATTTTATTCTGCCTAATGCCTTCTGAGAAATAAAAGTTTCATCGACTTTGCTACTCCTATTAAAGATCAATGTGTGTTGAATTTGCCAAGTAAATAATAGTGCAAACAATAAACTGTGCCTGTAAGACGTCTGTGCACACGAGATCAACAGTCTTTATGGTGCCCAATTTCATATGGCTTGCTTTTATTACAATGTTAGTATCTTCTGCAATGCATTATTTGTCAGTTGAATTAAATTGGGGTTTTACTGCACAACAACACAAAAAGTTTAAATGGTACCAACAGGAATGAACATTCCAGGCCCACTCTCCATTTACAGGGTGCCCGCCGCCGGGGGATCACATGGTTTCAAAATGGCGCAACAGGGGGAAAAACATCCCGCTTCGAAGTAAGATTTTTTTTATTACTTCACGTATTTTCGTGGTATATAGCGCAAAGTATGCGGAATTTTCTGCACTTTATTCCATAACTGTGATTGTAGATGAATGTTCTATACATTTTTTGTTTAATCCGCCCCCATTTCCGAAATGTAATTTTTTGAGTCGGTCTCGTACAATGGAATGAAGAGGTTTTCATGATTTTCGTCTTAAAATGTACTTTGCATCAGTTCTAGTCCCGCAACTTTGCTTTATATTTAAACAAAAAGTCATATCTACCACAATTTAAAAGATACTTGTGCTACAGTGAAAATAATTATGGAATTTGTTGTACATTTGAAATGTATTGTGGCTCATAATACGTGACAGATAATACTTGACAGTTTATACTGTGTATATGCGATTAACTTGTACATTTCTGGTCATTTTAGGTGCCAATGGTAGTTTCTGCGTGGCGTACATGCAGCATATGGGTAAGATTTTTCTCAATACTTTACTTACTATTTCAACTATAATTCTGAGAGATGTGAGACAGTGAGATGGCTTGTAATTCTGTGAGCTGCCAGTCTTCTGGCCTCTTCCAATTATCACATTTTCAATTTTGCTTTGCAATTAAAAATTAATTATGTTTTCTTCAGTCAAGCATCTGAGTGAATTTGTTTTAAGGTATTGAAAAATTAAGTAATTTTAAGCCTGATTACATCCTATTTTCAAACTCATTATGTCTGCTCTTTGCTACACTGCCATTCTCTGCACAGCATGCCTACACCAGATGTCTCCATATTTCAGGAAACAATATTAATCCTTGCTTAAAAGTCAAACGGAAAACAACCAACATATCATGTCACACTGCATTGTCAGACAGTCCTGGAATGGCATGGTACTTGGACAACCTCAGTAATTGCTTTGAACTGACATCTCAGAAAACCACTAATTAGTATATTGACTTCAATGGCATCAATATCTTGGGAGATTAGGTACCGATCACAAGATCATGTCAACATAATTGACTAGAGACAATCAGGAAGTCTTGTACCAGAGGTTAGTACAGCAAATAATGATGACAAATAGAGTGGAGATAATTCTACATGATACAAACGTATAATCAACTAGAACTGTTGTACAAGACTATCGAATAATGATGACAAATAGAGTGGAGATAATTCTACATGATACAAGAGTATAATCAACTAGAACTGTTGTACAAGACTATCGAATAATGATGACAAATAGAGTGGAGACAATTTTACCTGATACAAGAAGATAATCAACTAGAACTGTTGTACAAAACTATTGGGTAAACTCCACTATCATTCAATACCAGGTTACAGCAGCAAATAATTATGACAAATAGGGTGGTGATAATTCTACCTGATACAAGAAGATAATCAACTAGAACTGTTGTACAAAACTATTGGGTAAACTGCACTATCATTCAATACCAGGTTACAGCAGCAAATAATGATGACAAATAGGGTGGTGATAATTCTACCTGATACAAGAAGATAATCAACTAGAACTGTTGTACAAAACTATTGGGTAAACTCCACTATCATTTAATACCAGGTTACAGCAACAAATAATTATGACAAATAGGGTGGTGATAATTCTACCTGATACAAGAAGATAATCAATTAGAACTGTTGTACAAAACTATTGGGTAAACTCCACTATCATTCAATACCAGGTTACAGCAGCAAAATGACAAATAGAGTGGAGATAATTCTACCTGATACAAGAGGATAATCAACTAGAACTGTTGTACAAAACTATTGGGTAAACTGCACTATCATTCAATACCAGGTTACAGCAGCAAATAATTATGACAAATAGGGTGGTGATAATTCTACCTGATACAAGAGGATAATCAACTAGAACTGTTGTACAAGACTATCAGGAAACTGCACTATCATTCAATACCAGGTTACAGCAGCAAATAATTATGACCAATAGGGTGGTGATAATTCTACCTGATACAAGAAGATAATCAACAAGAACTGTTGTACAAAACTATTGGGTAAACTCCACTATCATTCAATACCAGGTTACAGCAGCAAAATGACAAATAGAGTGGAGATAATTCTACCTGATACAAGAGGATAATCAACTAGAACTGTTGTACAAAACTATTGGGTAAACTGCACTATCATTCAATACCAGGTTAAAGCAGAAAATAATGATGACAAATAGGGTGGTGATAATTCTACCTGATACAAGAGGATAATCAACTAGAACTGTTGTACAAGACTATCAGGAAACTGCACTATCATTCAATACCAGGTTACAGCAGCAAATAATTATGACAAATAGGGTGGTGATAATTCTACCTGATACAAGAGGATAATCAACTAGAACTGTTGTACAAGACTATCAGGAAACTGCACTATCATTCAATACCAGGTTAAAGCAGAAAATAATGATGACAAATAGGGTGGTGATAATTCTACGTGTATAACTTTCCTGTTTATGCAGAACAGACCAACATCAGCATTGTGTTTTATATTTTCAAATGCTTCTATTGTCTGTCATCTCTTTCTTTTTTTATTTATATCCGACAATTTAAAATTCCAAACTCCTTTAACATAGCACAGGTATTTTTATAAACATATTCCAAACATATTTATAATTCATAACAATTCACAGTAAAGAGACTTGTATAACTTTATAACAATTTAGAATTATTCAGATCATGCCCACTTCTTTTACTGTAACGTTAGTAATTCATTTTAAATCACCAAATGAGAGCAGATATTGTTCTATTTCCAAAAGCATTTAGGATGAGCCAAATTTGATACTGTATAGCACAGCACATCCACAAGTTGAAGAACCTGTCAAATATTTCTGACGAATATCTCGATATACATTATACATCACAAATCAAATGAATCACAAGTCAAACGCATCTTATTTTTTCATGCTTAGATTCATTCTGAATGAACACAAAATAAAGAGAGAAGAACGGGCAATATAATTATGTATAATAATAGGAAAGCACAAGCAAGATTTAAAGCTTTTTCTGGACAATATAAATGCCAATCAAAAAGCACTTCCACTTGTAAACTGGTTATAATTTTTTGTCCATTTTCATATAAATACTAGCTGCCTTACAAAATGACTAGTGGTCTAGTATATAATCAAATAAAGATATAAACACGAACAGGAACTATTCTCAACAACATTATAAGAAAGATTGGAAGCTAGATTAGTCCCCAATATCATTTACGGCTTTGTCAAATTGTATTAATCTGATTGATGTCTATGATTAATATAAGTTACTACCTAATCAATGTGAAACTCTGCTGTTGAATAATTTTCTTATTCAGTTACAATTAATCTAACCAAGTCAGAGAATGATGTCCTGCAAATTTCTCTATTTTATTTATTTACATTTTAATAAACAAGTAATATTTATAGCATAATTTTTCGAGAATATGTGATTTATACTGCTTCTCGAGGGCCGCAGGCCCGAGAGTGCAGTATAAATCGCATACGAGAAAAATATGCTATAAATGTTTTGTACCTTAGCCATTTATCCAACTACGCATGTGCAAGAAGTTTTAGGGTGTTGCAGTTTTCTATGAAAATAACAGCTCGATCCAATCAAGAAATAGCATTATCATGCGGCATGAGCATGACCCTTGTTTGGATTATTGTAGCCAATCGCCTGTGTATATTATTGGGCAAATCCAATGTCAAGGAGTGCTGTTTTTATAATGGGTAGTCGTGTTTTACATATTTGATTGACAGGTTGTGTGTAAACATTGCAACTACACGCGTGTAAAATTGAGTAGTCCATGGTATAACTGCCGAATCTGTCATTTATAGCACGGCTGAAATATACCGGCATTTATAGCACGGTTTAGGCTCAAACCTTCAGGTTTATGAAAATTATATCATAAGCAAGAACAAAGGAAACCCGTTAGAGCTATGGTACAAGTATAGGATAGAGCATGAGTTTTGCACGTGTACGGGGAGATAATGCACGAGCGTTAGCGAGTGCATTATCGTCCGTACACGTGCAACACTCATGCTCTATTGTATTTATACCACAATAACTCACATATGCTGTGTATATCCTCGGGTATTACACGATGCATAGTGTGTATTTAGGCTATTGTGGTATAATGTAAAATATCCCATCCTCAAGCTCAAAAATCAAATATTTCTTTTAGCTATAACTTTGTTAATGAGTGTTTTTCCTTTGCGATTACAGGCTCTGTGGTCCAGGGGTTAATGACGCTGCGTTGCGTTGTACAGGGTTTTGTGAAATGTCGTGAGTGTGGCTATGAATCTTGAAGAGCATAAGAGTGGACAAAGGTTTCATAACTGGATAATAGTCACTTGACCTTGAACCTACTGACCCCAACCCCCTAAGAACAGACGTATTCCTGTATATCCCCTAAACTTAGATTTGGTGGCGATGATTGGAAATGAAAACAAATATTTAACCCTTAACCCGTTAAGCACGAATATAATAGCTAATGCGTCTATTGTAAACCCAGATCAGCCTGCGATCCTGCGAGTAACTCACAGGCTGATCAAGGTTTACAATGTCTGGCTGCTGAGTAATTTCCTCTAAACACCCCTTTGTCACATAAATGGAATGGTCTTAATTCAAAGAAAGAACAGTCATTTATATATATATGTAGTGGGTTAAGGGTTAAAAAATGCTCATTTTCATGTTGTAGGCAGTCTTTTACTGTGTACAGAACATTTTATAGAAAATATTCTTGACATTTTCTGCCATATTTTAACCTCTTACTTGTCCAAGAATTTCTCCAGAACCAATTCCTACTACAGATGCAAGTCTCAAAAAAGTGCAAAATGCCAATATGTCCATGTCAGTCAGTTAGTTAGTGAGAATTGGCCTTTACTTAACCTCAATTCCACCAACAGACAGAGGTGTATGTAACTGGGAAACTCTGCAATGTGGAGTTCCATATAAGGTCAATCTAGCTTCTGTAAATCTAGCTTCTGTAAATATAACATATTGCCAGAGGCTTTCAAAGCAAACAATAACTGGTGTGGTATTGGTCAATTGTCTTACTTATTGGATCATGACCAAGAAGAATCCAATGATTCAGATGTTGACTCTGGAGAAGGTCAATAATTACTATCAGCTTTGTTTCAGGAAACATCAGAATAAGTATGTTGTATTTTCTAGTTTATAGTGTAGCAGATATACTAGAAGTTCTAGAATCTCCAATGTTCTATCAAGATATCTGTAATTTGTGTTATATATAATCATGGAGAGATCATTGATGTAATATAGAAAGACAAGAACATGAATTATTATTTAATTAATGTCAATTATATTTTTCTAAGTAATCAATTTTTTTTTATAATATTAGAAAAACCAAGTATCAAAGATTCATTAAACCTGCATAGATAACACTTGTTGCACCAAATGCCTTCAGATGAAAAAGTACACTTGGGATGCATTAAAACATCTGCATTATAAAACTCAACCTAATTAGATCTCCTCCTATTACTCCCAGTGTGGGGGCCGTGAATATAACAGGTCTACAACAATAATCCAGGGTTCAGTGCAAAACTATTGCATCTCCTTCTTTATTCATATGTAGTTACAATAGTTTTGCACTGACCCCTTGTACTGCAAATTCAGCTAAAGGCAGAGGCTAAATTTAGGCAGATGGGTTACAGGGTTCATTGTAATTTTTTCTAATGCTCATTAAAGGTCTTCATCATGACCCTGCATATGTAAACATGGTAACATGGTTATAATCATTGCAGATGAAGTGTCTACTATAGAATTTGCAACAACATTGCAGTTCTGCCGGTTTATAAAAGGTTCTAGGTCCATTTTCCATATTTTATCTCGATGTAAATGGAGGGTGGATGAGTCTATTGGCGTGCTGTAAAATACGGTGTCCGGTTGGGGCCAGACAGAATGTCGCATTGTCGTGGGCGACAATGCGACGCCCGACAACGCGACATCGCGATACGACAGTGCGACATTGTGATACGACAACTCGACATTGTGATACGACATCACAACATTGCGATACGACATCGCGACAATTATGTGATTATGTCGTATCGCAATGTCGTGATGTCGTATCACGATGTCATGATGTCGTATCGCGATGTCGCGATGTCGCATTGTCGGGCGTCGCATTGTCGTGCACGACAACGCGACATTATGTCGTATTGTCGTCATGTCGCCCACGACAACGTGACATTCTTTCAATTGTCGTAATGCCAACGACATCACGACAACGCGACAATTGAAAGAATGTCGCGTTGCCGTGGGCGACATTACGACAATACGACATAATGTCGCATTGTCGTGAGCGACAATGCGACGCCCGACAATACGACATCGCGACAATACGATATGACATCACGACATCATTATCGCGATGTCGTATCGCAATGTCACGATGTCGTATCGCAATGTCGAGTTGTCGTATCGCGATGTCGCACTGTCGTATCGCGATGTCGCATTGTCGGGCGTCGCATTGTCGCCCACGACAATACGACATTGTATCTGGCCCCAACCGGACACCGTAGTAAAATGCAATTACATTACATTCGCCTCATGTTTTTCACTGTCTCTGCCATACCTTCAGCAGGGTGCCAATGGTTAGTGATTATGTTTTAAAACTAAAATCAGTAAAGACATCTCAAACTCTTGCCATAACATATATTCAGCAATGCACAGTCTTAAAATCAATGTGTTATCCCATAAAATGGTAAAACAACATTTCAAACACACATTTCTTGGTAACAAACCACCATTAAACCAGCAAACAAGACTTTAAAGTGTCAATTATGGATTGTTCAATTGCCTGATAGCAATCAACACCTTTCATCTATCCTGGCATTTTGTAAATCAGTTTATTCAAATGTCTTCTGATCCAATTTAATCTCTACAACACTTTAAATTTCCTTAGCAGCAAAAGCTAATGTAGTTATCATGTATAGATGATCATTTCCATCACATATACAAGACAGCACTTAGGTAAATCACATTAGCACAAGCCTGCATACTGACAAGGAATTCAACAGATTGCAACTCATCTCAAGACAAAGGGTATAATTAAAAGAATGATATTACCAGGCTTGATTAATTATTGCACATGCCTTATTAAGCGCAACTTTCATTAGATCTTGACTTAGATATTATCAAATTTCAATGTTGGATTTATTTTAAAATTGAAATCTGTGGGAATGATTGAGCTGTGGGAATCAAATAATCTGTTGAATTCCTTGTTGGTATGCAGGCTTGTGGTAATGTGATTTAACTAAGTGCTGTCTTGTATATGTGATGGAAATGATCATCTATACATGATAACTACATTAGCTTTTGCTGCTAAGGAAATTTAATTGTCCTATTATATCACATCTTCATAAAATAAGACGAATAAATAGCAAATTGTTTAATTTTTATGAAGAAATTCATGTTAAATAGTATTCAGGTCTACAATGAAGGAGTATTCAGTGCTCAGCTCTAAATAAGAGAGTGTTTATGGCTTGATAAAGATTAAGTGTGTGTCCAAAGATCTTAGACAGCCTAAGGCCAGACTTTTTTAATTTTTAGATTTACCGACCCGCCGACCCCCAAATTATTGCCGAAATCAAAAAAAAAAAAAATACAAAATTTAAAAAAGAAAAGAAAGAAAAGCTTAAATGGCTTGACTGGGACAGATATTTTGATTAGCCAGAATGCGCAGTTAATTTTAGACTTTAATACATGGTTTGGGGTTTTCTATCCGTCAGTTTGTCTGTCTGCATACAACAGTTTATAAGACCACAAGGTGAAATTTCATGAAGCTTGCAACAAATAATCAAAATAAACCATAATAGATTGCCTTTTAATTGACTTGTTACCTTGAAACTAAGATTAAAGTCATTTAATATTATTATCTTTTTTCTTTTAGACGCCTTTGTGGGTATGTTTTCATCAATTTTTTTAATTTTTTTATTCCCTCCTCATACATACCCTTCATTTTTACAGAAAAAATCGGTAAACGTAATAATAACAAAAAAAACTGGCCTAATTAACTACAAAAGGGGTGGTCTACAACAGCTTTTTTAAAAACTGCAGAAATTGTAAGTTTTAAAGTTACGAAGAAAAAACTTGAAGCAGAAATGTCAGTGGGAATTAATTTTTGCGCTTATTTTATTCATGCCATTTAAATACTCTCAGGTTGTTTATATAAATTCATACAAATAAATAAATTAAACTGGAACAAAACAAAAACCTTTTTTTATCATGTCAAAATTGAGTATTTTCTGGGTAAAGGTGTCACTAATATGCTACACAACTGTGTGTTAAACGCAAAGATAAACTAAAAAGGGGATCCTTGGAATCAACATACAAGAGAGAAAGTATGAGTAGTACCACCTCTCAGGCTCTCGCACTTGCTAGCACTAACCTTATCACATTAAGTTCAACTTTGAACACAGACTACACATTAATATCTTTTAAACATTGCTTCTTGACGAAAACACATGTTGAATTACCCCACCTACCAAAATCACAGTAGAAAAGTATGCTTGCATCAAAGGTACAAGTACGTTGCAGTCATTTTCACAAAATAATTGGAAGTACATGCATTATAACTCATTAAGATCAAATGGTGTTATTAAATTAACTCCTGTGTGGTTTTTTAATGCCGCCGTTTTTTGCAAAATATTGTACACAGTTATACACAGAAAATGTATTGTTTGATCTCAATAAATTGGTGAACGAGAATTGCATGACATATGATTAATTTTGTTTGATGAATTCTGTGAAGCATACCGGCATTTAAATATGAGCGGCACTGTTACGGAACAAGTTGAGACACTGGGGACGAAATGCGATTTTTGGTAAAAAATATAGTTTCACTTAATATAGTTTGTATCTCAGATGACCTCATAATATCGTCAAGTCAATATGTGAAAAGCTAATATAGGTATAAACTAGGACAATTGTATGTACAATTTTCAAATGTATATGTATATAAAAGCAAAGGTAATGTAATAGTAAGCGGATGGCAGAGTTTGTCTGAATTTCAATGGTCGTTTAAATTGAAGCTGGAGGGATTTGTCTAACTTTTGATTTTGATTATATATTTATACATAGTTGTAAAAAATATAAAAACATTTTCTGTTGCAATTAGTCCGAGCCTCCGAGGTGTTATGTTTAACTGATTCGTCTATTGACTTCTCTCATGTGTATGAACACTGATGTTGGCCTACGTGACACAGTACATCATTATGCAGACAAGCATAACTTGACCTCTCCCATGTGTATGCCCACATATGTTGGCCTATGTGACACAATACATCAGTATGTAGACAAACATACCTTGACCTCTCCCATGAGTATGCTCACAGATGTTGGACTACATGACACAAAACATCATTATGCAGACAAGCATACCTTGACCTCTCCCATGTGTATGCCCACATATATTGGCCTATGTGACAGAATACATCAGAATGCAGACATACATACCTTAACCTCTCCCATATGTATGCCCACAGATGTTGGACTACGTGACAGATTACATCAGTATGCAGATATACAAACCTTGACCTCTCCCACATGTATGCCCGTAGATGTAGGCCTATGTGACACAGTACATCTGTATGCATACATAGGGCTACGAAATTTCAAAATCCCAGTCGGTCCGAGATACCTGATCTTGTACATTTACCCCACCCATTCACAAGCCTCCCGGACCTTGACCTCTCTGCCCTGCATGACCCCAATAAATTGATTCCCTGGTTGACCTCTCTCATTTGTAATTGCTTGCATATGGTGCCCTACATGACCACAATAAATTGATTCCCTGGTTGACCTCTCCCATGTGTATGCTCACATATGGTGACCTATGTGATCACAATACATCAATTCCCTGATTGACCTCCCCCACGTGACTATGCCCACATATGGTGCCCTACATGACCACAATACATCAATTCCCTGGTTGACCTCTCCCTAGTGTATGCCCACATGTTGCCCTATTTGACCACACTTTATCAATAAAACAGATAAACAAACCTGGTTGTTCTCTCCCAAGTATAGGGGAGTCCGTGGCCGAGTGGTTAACGTCTCTGACTTGAAATCACTTGCCCCTCACCACTGTAGGTTCGATCCCTCAGGGGGCCTAGGAATCTTTATGTGAGAAAGCTATCCAGCTGGCTTGCGGAACGTCGGTGGTTCTACCCAGGTGCCCGCCCGTGCACGAAAATTGCCCGGAGGTGCACCTGGGGTCTTCCTCCACCAATGGAAGCTGAAAAGTTGCCATGTGACCATGGCTGTTGGTGCGACTATAAAATCCAATTCAATCAATTCAATCTCCCAAGTAAATGCCCACATATGTCATACGTTGCCCTACGTGACTATGCTTAATTCATCAACGTAACAGATGAACATACCTGGTTGACCTCTCCCACGTGTATGCCCACATATGACATATGTTGCCCTACGTGACTATGCTTAATTCATCAACATAACAGATGAACATACCTGGCTGACCTCTCCCACGTGTATGCCCACATATGTTGCCCTACGTGACCACAGTACACCTGCATAGCAGACAGCTTATCCATTTCATATGTTAGCTTTCAAATGCCACACATCAGTAGTTTATTGCTCTCTTGTGAATTGCTAACTTGCTGGCAATTTCTCTCTGATAATCAGTTCTCAGACAGTAGGGTGTCTAGTTGATGTCATTTATAATCACAGAGAGAAACCACACAACTTTTTAGCATCATTTGTGGTGGATCAGAAGCCAAGCTCAATACTTCCATGACTGAAACCAGTTTAGGTATTTTCCATAATTTAAAAACTGTCAAGAAAAGTGATATTTTGAGATATATTTCCAGCACAATATTATAATGCCATCATTCAAATGTCAAATAAGCCAGAAATCATTTGGTACGGAGTTTAAGTCTGCAACAGAAAAAAGGAATATTATGGTAAAAGCAGAATTTGAATAACACCCATACAATCTTGAATGCATTTTCAATGAATGTCCGTTCCTAAGAGACTAAAAACTCACGCGAAAAGTCGCCGTAGTGAACTCCAGCCCAGTTAAGTATATATAATCAAGGCAATCCACTAGTCTGATGATTTAAGTAAGAGCTTTTTTACAGATGAACAAGCAGAGGCAATTTTCATTTAATGAAGGAAATTCTGGGCGCTCAACCAGTCTTATCTACCATTAATATAATTACAGACTGATTATAGCTTGTAGTCCACATATACTGAAATGCAAAAGAAACGCAACAGGGGAATTGCCCCTATATATTGTATATACTGCACACTTAATTCCACATAATAGAAATCCCAAGATGTTTTGTAAAAAAAAAAGTTGCAGTTAATTAGAGAAAGGACACAACTGTGATGTTGTAGACGTTTTAATCACACTACACCTTGTAACAAGAAATTCATAAATTTTGAAGTTCCTCTTTGAAAAACTGAGCCAGTTCAGCACTGTATTTAACGAAATGAGTTTGCAAAATTTTGCATCCTAAGTTTGCTCACATACTTGAGCCAAACGCGTACTCTGTCAATAATGAAACTTTGAAGGAATACTATTTGCTGTATTATGTGTTGGTTTAGTATTTTTGTCCGAAGTGAAAGGTCTTACGTAGCCATGTACCATTTGATAAACAGCAGCATATTGTACATACAATATATAGCGGAAATTCCCGTGTTGCGTTTCTTTTGCATTTAAATATATGTGGACAAACTGCAGTGCGTTGTTTTCTGTGCTAGGAGCACATGTGCAATGCCGAGGTAATCATACAAGCTATATGCTGTATGATAATATTAACAGGGCTGGATGTTATACTGAAACTAGAAGGGTCTTGTGTTGCCTGCCATGTGCTTATTTCAGCAAGGACAAGCTAACTATAATGTTTGAAGATATTGGGTGCAAAATTTCATGAATTACAGCACAGATTTTTTTTTTAATTGTTAAATTGTATTGTTTGTATGGTGTTTTATGTCATTTTCAACACATGTAAGGTTATATATGAAGGTTAATTTTTTTGTAGTGGAGGCAGACCAGACACTTTTCCTAGATAGCACCAGTACTGTACACCTCCCACCAAGGTAAGAATCGACAATTCCTCACTTACAAGTTCAGCTCCCAGAGTTAAATTGTTAAAGTTTTATGGGAAAAAGCGTAACTCTGCATTGAATAATTGATATTTTTATGACAAACTGTATACAATTTCATGACCATAGGTCAATATTTTGCAATTACGAGCTACAGGTTAAAGGTATTACCGTGAAAAAGGGGCATAACTCTCCTCAGATGAAAGTCATAGTTATTTGACATGCCAATGGCGTTAAATAATTGATAAGGAAGAACTGTATAAAGTTTCATGATAATAGGTCAATATTATGCCAAGTCATAAGCTAGATTAGGTCAATATTTTGCCAAAGTATGAGCTAGGTTTAAGTTTGCAGGTAAAAATTTATGAAAAGGGGCAAAATGCCAAAATGAAAGTCAAAGTTATTGTAAAACATACCTTGGGGTAAGAGAAAAATGTATGTGAATTTTTCTGAACATAATATTATAGATAAAATACTTTTCAAGTTATGGCCAAGTTTACAGGTTAAAGTGTGAGACAGACAACGATGATGATGGACAAAGTGATCACTAAGTGTGTGCCATGATACAGGCAACACAAAGAATGATAAGAAAAGAAACCAGTATCCACATTTTGGTCCCTCATTTCAAGCAAGCATATGATCCTGTTTAGCAAGAGGCCCAAGAGGGCCCGTGGTCGCTCTACTTGCTAAAGATAAAGTTTCCGTATAACTCTGTTAAAAAATCATTCAACCGGAACATGGCAATGACATGCACAACAAGGCTTGGTACTGATCATCCCTGCCAAGTTTGGCTGAAATCCAGCCAGAGGTTCAGGAGAACAAGTCTGTACAAAGTTAGTATATTAAAACCTTTAAAGGGCCATAACAATGCCAAAATTCCTTCAACTGGAACACTGCGGTGATATGCGCAATTAGGCTTGACACTGATCATCCCTGCAAAGTTTCGATGAAATCCGGCCAGTGGTTCAGGAGAACTAGTCCGGACAAAGTTTGTGCACTAAAACCTTTTTTAAAGTGCCATAACTCTGCCAAAAATCATTCAACCGTAATATGGCGAGACAAGCACAACTAGGCCTGGTACTGATCATCCCTAAATCCGGTCATGAGTTCAGAAGAGACTAATCTCAACAAAGTTTGTACATTAAAACCTTTAAAGAGCCACAACTCCACCAAAAATCTTACAGCCAGAACACGTTGTTGACATGAACAACTAGGCTTCGTACTGATCATCCATGCAAAGTTTCGTTGAAATTTGGTCAGGGGTTCAGGAGAATTAGTCTGGAAAACGTTTGTGTACTAAAACCTTTAAAGGGTCATAACTCTGCCAAAATCATTCAACAGGAACACGGTGACGATATGCACAAATAGGCTTGATACTGATCATCCCTGCACATTTTTGTTGAAATCCGGCCAAATGAAGGCCCTATCTTCTTAACGAGGCAAATACAGCATTTTAACTAAATCAAGGGCCATGCCTCTCGTATTACTAATCCAATTTGGCTGGTTGTCAAACTTGTCCTAGCTTTCATTGATATTAGCAACCTGGTAAAGTTTGGCAAAGATCGGATGAAAAATGAAAGCCCTATCATATTAACGAGCCATAATACAGCATTTTTATTTAATTGAGTGCAGTAACTCCGGAGTAACGTAAGTTTGGTAAAGATCAAACAATAAATGAAGGTGTTAGAGTGTTCACAAGGCATAAAATGGCATTTTTCAGGGAAAAAACAAGGGCCATAACTCCGGTGTTACTGATCCGATTTAGCTGGTTTTCGAACTTTACAAGCTTTTATTAGTATTAACAATTTGTGCAAGTTTGGTAAAGATCAAATAATAAATGAAGGTGCTAGTGTTCACAAGGCAGAAAATGGCATTTTTCAGAAAAACAAGGGCCATAACTCTGGTGTTACTGACCCAATTTAGCTGGTTTTCGGATGGATGGACAACTCGTCATCCCATTAGCTCTGATGGCCTTCGGTGTGTAAGTTTGGTTAAGATTGCTCAAGAAATGTGGCCTGTATCGTGTTAAAAACATGTAAAACTGCCTTATTTGCTAATTCAGGGACCATAACTCTGGTGTTACTGGTTCGATCTTACCCATTATCAAAATCTTCTGAGGCCTTATAGTCATATACAATCTATGCAAGTTTGGTTAAGATTGCTCAAGAAATGTGGCCTCTATCATGTAAACAAAATGAAAAAAATGAAATTCCCAGTTCAGGGGCAATAACTCTGGTTTTACTGGTCTGATCTAGCCAATTATAGAATTTGACCAAGATCTTATGGTCATATACAATCTCTGCAAGTTTGGTTAAGATTGCTCAAGTAATGTGGCCTCTATCGTGTAAACAAGCTAAATGTTGACGACAGACGACGGACGAAGGGTGGTCACAATAGCTCACCCTTGAGCACTTCCTAAAAATGCCTGAAGTTTGTGTTAATGAAACATAAAATAACAAGAAGTGTCACTAATTGACAATCACGATGTCATTAAAATACCCAAGAAGTAGAAAAACATACTGAAGATCTCACCATTCCACATCAAATAGCACATATGTCACAGTAATACAAAACCATCATGTCACTTTTATGCAATAACAGTTCCTGAGGGAAATTTTCATCATTCAACTTTTGCATTTTTAAGTAGACCTGGAGTGAATCTTTCATGAGTGGGCTTATGTTATTGCATAACAATAGAAATTTGGTAACTTTGTATCAGCAGAGCAGTATAACAGTAGAATTTGGGTGAAATGATCTCAATGAGAAATACATGTTACAGTAGACCTGAGGCAGACTAGTGGTGAACTTGCATCATAATTAAGACTTGAAATAATATGCTAAAGGACTTGGTACGTTTTGGGCCAAAATCACTCCAAGTCCAACTGAGTCCAAACTATCAAATTTTCAAACCGTATGTGACATTACGGTTTTGTGACATTTACATGAAAGATATCCATGAGATATCAAAAATGGGCCAATAAAAACAAGATCAAAGTCCTCATCTGCAAGTATTGAAGAACAAAATCAGATGTTTTTACCAAATTCAGATTTAAAGGGACACACGGCAATCTTGATTTTTTTAAAACTCACGGCGTCCCGTTAGTTTTCCTCTTAACTTGCATTAGTTCAATCATTAATATTATTGTTAGAATAGTTCAAAGCAAATTATTTTTGCATATTATTAACTTTTTATAATACTGCACCAGTAATATATTTAAAAATTTAGTAAAATAGTGAAGAAAGTTGAAATTTCAATTTTTTATTTAATTATATGCAAGCAGTTTTAAAGTCAAAATGATGCAGGATAAGTAAATTGAGGAGCAAATTTTAATGTTTGAATAAAACTCAAGATTGCCATGTGTCCCTTTAACAAATGTGCATTTTGACAGTGGTTCCCAATATTCAATGTTTTGGAATGGTTATCAAAATGCTGAAATTAATACAAAAAAGAAAAATCATGTTTTTGCATTGATTTTTTCCGTTTTTCTTTTACACAAACGTCTCGCTCTACTATGTCCTAGTGATTTTATTGACATCTATGTCATTTTAAAGTAAAGCCGCAATGTGGAAACCTTATAACAACCTCAGTAAAACATGATACAGAAAAGTTTAGACTTAACTGGGCTTTGGGCTGGTTCTGGCCCTAAATGTTGCAGAGATAGTTGCAGACTTCGCGAATCAGTTTAACTGAATGTTGTTCAATGGTTCATCAACACATTCTATAAGTTATTTCGAGCCATGCCAGAGAGAGGGGAAGGATACCTAGGACCCCGGGAACCTTACCCTATTCTTACTATCAAACAGATTCAAATGTTTTTTTAACGTGCTTGGAGGACTGGCTCCACTTCAAGGGACAGCCCAGTTTACGTCCCCGTCTGATGGACTAGGCTACGAAAAAGTGTCTTGTCTAAGGACACACCAACGTAATCCAGTGGGGCTTGAACCCATCGTTTTTGTATTCTGGGTCAAACCCAATGGGCCACTGCAGTTCCTAAAAGCGTAATTAAACCTAAGTAGAACTATGCAATAGTAGACCTGAGTTGAACTAAGAATTAAAGAAGGCATGAGTTGAACTCTGCATCAGTAGACCAGAGTTGGACTTTGTATTAGTAGACCTGCATTGAACTTTGCAATAGTAGACCTGAGTTGAACTTAATAATAGAGCTGGGTTGGATTTTATATAATAGGTTGAACTATCACTGAAAGTGACGAATACCCCTGCTTTTTTGATATAGCTGATAAGAATGGACAAAATCAAGAATAATAAAATATTTGTTATTTTTTTAATGTGAAAAAAACAAACAAAGATTCATAATTCTGTAAAAAATTGCAGAATCAAAAAATATTGATGCAGACACATACTATCATATGTGAACTGTATGACAACTTGTGTAATAACAATGTTTTAAAATGTTTGAAGTGAAAGCCACATGAACTTCATGAGTGAAAAACTCTAAGTGAAACAAAGGGCCCTAATTCTGTAATAAATTAGGCAATCAACAATGGGTGATGTACAGGGACATCAGGTCATCAGTTGTTATATGTATATGAAGTTTGGGAACAACCCATTCAAAACTGTTTTGAGAAATGCAATTAATAAATGTTATGGGACTTGACGTGATGGACAAAAATGTGTCACGGGACGCGGCACAACATGATGTTACAGACAGCGTGATTCCTATATAGCCCCCACTTCACTTTGTGGAAATCGGGATATAACAATGTTCATATAATCACAAAACAATGTGGAAAAAACACAAACCTACACCCTAAACCCAATTAAATGTTTTAATTAGCTCCAAACAATTTTAGTTGAATTTGGATTCCGATTCGCTGTTGAAAATGCTTTTTTAAGGTAGTTGGAGTGAAGAAAGTCATGTGTTCATTGAAATTAATCATACTGTCCAAATTAGTTTCCAGATAAATAAGTCCATCCAAATTAAATCATTCTATCCAATTTAATTAAGTTTCTCAATCAGAATTTATCATTTTAATGAAATTATGCAGACTAATTATATGTACAATTGGACAGTTCATTGAAAATGCATACCAAGGTCTATAATCATATTACAATCTTTGAAAAAGTTTAAAGACATAATCATCTTATTTGCCTTTGCAGATTTCCATATTGTCCTTCGTTTTTATTAAATAATTAAGCACTAACAAAATGAACTTATTACCATTTTTTTAAATTTATAATATATAATTCCATCCATTAATTCATGGAAAAATCCTCACAACATGATCTTTGTCTCAACCTGCAGCTTTCTGTTGTAGCTCTCAAGTGCATTACTGCATTCCGACAGACAGTTCACTTTATTTCCACACGCATTAATCACATTTTGCACAGAAAGACATTTCTAGAAATATACCTGATGATTTTGCCGAGATTTCATTAGCGACTTTACGAATCGCAGGAGCAAACATATTCAGCAATGGACTTTCCTGATATCATGACATGCTTATGATATACAAATAATAATTGGGTTCACAATACATTTGTTTTATTATTTGTTTTTATTATTCTATAATACTTCAGAATATTGCCTAATTTATTTTCATACTCAACATTGCCTTCAGAGCTGCATTCTGAAACTGAACAGGCCATTGTTTTCTTACCACTGTCTGATCAGTAAAAAAAGAGTTTGGCTTTTCCCAGTAGACTTGAAATCCTTAGCTTCGTGCATTAGATGGGATGTGGTTCCTGTATTCAGTATGTATCTCACTAATGGGCAACTCAAAATAACCTATTAAATAATGTGTTGATGACCCATTAACCCTTAACCCCCTACATATATATAATGGACTGTTCTTTCTTTGAATTAAGACCATTCCATTTATGTGACAAAGGGGTGTTTTGGAGAAAATGACTGATCAGCAGACATCCTGACCCTGATCATCCTGTGAGTTACTCGCAGGCTGATCTGGGTTTGCAATGAATGTAAAGGCTATTATAATCGTGCTTAGCGGGTTAAGGATTGATCAACAATTCAATTCAATCCACCGTATTGCATAATCTATATATCTGTGGTCACGAATGTGTTTGCCCCAGGTTTTTGTCTGCTGCACCCCATCATATTTTCAATCAAATCAGTTTCAATCAAATCAGTGTTGTTGCTTTTTTACAGAACATTTATTTTCACTGAAAGTTTCTAATATTTATATCACAAACACAGAAATAAAACACTGTACGAGAGAGTTCTGCGATGATTTTTTCACAGAAGTAGTTGAAGAGTAACCACTGTAAATTCCTGTATGTGTAACACAAATCAATCACAAGCTTTAATCAGAGCTAAATACTTGGTTATAATGCCTAACACAATAATCAAACTTCCAGCGAATTCTTTACATGTTTTACTGAAACACCAGCCAACACAGACGACAATCAGTTCCAACATTCAAAGCGTCTTGCTTCATGAAACGTTACTGATTCACAGTCTAAAACATTATGCAAAGCAGTTTGCTAAGCTGCTCAGGGTTCCATTAGTCTTCCACTTAAAACAAACTTCCGAAGAATACAAATTTAATTTATTAATCCAAACAGATAGTTACCAGAGTAAAATTATGGTTACCAGGGTAAAAGTGCTTCGTGTAATGTTACTGATTATTATCGATTAACTAAAACCTTATATATTTTCAAAGCAAATTGTTTTCAAAGTTAAGTTCGCTAAGCTGCTGTTTCCATTCCAAGTGTCCACTTCTGAGACACTTCTCTTTCTGTCTCCAATATGGTCCCCTAAGGTATTCACAATCAATTCTAAGCTACCACAAAAAAATGTCAGTTTAATTCCCATCTATAAGCTTTGAAGTGGGATCATGCACCATGAATCGTACCACAATTAACGCCGAGATACCGTCTCCATAACATGTCAAGAGGGAGCTAGACCATTTTCCCTCATACACAAGCATGTACGCAATACTAACAAATCATTACAAGAGCTGTCGGAGAACAGCGCAGCTCGACTATTTGATTTTTCAGAGAATAGTAAATTATATAGCTAGTATATAACATCAGAAAACACGGCTAAAACAATGTGGGGTGGGGTTGGGGGATGGGGCTTGTATAGAAACTCGGGCCGATATAAAATTATGTGAAATTTTATTATTTTTATTTGTTTTAATCCAAAAATGCTGTCATTTTAAAGAAATTTGTGGTCGAAAGGCAACTCGGGGAGGGAGCTGATATCTGGCAATTTTTATTGTGGCCTCATTTCATTTTTTTTATTGATATTTCATCTGTGTATCTGAATTTAATCTAAAAAAATTTATATGTAAAAAATGATTGTGTTCAAATTAAAATATTAATATCCAAATAATGGAAGAAATGAAAAGAATTCCCCTCCCTCTGTCTCCATGTGAGTGGAGCCAATAAACCAATTTTGGGGTGGGGTGGGGTGGGGGGGGGGGGGGATTGGGGGGGTTAAAATTAAAAATATTAATATCCAAATCTAGTTTTGAGTGGGGATGAGGGACTGGGGCAGAGAAAATGAAAATAAAAATATTTCAGTTTCGAGGGGGGGGGGGGGGGGGTTGAGGGAGGGGGGTGGCGGAGGGGGCAACATAGCTATGCATAAGAATTGACAAAAAAAATCAAATCAAATATTCCAGTTTCGAGTGAGGGTGGGGTGGGGAGGAGTGGGAGGGGGCAACATGTGTAAGAATTGACAAAAGCAACACAGAAATATGTAAAAAAAAAAATGAGTTTCAAGTGGAGGGGTGGGGGGGGGGGGGTGCGGTGGGGGGGGGTGCGGTGGGGGGGGGGGGGGGGTTGGGGTGAGGGTAGAGGGCAACAATTGACTAAAACAACACAGAAATATTTTTTAAAAAAAAAGATAAAAATGTGTGGAGGGGTTGGGGGAGTGGGGGCGGGGGTTGTAGGAGGGAGCCCATGCCCCAATATGGGTAAAGTATGAATAAGATGCATAATCCTATAAGAAATCCCAAACCAAAATTATAGATATATACATGCAAACCTAGATCTGCCTTTATTGCACATTTTATGGGCCATCACAATTTGGGTTCCATGGGAGCCCAGAATTTGCAGAAGACAAAATTACTTACCCAACCCTTTACAACATACTATAAGGAACCCAATTCCAAAATTTAGTTCAGCTAGCACAAAAAATGCAACAGATATAGACCTGTAAACACAGCTTACACGCAAAATTTGATGTGAAACAGACACATTTTAAGGGCTCTCAGAATTTGGGTTCCAATGGGAGCCCAGGGGTTACAGGAACCAAAATTACTTATGCAGCCCTTAAGATAATGCTATTAGGAAGCTAATGATTTGGTTGTGCTAGGGTAACAAATGTAAGAGATATAGACTTGTAAACACAGCTTACACGCAGAATTTGATGTGAAATGGGACACATGTTATGGGCTATCATAATTTGGGTTCCATGGGAGCCCATGGGTTACAGGAACCAATTTGCTTAGGCAGCCCTTAAGATAATGCTATAAGGAAGCCCGTGGCCAAATTTGGTTGTGCTAGGATAAGAAATGTAAGAGATATAGACTTGTAAACACAGCTTACATGCAAACCTTGATGTGGGACGCCGAAGCCGACCCCGCGGTGATTACATAAGCTCTCTTATTCTTCGAATAGTCGAGCTAAAAATTGCTTTGAAATGCATTATTATTATTGTCCACAATTTTCTACGCAGCAGTGTATCTGCATATAGGCAGCTATGCACCTGCCCATGTAGGAAATACGTCATACTTAAAAGATGAAATCAATTTCGTTTCGTTTTCTCCCCTTTGATGAGCATAAGAAAATCAAATTGTATGCAAAAACATCAGATCTGCATTATCTTAATTAATTAAACATGAAAAAGATGTAATGAAAGTAAAGGTTAGTTAAGATACAACCCAAGTTGAATTAGAATTAGTGGACCTGGATGGCCATGCATTAGTCATGTTAGTAAACCAGGGGTGTTTGAAATATTGATAACCATATACATAATGTAATACCAAGGACACTAAATAATATAATACTTAAGAACTGTAGACAATTTAATCTAAACCATATCTTTTTCTTGCCTTGAAATGACAAATGTGTAAATAAATCGCGATATATAGTTTCCTTTAATTTCCAGTGTTTTTCCAGAAAGTCTGTGATAAGATCATGCTGGTATTGATTCATTTGCTTTTAAAATTAATTTCATGTAGTTACATAGTTATAAGCAATCATTGTTTTGAAATGATTTCTTCTTAGGCACTCTTAAACAGAAACTGGTGCACTAGCTTTAATATAATCTCTATCAAGTTAGACTGTTACATAATGCTCGAATATCTGCTACAAGTCAATGTCTAAGGATGCGGTGTATACATATCCTACAGAATATATCCAGAGATCCAATTAACATTATGCAATTGACAGATTTCTTTTTTCATATTGTAATCTTTCATAATTATGTAACCTTGAGCCTTTCTTTATGTATGTCCCTTCAATCTACCACAATTCTACACTGAGTGATGTATATTACTGTCTAGCTCCCACAATTATGGTACATTTTATGAGGCTGACATTTAACAATGAAAGCATTTATCACAAGCTTAAACATGTCCTAAATAAGTATTATTATAACTTTGAAAAAAATAAATAGACCTACAATCTGTAAGACGCTGCCATAATGTTGCCACAGTTGTGCCATGAAAGACACACACTCTCTTGCTTTTTAGTGTTTTTTGCCTCCCCTGATAATAAGTTGTCCAGAATCTTAAGGCAACCAATCACAATTAAGAAATTACTTAAACTGAAAAAGCTAACATCCGCAAGAGAGAATTATGTCCCTATTAATATTCTTGGACGGCATTAAATAATGCAAATAGGCGTAGTGTTGCAAAACAATTCTTCAGTTTCTATGATGTATTAAATGCCGTCATAACAAGAACCGTGGTAGACAGCGTCATCCCTCACAGCTAAGATGTAATGCCGTCATAACAAGAACCGTGGTAGACAGCGTCATCCTCACAGCTAAGATGTAATGCCGTCATAACAAGAACCGTGGTAGACAGCGTCATCCCTCACAGCTAAGATGTAATGCCGTCATAACAAGAACAGGGGTAGACAGTAAGCGTCATCCCTCACAGCTAAGATGTAATGCCGTCATAACAAGAACCGTGGTAGACAGTAAGCGTCATCCCTCACAGCTAAGATGTAATGCCGTCATAACAAGAACCGTGGTAGACAGCGTCATCCCTCACAGCTAAGATGTAATGCCGTCATAACAAGAACAGGGGTAGACAGCGTCATCCCTCACAGCTAAGATGTAATGCCGTCATAACAAGAACCGTGGTAGACAGCGTCATCCCTCACAGCTAAGATGTAATGCCGTCATAACAAGAACAGGGGTAGACAGCGTCATCCCTCACAGCTAAGATGTAATGCCGTCATAACAAGAACAGGGGTAGACAGCGTCATCCCTCACAGCTAAGATGTAATGCCGTCATAACAAGAACCGTGGTAGACAGCGTCATCCCTCACAGCTAAGATGTAATGCCGTCATAACAAGAACGGAGGCGGGCGTGGTAGACATCGTCATCCTCACAGCTAAGATGTAATGCCGTCATAACAAGAACCGTGGTAGACAGCGTCATCCCTCACAGCTAAGATGTAATGCCGTCATAACAAGAACAGGGGTAGACAGTGTCATCCAGTGAATCCAGACTGTGACCTTGACCTTTTGATATTGTTATGGGAAGATTGTCAGTGATTACAAATGCAATTTAGTTTCAATGTATGTGAATCCAGACTGTGACTTTGACCTTTAGATACTGTTGTGGAGAGATTGTCAATGACTATACATGCAAAGTTTGGTGTATGTGAACTTTGACCTTGTGATACTGTTGTGGAGAGATTGTCAATGACTATACATGCAAAGTTTGGTGTATGTGAACTTTGACCTTGTGATACTGTTGTGGAGAGATTGTCAATGACTATACATGTAAAGTTTGATGCATGTAAATCCAGACTGTGACTTTGACCTTGTGATACTGTTGTGGAGAGATTGTCAATGACTATACATGCAAAGTTTGATGTATGTGAACTTTGACCTTGTGATACTGTTGTGGAGAGATTGTCAATGACTATACATGCAAAGTTTGATGCATATGAACTTTGGCCTTGTGATACTGTTGTGGAGAGATTGTCAATGACTATACATGTAAAGTTTGATGCATGTAAATCCAGACTGTGACTTTGACCTTGTGATACTGTTGTGGAGAGACTGTCAATGACTATACATGCAAGGTTTCATGCATATGAATCCTTACTATGAATTTGACCTTGTGATACTGTTGTGGAGAGATTGTCAATGACTATACATGCAAAGTTTGATTCATGTGAATCCAGACTGTGGCCTTGACCTTGTGATACTGTTGTGGAGAGATTGTCAATGACTATACATGCAAAGTTTGATTCATGTGAATCCAGACTGTGGCCTTGACCTTGTGATACTGTTGTGGAGAGATTGTCAATGACTATACATGCAAAGTTTGATGCATGTGAATCCAGACTGTGGCATTGAAGTTGTGATACTGTTGTGGAGAGATTGTCAATGACTATACATGCAAAGTTTGATGCATGTGAATCCAGACTGTGGCCTTGACCTTGTGATACTGTTGTGGAGAGATTGTCAATGACTATACATGCAAAGTTTGATGCATGTGAATCCAGACTGTGGCCTTGACCTTGTGATACTGTTGTGGAGAGATTGTCAATGACTATACATGCAAAGTTTGATGCATGTGAATCCAGACTGTGGCATTGAAGTTGTGATACTGTTGTGGAGAGATTGTCAATGACTATACATGCAAAGTTTGATGCATGTGAATCCAGACTGTGGCCTTGACCTTGTGATACTGTTGTGGAGAGATTGTCAATGACTATACATGCAAAGTTTGATGCATGTGAATCCAGACTGTGGCCTTGACCTTGTGATACTATTGTGGAGAGATTGCCAATGACTATACATGCAAAGTTTGATGCATGTGAATCCAGACTGTGGCCTTGACCTTGTGATACTGTTGTGGAGAGATTGTCAATGACTATACATGCAAAGTTTGATGTATGTGAATCCAGACTGTGACTTTGACCTTGTGATACTGTTGTGGAGAGATTGTCAATGACTATACATGCAAAGTTTGATGTATGTGAATCCAGACTATGGCTTTGACCTTAAGATACTGTTGTGGAGAGATAGTCAATGACTATACATGCAAAGTTTGATGTATGTGAATCCAGACTGTGACTTTGACCTTGTGATTCTGTTGTGGAGAGATTGTCAATGACTATACATGCAAAGTTTGATGTATGTGAATCCAGACTGTGGCCTTGACCTTGTGATACTGTTGTGGAGAGACTGTTAATGACTATACATGCAAAGTTTGATGTATGTGAATCCAGACTGTGGCCTTGACCTTGTGATACTGTTGTGGAGAGACTGTTAATGACTATACATGCAAAGTTTGGTGTATGTGAATCCATACTGTGACTTTGACCTTGTGATATGTTATGGAAAAATGACTATAGTAACTATCAAAGATGCAATGATATAAAACAGGAGGCCCAAGAGGGCCTGTGCTTGGGCCTGTGGAGGCTTCACATGCTAAAATGGCTTCTATAGCAAGATGTGAAGTAATGTATGTATTCTGTCAATCTGATGCGAAATTAACTATCATCTGTCAACAGCAGCCGAGAATGATATCTATTTTTGTGGGGTGCTTGGGGAGGTGGTAGTGGGAGAAGTGGGAGTGAGGGGATCTCTATATACAAACAACTGTTTAGTGGCTCATGAGAATATTTTTTGACTGTTTATAATTTCACTGGAACTTGCAAACAAACCTTTGAATAAATTTTTGGCGAAAACCAGAAGATGTTTACTAAAGTTTGCATATAAACAAACTGAAATTCCATTAGGTTATTAGACTGGACCATACCTCTATTTTGACAATTGGGATATAAATGTTTTTCGACATTATACAAGCTTTTATTAATTAATGTAGATATTATGACAAAGTTTAGTTAAGAAAGAATGACCAAGAAGCACAAACATCCCACTTGCCATGATGAGTGCTTATTGATGCAGTCTACGAGTAGAAACATCCCACTTGCCATGATGAGTGCTTATTGATGCAGTCTACGAGTAGAAACATCCCACTTGCCATGATGAGTGCTTATTGATGCAGTCTACGAGTAGAACTTGTCATGATGAGTGCTTATTGATGCAGTCTACGAGTAGAAATTCAGATAAATTCTTTAACAATTTAGCAGTTTGACCATTCAAATATTTTTGTAGGACGAGTAACTCAGAAATAAATTTTCCTGCTCTGCGGGGCCTTTGATATATTGGTATGGTAAGTTGGCTGTTGTCAATGACAAATACAAAGTTTGATGAAGATCTATGAAAATCGAACAAGTTAAAGCGAATGTAAAAACTTTTGCATTTTTTAAGTTTTTGGGCAGACGCATGCACGCATAATGCATGGACAAAAAACTCTATTTCCCCCTTAACAGAAACAATAGACTGCATTTTTTCCTTCTTTAAACATCAGCAATGATGTCTTTGGATTGGTTCTTGCAAGTTTTATCATTGCTGCCCACAAGTTCATATATCGATCATAACAAATAAAAGACATAACAATATAGAAAACAAGAACTGATTGTCTAATAATTAAATGATTCCTCTGTGAAAAAAAAGCAATGATTCTTCAACTGGTTTTATATATGCTTCATTATGGTTATTAAATCAGAAAATTCATTATGAAAAGATGCATCTTAAATTACTTTGTCATTTTGCCAATAATAGGAACAGTTATGAGCCTTCTGTTGCAATAACTATGCTCGATTTTGATCATCATTAATTGCCAATGAAGGAAAAAAGATGGCAGTTTAGCAGTTACATGCAGAAACTCATATCTACATTTTCCCAGAAGAACCATTACCTAAAATAAGAACAAACGAAACATGGAATTTTGTTCAGTGATAATATAGGAAATCTTTAATATTTAGCCAACAATATGAAACTTGCAATTATTAAGGAGACACACTGCAATATTGAGGTCTGTTTTACACATGTTCACGCATCAAAACATAAACCAAATGGCTACAAAAATATATTCTTTTTGTCTTCCGACGCCTATTCTACATGCTACCTATATTTTTTTGGAAATGTTTTGTAGATGTTTTTTTCCTGAAACTAACAGCATTGCAAGAGTTTTGAAAAATTAATAAAATCATTCAAAAAAGTTTTCTCCTATTATAGTTTACTTACCCAAGTCATTATATATACTGAAAAAATAAAGTTTAGCAAGCCCTTATGTACATCTAGCTTAAATAAATGTAACATTATTTATATTGTGAAGTATTTTAAATCATCGGCATGACTTAGCTTGATCTTCTTTTTCACATTTTTTTTTATATTCCAATGTAAGTATCAGAGTTACCTCCCATTTAGTTAAAACATACTATTTCACATTTAAAAAATACAAATAAGGTGAAGAGCAAGATTAAACATTACAAAATAACTGTTATGGGTCTCAAGTTATAAAAAACACTAAAACAATCGACAATTACCCTGCCATTATAAAGATATTAGGGAATCAAACTTTACCATTTGTGAAATTAACTCCCTTTACATGATGCCAGTTAAAATTTCAAATGAAAACATGAATCATTAAAAAAACATATAATTCTTTGAAAAGTGACCGATTATAAAAGTTGAGTAGTGTATACTACTGATAAATGGCTATATATAAAATGCCATACTTTGTAAAACAAGAATAAAACTATTTATTTTTTTAAATAATTAGGCTGTTTTCTGGAGTTATTTCCCTTTATGAAAATCAGTATTTTTGTTAATTAAACTCTTTCAAGTTAACTGTCACTATAACAGCAGTGAAATCTTCTGGCTTTCAAAATAACATTGGCTGAAATTAAAGCAAATATGTGTCTTATTATATAATTTGCCAGTATTTCAGTCATCAGTCTGGCTTATAGATTTCAAAACTGGTTGCAAAGTAGACAACAGCTGAAGCTGCTGGTCTCAGACATCTAGAACAGTTCTGTAATACTTCATGGCATCATGCAAACACACCCAGATAACTCACAGAATAGTAATAAGTTGATTATTTAACTACCTTACACAACATAATTATGTAAATTAGTAACATAATAATTGTAATATATGAGAGCTGTGTGCCTTGTGGTTTTAGAGAAGAATTTTTAGGCTTTTCCATGTACAAGTCCTTGTACAGCATGTGACCCCAGGGTCACCATTTGAACAAACTTTGTAGAGGACCATAAGTTTATAGCAAATGCAAAACATTAAACCTCTATCTCTTGCAGTTCCAGAGAATAATATTTTTTTATGTTTTTCCCTAGACAAGCCTATGTAAAACTGTGACCCCCTGGGCGGGGGCAAATGTGACCACAGGGTCACCATTTGAACAAACTTGGTAAAGGACCGTAATCTTATAGTAAATGCAAAATATTAAACTCTTGCTCTTGTAGTTTCAGAGAAGATTTTTTTTTTATGTTTTCCTATATAAGTCTATGTAAAACTGCAGCCCCCGGGGGCGGTGCCAAATATGACATCAGGGTCACCATTTGAACAAACTTGGTAGAGCACCATAAGCTTATAGCAAATGCAAAATATTAAACATCTGGCTCTTGCAGTTCCAGAGAAGAAGATTTTTTAAAAATTTTCCCTATACAAGCCTATGTAAAACTATGACCCCCGGGGCAGGGCCAAATGTGACCCCAGGACCCCAGGGTCACCATTTGAACAAACTTGGTAAAGGACCATAATCTTATAGTGAATGCAAAATATTAAACCTCTGGCTCTTGTAGTTTCAGAGAAGAGGATTTTTTTAATCCTATACAAGTCTATGTAAAACTGTGACCCCATGGGCGGGGCCCATATTGGACATCAGGGTCACCATTTGAACAAACTTGGTAGAGAACCATAAGCTTATAGCAAATGCAAAATATTAAACATCTGGCTCTTGCAGTTTCAGAGAAGAAGATTTTTTAAGGTTTTTCCCTATACAAGTCTATGTAAAACATGTGACTACTGCGGTGGAGCCAAATGTGACCCTAGGGTCACCATTTGAACAAACTTGGTAAAGGACCATTATCTTATAGTGAACGCAAAATATTAAACCTCTGGCTCTTGTAGTTTCAGAGAAGAGGATTTTTTTAATCCTATATAAGTTTATTTAAAACTGTGACCCCCGAGGCGGGGCCAAATTAGACCCCAGGGTCACCATTTAAACAAACTTAGTAGAGGACCATAGGCTGATGCTACATGTAATTCATTTGAACAAACTTGATAGTCTAGGCGTTAGCAATCATTTTAAAAGAAAAACTGTTGAAATCTGTCTAGTGGTTCTTGAGAAGAAGATTTTTTAAGATTTCAACCATATATGGTAATGGCGGCCATCTTGGATGATGCGCTGACCTAATTTTAACAAATCTAAAAAGCATTCATCTAAGGATCATCCATGTGAAGTTTGGTCAAAATTGGCCAAGCGGTTTCTGAGATGTCATTTGAAGAAAAGTTAACGCCGAAGCCGACAGACGACGGGCGACGGACGAAGCGTGATCCCAATAGATCACCTTGAGCCTTCGGCTCGGGTGATCTAAAAATACAAGTGGACAATGCCATAGATTTAAAGTTTTGTATTGAACTGTTGTTAACCTGCATATAGACACATTATTTATAGTTAATTGGACGTTGAATATAGATATAAAAATCGAACAGGAAAAGTAGCATTCAAGGACGACAGTCAAACACACACAGAAACAAAGAACAACTTTAAAGATGAATAAAAGGCCAAATAAGACATCGCAAACACAAAAGGGTTGACAATAGAGCTACCGCCAGAATGGTCAGTGGCATAAAAGGCCACTGGGGGTTTAAACTGGGTTCTAGGGTGCACAAAACCTCACACTTACCCTACTGTCATCCCAATAAAACGGGTTAAACACAAAGATGCTCGTGTATATATAAATGCAAAAAAACAATAGCCTAGAAAGCCACAAAGAAGGTACTCAATGACTTGGCAGAAGCCAAAGCAACAAGAGAACAAACCATTGAGGGCACGACAAGACAAGATTGCAGACATACATCAAACGTCACCATCATTTTGGGCTTTAGGTAGACATCATCAAAGGGTCCACAGCCTCTCAGGTCATCGCACAATTAAAGAGGAAAGCAAAGTGGCGAACTGTAAATGGGTCCACCAAGATGATCAGGGTTACGATAACAAACGTTTGCAAAGGTTTTACGAAGTTTATTGTAATGGTAGCCCTGATGGAGTAGCTTTTTAGTTATACAAAGATTACGAATATTAAAGTCCTGAACTCGAGTACAAGCTCTAGAAAAATGAATAAGTTGAGACACGTAGACCCCATAAGAAGTTGCTCTGGGAACTCCTCATCTAAATGGGGATAATTAACAATATCAAAATTAAAATCATCTCTCTTGTCATATATTTTGCTAATTATTTCACCATTTTCAATGGAGAGATGTAAATCGAGAAAAGAAGTGTTAGTATCAGAAATATTAGCTTTGAAGACAGCGAATTGGCTGTTGGACACTTCATCAATGTTGAAGACAAGGATCTGGCTGTTGAACACATTTGTTTCATGGTGTACATTTGTGTATGTTTATAGATAACAAAAGCTATAGCCCATTCTTGAAATTATTAGAATAAAAATGTCAATGCCTTAGAGTGACCTTGACCTTGAAGGTAATTTAAGGTACTGGATGTTGTTTTGTGACACATCTTCTCAGGGTGGTGAACAATTTAATAATATACTGAAAGGAAAAAGAAATGCATATTGGGTATTTCCGCTATATATTGTATGTTTAGTATGCTACTGCTAATCGAATGGTACAGAGCGACATTAAGGCATGTCCTTTCGGAAAGAAGGTTTAAACAGCACCGAACACACCAATGGTTACCCCTTTAAAGTTTCATTATAGACAGAATGCTCATTTGGCTCAATCAGGTGAGCAAACTTAAGCTTTAAATGTTGCACTCTCTTAACATTAAACACAACACTGAAATAGCTTGATTTTTTTCAAGCGAAACTTCGACATTTATGAATTTCACATAACAAAGTATACTTTGATTAAAAGGTCTACTATATGACAGAGTTGTCCTTTCTGTAATTAGTTGTAGCACCTTTTTGTACAAAACATGTTGGGATATATCTTTAATATTACGTGGAATTAGGTGTATATATATAATAGTGTAGTATAGGCATTTTTTTGATTATGCGTTTCTTTTTTCTTTCAGTATATTAAAATGATAGATAAATCAGTTATAGCCCAGCCAGAATATTATAGCAATAACCTTCAGTCTTAGTGTGACCTTATACTTCGATGTTGGTTGCGACAAATCGGCTCGTGGTAAACATTTTGTGTAATATTATTGGAGTCAAATGATATGAAGTTATTGTCCGAAAGCAATAACCTTCAAAGTATTTGTGTGACCTTGACCTTGAAGGTCCGGCCCTGGAAGTTGGTTGTCAAACATTGTTTCATTGTGGTAGACATTTTGTGTATAATATATTACTATTATAGTAGAATCTTGGTGGTGACTAATAACTGCAGTTAAACAAAGTGCCCCTGAGTACCCAACTTATAACTACCCCTGCGAAACTATGTTCTTATACTCAAGAACAGTTCATGAACAGTTCTAGAACATTAAGAACAGTTCCTGAACTGTTCTTGATTCATTGTTCTAGAACATAATAATTCAAGAACATAATATGTTCTTGAACATTTTCAAGAACTATTGAAGAACATTTCAAGAACTTTAATTTTTCTTAAGATGTTCTTGAAAGGTTCTTGAACAAGTTTAGAACAGTTCAAGAACCTTTAAATAGAAAAAATGTTCTATAAATTTTCTTGAACAATTTCAAGAGCAAATCAAGAACAGTTTAGGAACTTCAGGAGTTCCTGAACTGTTCTTAATTTGTTCTTGAACAATTTGAAGAACAAATAAAGAACCGTTCAGGAACAACAGTTCTTAAACTGTTCTTCATTAGTTCTTAACTCTATGTGTTCTTAAACTTTAAGTGTTAAACACTAATTAAGAACAGTTTAAACCCTTGTAGTTCCTAAACTGTTCTTCATTTGTTCTTGAAATTGTGAAGAAAAGTTTTAAAACATCTTCTCTATTTAAAGTTCTTCAAATGTTCTTTAACATGTGAACTAAATTCCTTTTAATAGGAAATGTAATTAAGAGGTTCTTAAAATATCTACAAATGTGTTATCTTAATAGGAATGTTGTTAGAGATCGATTACATCTATGCAAATGTAAATACACATTAAATTAGTAAGCAAGTCACAATATTAACCACCTAATAAACTATTGTGATCTTCCATTATTAGTCACACTATACTTACTGATACAGCATTTGAAAAAGGCATTAATTTTGTAATGCTGACAGGCACAGGTATTATAATGCAATATGCAATTTCTTTGTTTTAAGTGGCTTGAACACACCCCAAGTATACATAGATGGCTTTTACTGGGACATGAAAACAATTATCCATAACCTTGGTATAAAAAGACATTTATTTTGTTGCACTTAAGTTTTGTGTTGATTAAATTAAAGTTCAAAAGTTTCAAATCTTTTGAGTATTTCCAAAAAACAACATAATCTATTACACTATTTTCAGAACAGGTTTTTCCATAACAAACTGAATGTTTATGAATGTTGTTTAATGGCTCATCAACACAGTATAGGTTATAAGAAAAATTACAGTTTTTGAAATGTTCTTCAATAGTTCTTGAAAATGTTCAATGTTCAAGAACATATTAAGAATATGTTCTAGAACAGTGAATCAAGAACAGATCAAGAACTGTTCTTAAAGTTCTAGAAATGTCCATGAACTGTTCTTGAGTATAAGAACAGACTTTTGAAGGGGTTCATCTTCATTAATTAAACAAATCTTTACAACTATTAACAAACAAATATATGATAATCATTATTGCAAGAACAGTTTAATATAATAACATTATCTTGAGTTTAAAAGCCCATGTCTTCATTTATATTTGCAAAGAAAGTTGGTTATGACACCTGAGTGTGATTCTGACAAAACTGCAAATAAAATACAGACGCCATTCTTTTGAGTTTTTGGCGGTAAAATGGCAGTCCAACTGAAGATTGTGCTTGCATCATTTAATGATTAAATGTTAGTGTTTTGTGATAATACTTAAATTACTTATTGTGTCAAAACATCTTATACATTTAATAGTTGTATTTGAAAGATGAAATTTCTAAATGTAGTCTTTAGAAACAGTATTTTAAAATGAAACCCCTATTGTCATGTGTTTTCGCAGATTGACTTTCTGTTTTTGTTGCTGACAGAAAAATGGTATTCAGCACAGCAGATATTATTTCATTTGAGTATCATATGTAACATTTCACCAAGTATGACCAGGCATTCTAAAGGTTCAATTAATGAATTGTTCTTTACTGTTATGTAGGTTAAATTAGTGGCCAAGGGAGTTCTGGAACTGTGCAGGAACTGTTCTGGATAGATTGTTCAAGAACTGTTCTTGAACTGTGCTTCATCTGTTCTTGATCAGTTTTAGAACGGTGTATGAACGTTAAATGAGACAAAAATTCTAGAACTTATGTTCAAGAACAGTTAGAGTATAGTTCTAGAACTGTTCTAGAACAGTTCCAGTACAGATCATTCTGGAACAGTTCTAGAACAGTTCCAGTACATACAGTTCCAGAACTGTGCTTCATCTGTTCTTGAGCAGTTCTAGAACTGTGCATGAACGTTAAATGAGTTCTAGAAAATTTGTCTCATTTAACGTTCACGTACTGCTCTAGAACTGTACCAGAACAGATTGGGTACAGTTCTTGAACAATCTATCCAGAACAGTTCAAGAATTGTTTATGAACAGTTCTAGAAAATTTCGCAGGGGTAGTTTTGCACATGCGCACAACACAAACAATTGTCACCCAAAATCCACTTAAAGGGGTTGATGTGCTATTTTCAAACAAGATTTATTTAAAAGGACTCTGAAAAATTTGAAAAAAGATGAAAGAATTTTCAAAACGCCATGAAAAATAAAGGAGATGACGTCATCATTCCAAGATGGTCATTTCCATTTATGTTTCTTTGCAAATGTCATCGTTCCAAGATGGTCATTTCCATTTATGTTTCTTTGCACATTTTCCATTTATGTTTCTTTGTAAGTTTTCAATAGATCATAATATCTCCTTTATTTTTCATGGCATTTTGATAATTCTTTCAGCTTTTTTTTTAAACCTTGTTTGAAAATAGTGCATCAACCCCTTTAAATTGGATATCATTTACTCCAAAACAGATAGGAATTACCTTATAGTAAACGAACAGACAGCTGTCTTACAGCCTTTATATATTGCCTTATGACTAAATTCTATACTCCAAAATGGTTCATGAAATTGGCCAGAAAAGTATAAAAGACAGCTTGATTGTCCGATACAAAACATTTTGTCTACAAAAGTGCAGATCAATCACCGAGAAGCCTGGAAAGTTAACTGCAGTGTCCCATGATCACAACTAAATTATCAGGAAGATCCCAGATGACTGTGTGAACAGTAAAAGCCAGTTACATAATCAGCTGAATTAAATTGTGGGTAGACTGGCTATGTCCTTATGTTTGTTCATGGTTTTAATATTTGAGACAACTCAAGCTATCATCAAATAAAATAGTCTGCATTAAGTCCCCTTTGAATCATAACGATATCTGATTGGATGATTTGAATTGATTTTTATTCTATTCTATTCAATATGATAATTTAATTCAAATCATCCAATAAGATCGTTGCGTGTAACAGTTACAACAACCGGAACTTTTGATGAGGCAGATTTTGATGTTACAGGGAAAATGCGAAAAATCACGAATTTTGTGTTGACATTAACTTTATGACCGGGTAAGCTTGAAGACATTTTGTAGCATTTTTGAATGCCGCCAGTGTTTGCCCAGAGCTTTGTGGTTAACATTAAGAGCATTGAAAATGTTCAATGACTATTTTTCCTCTTTTTATTGAAATTTTGGAATTGGAAATATGTGACTTCTTCAAAGACGTCTAGTGGAGAAAAAAAGTGTGGTGACCTTCCGTTTTTTTTATAATTTTGTATCTAAATGATATCAAAGAAGCTTTAAATATCAATTTAAAAAACACCTCAGCATTACGTCTTTTCCCAGCCAACCTCCTTAAAAAATGTATGTTACAGATTTTAATATTTTTTAAATACAGATGAGGCTTGTGGTACACATTTACCTACATAAACACTAGGTCATATAGTTATTCAGTGGCTTGGTAATTCAGTAGATAAGTTCCTGGCTGTAGAGCTTCAAACCTCTACCCCACATGCATTTGCTCCCTGGCGGAGGCATGCCTGAAGGGAAACTACATCCTACATATCATCTCCCTCTGAGGTTGCTGTCCCAATATAACCTAATATGATCTGTTAACGGGACGTAAAAAAATAACATTTCCTTTTAATAATTATTTAATTATAACATTTGATTTACATCTCTCAATAATATTGCATGATAAAATGAATCATTGGGAAATTAAGGTTAACGACAACAGCAAAAATACCTTTACAGATTAATCAATGTCCATATTCATACTGGGATTAAATCAAAATCGATCATAGATCAAACACAAGTAAAACTCATTTTATCATGTATAATAGATGAGAGTGTCCATCAAATAGCAACAAAGTTCCTCGCCAAGAATTCCATGATATTTTGCAAAACATCTGTCATCAACAAAGCACTAAATAAACCTGTACAGTCACCTGTTTCTTTCAAAATCTACTGATAAAATTGTTTGTTAAAGTTTCTTATTTGTATTAAGTAAGGAAAATCAGTTTCATCATAAAAGTAAATTGAAACTGAATTGAACGTCTGGCCCATCACCATATTATAGGTTATAAGTCTGGTTCCACCATCCGATGAATGAGGTTAAGTGTCATGCCCAAGAACACACTGACAAAACTGGCACCATTGAGGATTGAACTGGTGTCCTCTAGTTTCAAGTCCACCTATTTGGCAGTAAAATCTTGATACAGTATAAATGTAAAATGTAAGCATAGGACCAATGGCAGCACAAATCTTGATACAGTATAAATGTAACATGTAAGCACAGAAACAATGGAATTAAAATCTCGATACAGTATAAATGTAACATGTAAGCGTAGGACCAATGGAATTAAAATCTTGATACAGTATATATGTAACATGTAAGCACAGGACCCATGGAATTAAAATCTTGATACAGTATAAATGTAACATGTAAGCGTAGGACCAATGGAATTAAAATCTGGATACAGTATAAATATAACATGTAAGCACAGAAGCAATGGCAGCACAAATCTTGATACAGTATAAATATAAAATGTAAGCGTAGGACCAATGGAATTAAAATCTGGATACAGTATAAATATAACATGTAAGCATAGGACCAATGGAATTAAAATCTTGATACAGTATAAATGTAACATGTAAGCGTAGGACCAATCGAATCAAAATCTTGATACAGTATAAATATAACATGTAAGCGTAGGACCAATGGAATTAAAATCTTGATACAGTATAAATGTAACATGTAAGCGTAGGACCAATGGAATCAAAATCTTGATAGAGCATAAATGTAACATGTAAGCATAGGACCGGACCAATGGAATTAAAATCTTGATACAGTATAAATGTAACAGGTAAGCATACGACCAATGGAATTAAAATCTTGATACAGTATAAATATAACATGTAAGCGTAGGACCAATGGAATTAAAATCTTGATACAGTATAAATGTAACATGTAAGCGTAGGACCAATGGAATTAAAATCTTGATACAGTATATATGTAACATGTAAGCACAGGACCCATGGAATTAAAATCTTGATACAGTATAAATGTAACATGTAAGCGTAGGACCAATGGAATTAAAATCTGGATACAGTATAAATATAACATGTAAGCACAGAAGCAATGGCAGCACAAATCTTGATAGAGCATAAATGTAACATGTAAGCATAGGACCGGACCAATGGAATTAAAATCTTGATACAGTATAAATGTAACATGTAAGCATAGGACAAGACCAATGGAATTAAAATCTCGATACAGTATAAATGTAACATGTAAGCGTAGGACCAATGGAATTAAAATCTTGATACAGTATATATGTAACATGTAAGCACAGAACCCATGGAATTAAAATCTTGATACAGTATAAATGTAACATGTAAGCATAGGACAAGACCAATGGAATTAAAATCTCGATACAGTATAAAAGTAACATGTAAGCACAGGACCAATGGAATTAAAATCTTGATACAGTATAAATGTAACATGTAAGCGTAGGACCAATGGAATTAAAATCTTGATACAGTATATATGTAACATGTAAGCACAGGACCCATGGAATTAAAATCTTGATACAGTATAAATGTAACATGTAAGCATAGGACCAATGGAATTAAAATCTTGATACAGTATAAATGTAACATGTAAGCATAGGACCAATGGAATTAAAATCTCGATACAGTATAAAAGTAACATGTAAGCACAGGACCAACGGAATTAAAATCTTGATACAGTATAAATGTAACATGTAAGCGTAGGACCAATGGAATTAAAATCTTGATACAGTATATATGTAACATGTAAGCACAGGACCCATGGAATTAAAATCTCGATACAGTATAAATGTAACATGTAAGCATAGGACCAATGGAATTAAAATCTTGATACAGCATAAATGTAACATGTAAGCATAGGACAAGACCAATGGAATTAAAATCTTGATACAGTATAAATGTAACATGTAAGCACAGGACCAATGGAATTAAAATCTTGATACAGTATAAATGTAACATGTAAGCATAGGACAAGACCAATGGAATTAAAATCTTGATACAGTATAAATGTAACATGTAAGCATAGGACAAGACCAATGGAATTAAAATCTTGATACAGTATAAATGTAACATGTAAGCATAGGACCGGACCAATGGAATTAAAATCTCGATACAGTATAAATGTAACATGTAAGCATAGGACCAATGGAATTAAAATCTTGATACAGTATATATGTAACATGTAAGCATAAGTAAGACCAATGGAATCAAAATCTTGATACAGTATAAATGTAACATGTAAGCATAAGTAAGACCAATGGAATCAAAATCTTGATACAGTATAAATATAACATGTAAGCATAGGACCAATGGAATTAAAATCTTGATACAGTATAAATGTAACATGTAAGCGTAGGACCAATGGAATTAAAATCTTGATACAGTATATATGTAACATGTAAGCACAGGACCCATGGAATTAAAATCTTGATACAGTATAAATGTAACATGTAAGCATAGGACCAATGGAATTAAAATCTTGATACAGTATAAATGTAACATGTAAGCATAAGTAAGACCAATGGAATCAAAATCTTGATACAGTATAAATATAACATGTAAGCATAGGACCAATGGAATTAAAATCTTGATACAGTATAAATGTAACATGTTAGCATAGGACCAATGGAATTAAAATCTTGATACAGTATATATGTAACATGTAAGCACAGGACCCATGGAATTAAAATCTTGATACAGTATAAATGTAACATATAAGCATAGGACAAGACCAATGGAATTAAAATCTTGATACAGTATAAATGTAACATGTAAGCATAGGACAAGACCAATGGAATTAAAATCTCGATACAGTATAAAAGTAACATGTAAGCACAGGACCAATGGAATTAAAATCTTGATACAGTATAAATGTAACATGTAAGCGTAGGACCAATGGAATTAAAATCTTGATACAGTATATATGTAACATGTAAGCACAGGACCCATGGAATTAAAATCTTGATACAGTATAAATGTAACATGTAAGCATAGGACCAATGGAATTAAAATCTTGATACAGTATAAAAGTAACATGTAAGCACAGGACCAATGGAATTAAAATCTTGATACAGTATAAATGTAACATGTAAGCGTAGGACCAATGGAATTAAAATCTTGATACAGTATATATGTAACATGTAAGCACAGGACCCATGGAATTAAAATCTCGATACAGTATAAATGTAACATGTAAGCATAGGACCAATGGAATTAAAATCTTGATACAGCATAAATGTAACATGTAAGCATAGGACAAGACCAATGGAATTAAAATCTTGATACAGTATAAATGTAACATGTAAGCATAGGACAAGACCAATGGAATTAAAATCTCGATACAGTATAAAAGTAACATGTAAGCACAGGACCAATGGAATTAAAATCTTGATACAGTATAAATGTAACATGTAAGCACAGGACCAATGGAATTAAAATCTTGATACAGTATAAATGTAACATGTAAGCATAGGACAAGACCAATGGAATTAAAATCTTGATACAGTATAAATGTAACATGTAAGCATAGGACCGGACCAATGGAATTAAAATCTCGATACAGTATAAATGTAACATGTAAGCATAGGACCAATGGAATTAAAATCTTGATACAGTATATATGTAACATGTAAGCATAAGTAAGACCAATGGAATCAAAATCTTGATACAGTATAAATGTAACATGTAAGCATAGGACCAATGGAATTAAAATCTTGATACAGTATAAATGTAACATGTAAGCATAAGTAAGACCAATGGAATCAAAATCTTGATACAGTATAAATATAACATGTAAGCATAGGACCAATGGAATTAAAATCTTGATACAGTATAAATGTAACATGTAAGCGTAGGACCAATGGAATTAAAATCTTGATACAGTATATATGTAACATGTAAGCACAGGACCCATGGAATTAAAATCTTGATACAGTATAAATGTAACATGTAAGCACAGGACCAATGGAATTAAAATCTTGATACAGTATAAATGTAACATGTAAGCATAAGTAAGACCAATGGAATCAAAATCTTGATACAGTATAAATATAACATGTAAGCATAGGACCAATGGAATTAAAATCTTGATACAGTATAAATGTAACATGTTAGCGTAGGACCAATGGAATTAAAATCTTGATACAGTATATATGTAACATGTAAGCACAGGTCCCATGGAATTAAAATCTTGATACAGTATAAATGTAACATGTAAGCATAGGACCAATGGAATTAAAATCTTGATACAGTATAAATGTAACATGTAAGCATAGGACCAATGGAATTAAAATCTTGATACAGCATAAATGTAACATGTAAGCATAGGACAAGACCAATGGAATTAAAATCTCGATACAGTATAAAAGTAACATGTAAGCACAGGACCAATGGAATTAAAATCTTGATACAGTATAAATGTAACATGTAAGCGTAGGACCAATGGAATTAAAATCTTGATACAGTATATATGTAACATGTAAGCACAGGACCCATGGAATTAAAATCTTGATACAGTATAAATGTAACATGTAAGCATAGGACAAGACCAATGGAATTAAAATCTCGATACAGTATAAATGTTACATGTAAGCACAGGACCAATGGAATTAAAATCTTGATACAGTAAAAATGTTACATGTAAGCATAGGACCAATGGAATTAAAATCTTGATACAGTATAAATGTAACATGTAAGCATAGGACAAGACCAATGGAATTAAAATCTCGATACAGTATAAATGTTACATGTAAGCACAGGACCAATGGAATTAAAATCTCGATACAGTATAAATGTTACATGTAAGCACAGGACCAATGGAATTAAAATCTTGATACAGTATAAATGTAACATGTAAGCACAGGACCAATGGAATTAAAATCTTGATAAGGTATAAGTGTAACATGTAAGCATAGGGCCATTATAATCCAGTGTGATTGAACTTTGACTGCAATGACTCTGGGGTGATTTATAAATCTCATCTCAATGTAAGACTATTTCAAACATCTGTCACATCTTAGTCTATGTTGTATGTTTATGTTTGGAAATATGATTTATGTTTAGATCAGTGTCTTGTGATTAATGGTTGGATCAATGACTGAATCATTTCTAACATGACTATCTTCTTTTTAAAGTCATTGCCACTTTAGTTCCACATACATATGCTTCAATGCAATTGTCAAGACCGATTATCATGCATGTGGTTTAGTTGTTTCCCTGTAAAAGGCAGTTTGCCTGGATAAGTGTGCTGTTTCAACACAAGTTACATTGAAAAGACAGGCTGGTGGCATTTGATTTCATAGCAGTGGTTAGAGGAACACAGAAATCTTGAAGTATTTATCAAGCATCAAAATTAGCACCTAGGTTTTTTAATAACAGTGAAGAAAAGAAACACTGTATATTTTGGGTGGAGAAACAACCTGGAGTCATCTCTATGTGTCTCGAACAAACAATGCTGAGGTGAGAAATAAAATAAAGTATTTATATCACCATAGAGTGTTAATCATGTTAACTAGAATTCAGTCAACCCACACATATTTTCCTTCTGTATCTTTATTTAAAATCTCCTATTATGCACTTATCACTCAAATTCCATATATGGCACCTCCTACTCAAATTCTTACTAGATAACTCCCACATCGATTGCAGGAAAATTATTTGTTTTTAATAAAATTCAAGATAAAATACAATCGGAGGGAAAGTGTAGGAGTTGAGCAGAAAAGCTTTACATTGGAAAAACTTCAAAGTCCTGTAACTCTGCTAAAAATCATTCAACTGCAACATATCGACAATATGCCCTTCTAGACATCCTACTGATACTTCCTACCAAATTTCATGACAAGCGAAGTGTAGAAATTGAGGGATGAGAAAACGGAACAGACTGACATATTGACAGACAAGGCAGGAACTATATGCTCCCTCAAAAGATTTAGGGAGCTTAAAAATAACTTGTACCATTTAATTTAGCAAATACCATTTTATATATCTCTCAGCTGAATATATTTTGTTGAAGGGCCAATTATATTACTGAAAATAATAAGCATACAAATGATATATATTTCTAGGGACATTGTGGTTTTGTGGCTACTCATCCTGATCGAGGAATGGAAACTGGGCTATCTGGCACAGAACTGCATGAATTTCCATACAGCCAATGGCTGTCCAAGATAAACTTAATTTTGTCTTTTCATTCGTTAATAAAACCAGATGGAAATTACAGTTTTTAGGATTGGAAGTGAATGGTACTTTAATTGGTGATTATTCAATTGGTGATTATTTAATTGGTGATATTTAAAAGACAACCTTTTCCTTTGTTAAATTGTAATTGATTACATTACAATTAGTAAATATTAAAATGGATTTGTGTGGGACTCTCTGAGTAATGCCTTAATTATTTTGTACAATATATATTAAATTACCAGGAACTATATACGGGTTAATTAATTATTAATGAGTATAATCTGAATAAATATTAAGAGTTCTGAACAGGTCTTAGGGGGATAACATATAAAATTGGCTGACTGTCTGAAATTCTCAGTCCTTTATAGCGCCAATTTGCATTTACAGCAATTCTTTGCTGTTCTTTACATATTGTCCCAGAAAAGGCTTCTCAGAAAAGAAGCCATTAAAACAATGTGTCTACAGTGAGCTATAATGTCAAAGCTGTATAAAGGTGAACAGGAAGTAAAACAAATCCCATTGAATCCTGCACAATATTTTTCAAGCTTTCTAGTTAGCCATTTTTCAAAATGAAGTTCAAACTAAGACTCACTTACATATTCTTAGTCATGAGACCTTCCTCTCTAGAAAGTAGGGGTCATGTGGCATATAAGAAAACAAAATTATGATCTTTGTTGACACCCACAAATTGCATTCATTCGGCACCTCTTAAATATGTTCTACTTTCACTATCAAAACTTTCAAGGTGATAAATAAAATCATCATTCGACCATGAAATGGTTCTTAAGCTCTCACAAACAAGTCAATAACGTCATTTCAGCCAGAAAAACAGGCCTTAAATACTCAAAAATGCCTTTTATCACAAAAAAAGTTAGGGATTATATATTTGGGAACTCCTTTCGACTACACCAGGCATGAATACCACAGTGATTTACTTCCTGTATGCTTAAAATGAGTTAGTTACTAGGTGGAGATTTTCAGCAGAAATTAAGTTTCCAAATGCCATTTAATTTGGCATTTGCTATAATGATATATAGTAACACATTTTCTATCCAAAGCTGTTTTTTTCTTCTTTTTTCCCTCCTCAAACCCTTTTTTCATATATTCATGCAGTTATATAAAAACTATCATGTCAAAACTTTGCTTTCGATCTTAGGATTTGATCAAATTTGCAGTTTCTAAGGAGGTTCTTTAAGCAACGGTTGATGATGGACGATGGGCGTCGATGAACTCAGAGCGTCATCGAAATAGCTGACACCTGCATGTGAGCTAAACAATTTTTTAAGTCATTAATAGAACGTGGAGTTTTTATGCAATAACCTCATTAACGTCAACTGGTAAAGATGCATATATCAAAGGAAGTCTCGCACACTGCAATGTCCATGTCCATTATTCAGCCAGAAAAACAGGCCTTAAATACTCAAAAATGCCTTTTATCACAAAAAAAGTTAGGGATTATATATTAGGGAACTCCTTTCGCCTACACCAGGCATGAATACCACAGTGATTTACTTCCTGTATACCTAGAGTGATTTGTGGGACATTTTTTTCCAGTGAAGTTAAATTTGGGTGAATCTAAATGAGCAAGTCTGTAATGTTGCCATCAGGTACATTTTAATAAATTTGCTTACATATATACAGTAACATGTATAACTGTTTTTACCATTGCACATTTTGGTAATGGTTATTTTGGGTTTATCGGATATTATTTTCATATGCCTTACTTGTTATAATTTAGTAGCCAGTTATATTATATTTCTTAGAGAAATATTGAATTTCTTTGCTAAGCAATTTATGTGTTATTTGTGACAATATAACCAAACAGCCTCAACTGTGTGCGATAACTTATCCAATTAAAACACTATATTAAATGTCCTTGAAAAGACAATTTATTTGTATCAATAACCACAGCAACTGCAGTTTCTATTTATTTGTATCCCAGTCACAGAAACTCCAATCTACATCATATTATTTCATAATGTTTTGTTATCAGGGATTTATTTTTGTGAAATGTTAAAGAATCTGAACAGCCAAATTTCGCTACAAAACCGTTCTTCCAAACTCTATCCATGTGTTGAGGTCATAAAATAATGCATGTATGCTGATTAAAAGTCCAGATTTATTCACGGGTACTTAAAAAACGTAACTGAATATGCATAAAATGAATTAAGAGTTAATAACTCGCTTCAGCAACAAATGTCAACAGTTATTTTCCGTTGTTTTCTGGACAGCGCAAAAATTAAGGAAGTTATGGTCATGTGTAATGAATAACATTGACCTATTTCGGTGTGGAGAACAAACAATAATTGTTTGCCGGATGTTGGCAGGGATAGCAGCTTTAACAAAATAGTTTCTATCAGCACTTCTCAATGTAATTTCTATTAAAATAACACATGCAGGAAATCATATATATATACAAAAATTACAAACTTGAGAACCTATTATAAATGAACAAAACAAAAACAGGCCATAATAAATTAACTGAAATGTTTTGTTTTTTTTAAAATCCTGTTAACACATCTTATTGTATACTTTCATATTGTCCCGTTTAGTTTGCATTGAGCTAAGCGTGCAATATTCTACGATATTGCACGGGAACTTTTGCTCGTGCTTGCTAAGAGCCGCAAAACAGAAATAAGGAACTACTTTCAAATAAAAATAACGGAATCCTTCCTATAGTGTCAACAAAAAAATACGAGTTATTTTTCAACCTTTTATGGCAAAAATTGATAAAATAATTCAAATGGTCACTCACCCACTGTTTTTAACGTTATCGAATGGTAAACAAACTTCAGAAAATCGCTTGTTGTTTTTAATGACGTCATCCGACGTCGACGTCGTTTTCGCGCAAAATAATCATCCACACAAAATGAAACTGAATGGCAAGATAGGAATTCCATCAAAAGCTATCAAAATAACACAAATGCAATGAAAAATAATAGTCTTACAATTAACATTGATCAAAAACAATATGAAAGTATACAATAAAAAGGTTATTGAATTTGTATGGCTAACTATTACTTGGAACTCGTTGTTTTGGCGCAGGACGACTCGCAAGCTCGTCATCCTTTGCCAAAACAACTCGTTCCAAGTAATATTTAGCCATACAAATGCAATAACCTATAATATTGCATACTCTATTGTCCAGTTTACTTTGCAGTAAGCTAATTGTTCAGTGACGATATTGCACGCTGACAAGAAGCTACTTTCAACTGCAAGAAATGGAAATGTCTCTAATGTGAACATGAAAATGAAATTGTTTTTCAAAATTCTTCGAAAGAAGTTGATGGAATAATTGAATTGTTCACTCGTCTGCTGATTTTAATGCTAATGAATGTTTAAACATCTTCAGAAGAAGGCTTGATGTTTTTCATGACATCAACCAGAGTCGATGCCATATTTCGATCATTTTGCGCCAAACAATCATCCGCAGAAATGAAAATACAAAATCCACCCAAAGCTATAAAAATAACACAATTACAATGAAAAACATTTGTATTGAACAAATACAATTTAAAAGTATACAATAACAAGAATAGTGACAGAAAGTGACAAATGTACCCAAAAAGGTTTACTCCTTGGACCTCCAAGAGTGACCTTGAACTTTGAGATACCGACTGGATTCATGCCTGTGACACACCTTCTCATTATGGTGAAGGTGCAACACCTTCTCATTGTGGTGAACACGTGTGTGAAATTTCATTGAAATCATTTCAGTACTTTATAAAGTTATAGCTGAGAAATGACTGTTTTGGACTGAAGGACAAACAGACCTTTGACGTCCAAGTCAGGTTTTGCCCTTTGAGGTACCGACCTGATTCATGCATGTGACTCACCTTCTCACTGTGGTAAACACGTGTGTGAAATTTCATTGAAATCTCTTCAGTACTTTATAAAGTTATAGCTGAGAAATGATTGTTTCGGACTGAAGGACAAACAGACCTTTGACCTCCAAGTGAGGCCTTGCCCTTTGAGGTACCGACCTGACTCATGCACACGACACACCTTCTCATTGTGGTTAACATTTGTGTGAAGTTTCATTGAAATCCCTTCAAAGTTATGACTGAGGCATGATTGTTTTGGAAGGAAGTACGAACGGACAAACGGACCGACAAATGGACGGTGCGATTACTATATATGTTCCCTCCCTTCATGGACATAAAAAAAGTTATTGAATCTGTATAGGAAAAAATAATATAACTTGGAATTAGTCGTTTTAGTTCAGGACGACATCGTCCTTTGTCAAAATAAGACTTTATAAGTCATATTTTGCCATACAAATTGAATAACCTATAATATCAGGTTATATTGGACCAACAACCTCTAAGGGAAATGAGATGAAAGAAAAAGTGGTGAAGTTTCCCATCAGACATGCTTCCACAAGAGAGCCAACCAACGTGGAGGCATAAATCTTAAGTGTTACGGCCTTACCTACTGAGCTACATGGCCGCTACTAGATCTGGACGCTTGTTCGCGTTTTATGTTTCCATATAGTGGCATTGAGTGATTGAGTCATAACGATCAAGTATAAACCACCAGACATTGATCTAAACAATACCGCACAAATTATTGATCCAAGCATCTTTGAAACAGCTTTCAAAATTATAGACTGGAGTCAATATAGACGTGACAGCTGTCTGAAATGAATGTAAAACTGATCTTCATTTAACACATCCTTGTTAGGAGGCAATTCATCATAGACAAACTTATTCTTACAGGAGTCCCAGCGCTGTAACAAGATCTAAAAGTATTCTCTTGAAAACAATTTCATTAAATACAGTACATCTACATAAAACACCATAGATGGCTTATTTATGCCACATAACACGCCAATATGGTGATTTCTATTTATTGTGGATTCTAACGCACATTACAAAAATTCTGAAAACTGATTGGTTGACGTGTAAAAAGTAATAACTATTAAATAGTGCATATTGGCCATCAAAAATCAGCATATGACATTAAGCTGTCATTTGTTTTAATATATGGAAAAAGGTACTGAAACCAGTCTTGACATTTTGACTTTTACATTAGTATAAAAGTCGTTAATGATCGCAATTCTTTTTCTGGTTTAAGGCACCCCTTATGCAAACCACTAATTGACTGATATACCATCACAAATCTTAATGTCAGTGCAGTTAAAGGGACACACGGCAATCTTGAAGTTTTTATCAAGCATTAAAAGTAGCATCTCCATTTATAATCAAGTATCACAATGACTGTAAACCTGCTTGCATATAATTCAATTACATTTTTATTTTTTTCTTCGTTATTCTACCACAGGTTTATATAATTATATATTATTGTTGGTATATATTAAACAGTTTGCTTTATACTATTCTTATAATTAATATCAATGACTGAACAGTTATGCAGAAAAACTAACAGCAGACTAAATTGACCCACAAGTTTATAAAAATCAAGGTTGCCATGTGTCCCTTTATTATAAAGGGATATGATTGGGCTCTGAAAGTTTGCTCTGAAAATTGTCACAGGGGTTTGGTAGGAGGGCTGTCAAGCCCCCTTACCGGGTCAAGGGACAGCACCCCTTGTGGGGGACCAGGGGGCGAAGCCCCCATTAAGCTACTGGAGTGATCCGAAACAAGCTTAAAATCAGTTATATCACAAAGAACAACACAGCAAATAATGAACTATTTACTATTGAATGTAGCATACAAATTAAATAAATGATACACATTAGATGGCGCACATTTTTTAATGAGTCAAAAAAAAAATGGCTGATATCTACCAACTCCTCCAGCATTGTCATCTCCAGGCATATTCACGTTTTTTATCTAGTTCTTTTACATTGTGTGAATTGCTCGCGCGATCCAAAATATGTTCTATTTGAGTTTCAATTTGAATCAAAAAAGTAATCACTGCATTTTTCGATGAAATTATCGCAGGCATTTGCAGACTTTCAAACCCCATTACAAAACGAGCCTTGCGTCTGGTTGGAATATTCACAATTACCCATTCGCAACATCTCGTACACTACTTCGCAGCATTACTTGAATGTATATCAAACTTCACCATATTGGTTACGTCATGCACATCAGGTTCCCGCCAAAAGGAATAAGCATTCAAAATCAAAGTTATCTTCAATATTTTGCAATGTCATTTAGCTGATTGCTCCATCTATAGTTTATTTACATGAAAGCAGTGCTATAACCTTCATCTGTATAAATAACAAAATGCAACACAAATCATACTTCAACACATGTGGCTAATGGCCAAATTGTTTATATAGCAACAGTGCACTATTTTCTGTGCCAGTAGTGCCTTCTGGCTAACTGAATGTCAAGATTTTGAAGCGTCGATATACACACGAGGCAGGATCCCAAAGAATGACAGATTGGCTGAGTTTTCACATTACACAATTACCTTGTAATTCTAAAAGTTGGCCAATCAAACGCTGTGTACGAAACTTAATGGTGCGTATGTAAAAATATGCATGATGTTCGGGAACATTTATTTTGCGGACGAATTACATCCCTGCTTTAACCCTTTATCTTTATTTCAGGTGCATTGTTGAGAATCAATAACGGTAACAACATGGGAATCCCTGTGATGGTTTTCAGGGATTAATCTCTAAAAGCAAACTCCCTTGATAGATGTTTCTACCATGACACAAAGCTTGTCTGTCTCCATTGTCATTTCCAATTCGCTTGCTGTAGTGTAGTTGTAATGGCTTTGTAAACCTCAAGGAAATATCAGTAATCTATCGGCAAGCCACAAGGCAAAACGTATAAGTAATCTATCTTCAGCAGAATATTACAATGACATTGTGAGCCACAAGGAAAACATCACTCATTTATCAGTTATCTATCTTCAGAAAAAGGTTACAATGACATTGTGAGCCACAAGGAATTTATCAGTTATCTATCTTCAACAGAAGGTTGAAATGACATTGTGAGCCACAAGGAAAACATCACTCATTTATCAGTTATCTATCTTCAGCAGAAGGTTGAAATGACATTGTGAGCCACAAGGAAAACATCACTCATTTGTCAATTATCTATCTTCAGCAGAAGGTTGAAATGACATTGTGAGTCGCAAGGAAAAACATCACTCATTTATCAATTATCTATCTTCAGCAGAAGGTTTAAATGACATTGTGAGCCACAAGGAAAACATCACTCATTTATCAGTTATCTTCAGCAGAAGGTTGAAATGACATTGTGAGCCACAATGAAAGCATACTCATTTATCTCTAACAGTGCTCCAGATAAGACGTGTATCTGCGTAATTACGCACATGTTTTCACCAAAAACACATTAAAAATCATATTAATGCGTACAGAAACGCATTAAAAAATCTCGAATAAATAATGAGAACCAAATTCCCGTGTACACACTTCAATTCGAGTGCACCCATTCATACACAATATATGCTTGTTGAAGTAAAGAGGTAGTAAATGACAATCAATTGCCTCCAGCAATAGGGATATATCAATGACGTCATAATTATATTGTGTAAACCTCTCAATACGATGTCAGACAATGCTTTTGTATATATACCGTGCAAGTAATAAACTGTTTGTCCGAAATCATTGACCATTTCAATTTATTTTTAGAACATATTATATTTGAGATCGAGCCCTATTAATAGTAGATGTTTGCAAGGAAAAAATAAGTCCTTTTGTAGCCTAGTTGACACAAATTAATGCCATTATAAAAAGACAGACATCAATGTTAAATGCATATAAAAGGGGAGATGGAAATATGCAGTATTTCTATGGTAAAGACTAAAAGTAAAATGTTTACATTAATGCTTTGTCCAAAACTTGTTTTTAAGAATACTCATTTGTAAATGTTATAGCTAATGTATATTTGTGTCATGCGTACTACACACATTGTGCTGAAGGCTTATCTGGAGCACGCTATCTTCAATCAGCAGCATGTTGCAATGGCATTGTGAGTCACAAGGAAAAACATCACTCATTTATCAGTAATCTATCTTCAGCAGAAGGTTACAATGACATTGTGAGTCGCAAGGAAATACATCACTCATTTATCAGTTGTCTATCTTCAGCAGAAAGTTACAATGACATTGTGAGGCATAAGGAAAGCACCACTCATTCATCAGTTATATATCTTCAGCAGAAGGTTGAAATGGCATTGTGAACCGCAAGGAAACCATCACTCATTTATCAGTTATCTATCTTCAGCAGAAGGTTGAAATGACATTGTGAGCCACAAAGAAAGCATACTCATTTATCAGTTATCTATCTTCAGCAGAAGGTTGAAATGACATTTTGAGCCACAAAGAAAGCATACTCATTTATCAGTTATCTATCTTCAGCAGAAGGTTACAATGACATTGTGAGCCACAAGGAAAACATCACTCATTTATCAGTTATCTATCTTCAGCAGAAGGTTGAAATGACATTGTGAGCCACAAAGAAGACATCACTCATTTATCAGTTATCTATCTTCCGCAGAAGGTTACAACAATATTGTGAGCCACAAGGAAAGCATACTCATTTATCACTAACCTATGTTACAATGATATTGTGAGTCGCAAGGAAAAACATCACTCATTTATCAATTATCTATCTTCAGCAGAAGGTTACAATGGCATTGTGAGTCGCAATGAAAAACATCACTCGTTTATCAATTATCTATCTTCAGCAAAAGGTTGAAATGACATTGTGAGCCACAATGAAAACATCACTCATTTATCAATTATCTATCTTCAGCAGATTTGGTTGCAATGGCATTGTGAGCCACAAATAAAAACATCGCTCATTTATCAGTTATCTATCTTCAGCAGATTTGGTTGCAATGGAATTGTGAGCCACAAATAAAAACATCGCTCATTTATCAGTAATCTATCTTCAGCAGAAGGCTGCAATGCGTTGTGACCCACAAGGAAAAACATCACTCATTTATTAGTAGTCTATCATCAGCACAAGGTTGCAATGGCACTGTGAGTCACAAGGAAAACATCGCTCATTTATCAGTTATCTATCTTCAGCAGAAGGTTGCAATGGCATTGTAAACCACAAGGAAAACAAAACATCACTCATATATCAGTTATCTATCTTCAATCAACAGACGGTTGCAATGACATTGTGAACCACAAGGAAAACATCACTCATTTATCAGAAATCTATTTTCAATCAACAGAGGGTTGCAATGACATGGTGAGCTACAAGAAAAAACATGTGTGGTTGTTTTCATTTTTCATGAATGAGCTGAATAGAGCCAGTGTAAAAATAAAACATGCCTACCATCGAGTCAAGTATTTTTTTTATAATCAAGCTCAGCAGTTAAATAATCTATTGATTACATTTTAAATCCATTTTGCGTATGATTTTAATCAAAATATTTCACTTTCTTGTATGTTCTCGGAAAATGAAGTCAATATCTCCAACACCTACCGAACTGACATCATGACTCAATGTTAAAGTATTAGGTTATTGTGTGTTCCAAGTCCGTTATTAATTAAAAAACTGAGCGATTATGAATTTTCTTTTGCTGAAAAATCCTGATCTTTCACCCACGGATATGTAATAAATTGAAATACTATTTTGATAAAGACGAAGATGACTCATTTTCAAATTTTACATGCCAACACAAGTTTGAGAAATGTACAATGAAAATATTATTAATACTGATATATTTAAGATATTTTTTATTGATGAGACAAAATGCTGGAAATAAAGGCTTAATTGCAACATCATTTCATAATGGCGTGACATGGTCATTTGTAAAGGAAAGACACTCAATCACTTCTCAGTTAAAGACATCGCGTGCAATTATGGCAACAAGTACTTTTGTTGGAAAATGGTTGATGGTTAAATAGTGTTTTACGTCCATTTTAGCACATAGGCGTTCAATTTGTTCATGTTCGAGGCAGACAACCCTATTTGTCCTGGGTAGAACCAGTACTGTATACCTCCCGCCACCTGTGAGAATTGACACTTTCCCACTTGACAAGTCGACCTCCCAGTGGGATTCGAACCCGCAGCGGTGAGAGGCGAGAAAGTTTTAGATGCAGCGTCTTTACTATCCCGGCCACGGAGGCGCTTTTGCTAGAAAAGTAAAAGAATAATTGTAACTTCTAGCCAAAATTAAGTAATTATTTCATCATTTCCTCTGCTCCATTTGTTCAAAAGAAAAAATGGTGCTATCTCCAATAAACTGAGTTGATATTTCATTACATCCTTAAATTATGTTTCCAAAGTCAGTTTCCAACTAGAACCAGAAACACTGACTTTTATACCCCCACTGGGACCATGAAAGTGTACCGATGATGAGTGTGGCTACAAATCTCGAGGAGTAATAGAGTGGACAAGGGTTGTCATGATCAGTCATGGTAGCCTTGACCTTGAACTAATGAACCCAAAATGTATGGGTATATCATTTTCTCACCATCGAAAATCTACCATCATGGAAAAGTGTCATGCATGTGGCTATATACAAATCTTGAAGAATTATAGAGCTAACAAGATAATCTTCAAGGGTATAATACAGTGAACAAGTCATTATCAATTCATAGCGACCTTGACCTTGAACCTATTGACTCCAAAATGTATAGAGATCATCCTGTCACCATGGAAAACCTACCTGCACAGTTTCATGCATGCAGCTGCAAATCTTAAAGAGTTATAGAGCGAACAAGATTATCTCAAAGTGTTATAGAGCAAACAAGGTAATTGCTCAACCCAACACCTCTTGTCCCACATTTAAGTCCACTGGTCTTATTTTTGAATATTTTTGCAGTAGTGTAAGGCCTGTATATCAATTAAACATTCAGAACTATACAAATATCTTTTCTTGCGTTCTTTCTGGAATCGTGAAAACCGGTGACATATATGAAAAAAGAAGCATATCGCTAAGTTTTGCAATGCTTTTTGGGAAAGATGCACATCCAAAAAGTTATACATTTAATTTCATACTTTATCAATGAAATACACTGAATACCTCATCAAATCGCGTTAGTAAACGAGTGCTTCGAGTGTATTTTGACTGTAAAATCTAAGTAAAGAGGGGGAATAATCTAAGTAAAAAGGGGGAATAATTCAGGTAAAATACATGATGGAGTTATGTTTCTTGTCATACAACATTGTGTAATGATAATGAACATGTGCTCCAAATTTCAAAAAATTCGAAAAATTTATGGTTTTGAGAAATGAGGAAAAACAAAAACTTTAACCAAAACGCCAAAACGCTTAGACAGATGGACAGACAGAGTCTGACAGACTCCAAATCGCCAAACTATAAGCCTTGATTTGCTACGCAATCCGGTTAAAATTGTAAGAACCAACATGCAAACTTTCAGCCATGAAGTATCTTCATCAGCTGCTGATTATCTGTGTTTTAAGTTTCATCTGAGTCATTGAAGTGCTTTCATTATTGCACTTTGATAAAAATCATTCTGCAAACTTGTTCTTTTTGTATTTAATGATCCATCTGTTCATCAAGCTGCACATAAAGTTGCAATAAAACCCACTGTTTCCTCTAAAGAACAAGTGTAGAGTTTCAGAATTGAAAATTCTGCAGCAGTTAGATGTAAACATCCTAGTGAGAATGGGTTTGTGTGTGTGTGTCGTTCTAAGGTTTAAAGTCCCTCTGACAACAAATACGACAAGTGCAATCCGGAGACACGTATCTTGAAGTAATGGTCACAATAGAGTCTGGACTGAGTGAGAATGGATGAATGAATGATGTTTTTAACAGCTTAGCCTAGGTCACGGAAGATGATGATGAGCAGAAATGACAATAATAGAGATGTTCTGGATTGCCATTCCACCCAAACCATAGTAATCCGTTGCCAGTTCCCACCTCCTGTAGGCTATGGCAGTTATGGTCTTTGATTCTAGTAACAGCTATGACATTATCTCGTAAACAAATGGTGTGCCTTATAACATTCACTTTTTAACTGAAGTAATGAACAACAAACATCCTAATGACAGTACTGTAATGGAAGTAATGAACAACAAACATCCTAATGACAGTACTGTAATGGACGTAATGAACAACAAACATCCTAATGACAGTACTGTAATGGAAGTAATGAACAACAAACATCCTAATGACAGTACTGTAATGGAAGTAATGAACAACAAACATCCTAATGACAGTACTGTAATGGAAGTAATGAACAACAAACATCCTAATGACAGTACTGTAATGGACGTAATGAACAACAAACATCCTAATGACAGTACTGTAATGGAAGTAATGAACAACAAACATCCTAATGACAGTACTGTAATGGACGTAATGAACAACAAACATCCTAATGACAGTACTGTAATGGAAGTAATGAACAACAAACATCCGAAAGACAGTACTGTAATGGACGTAATGAACAACAAACATCCTAATGACAGTACTGTAATGGAAGTAATGAACAACAAATATCCTAATGACAGTACTGTAATGGAAGTAATGAACAACAAACATCCTAATGACAGTACTGTAATGGACGTAATGAACAACAAACATCCTAATGACAGTACTGTAATGGAAGTAATGAACAACAAACATCCTAATGACAGTACTGTAATGGAAGTAATGAACAACAAACATCCTAATGACAGTACTGTAATGGAAGTAATGAACAACAAACATCCTAATGACAGTACTGTAATGGAAGTAATGAACAACAAACATCCTAATGACAGTACTGTAATGGAAGTAATGAACAACAAACATCCTAATGACAGTACTGTAATGGAAGTAATGAACAACAAACATCCTAATGACAGTACTGTAATGGAAGTAATGAACAACAAACATCCTAATGACAGTACTGTAATGGAAGTAATGAACAACAAACATCCTAATGACAGTACTGTAATGGAAGTAATGAACAACAAACATCCTAATGACAGTACTGTAATGGAAGTAATGAACAACAAACATCCTAATGACAGTACTGTAATGGAAGTAATGAACAACAAACATCCTAATGACAGTACTGTAATGGACGTAATGAACAACAAACATCCTAATGACAGTACTGTAATGGACATAATGAACAACAAACATCCTAATGACAGTACTGTAATGGACGTAATGAACAACAAACATCCTGAAGACAGTACTGTAATGGAAGTAATGAACAACAAACATCCTAATGACAGTACTGTAATGGACGTAATGAACAACAAACATCCTGAAGACAGTACTGTAATGGAAGTAATGAACAACAAACATCCTAATGACAGTACTGTAATGGACGTAATGAACAACAAACATCCTAATGACAGTACTGTAATGGAAGTAATGAACAACAAACATCCTAATGACAGTACTGTAATGGAAGTAATGAACAACAAACATCCTAAAGACAGTACTGTAATGGAAGTAATGAACAACAAACATCCTAATGACAGTACTGTAATGGACGTAATGAACAACAAACATCCTAAAGACAGTACTGTAATGGACATAATGAACAACAAACATCCTAATGACAGTACTGTAATGGACGTAATGAACAACAAACATCCTAATGACAGTACTGTAATGGACGTAATGAACAACAAACATCCTAATGACAGTACTGTAATGGAAGTAATGAACAACAAACATCCTAAAGACAGTACTGTAATGGACATAATGAACAACAAACATCCTAATGACAGTACTGTAATGGAAGTAATGAACAACAAACATCCTAATGACAGTACTGTAATGGAAGTAATGAACAACAAACATCCTAATGACAGTACTGTAATGGAAGTAATGAACAACAAACATCCTAATGACAGTACTGTAATGGAAGTAATGAACAACAAACATCCTAATGACAGTACTGTAATGGAAGTAATGAACAACAAACATCCTAATGACAGTACTGTAATGGAAGTAATGAACAACAAACATCCTAATGACAGTACTGTAATGAACAACAAACATCCTAAAGACAGTACTGTAATGGACGTAATGAACAACAAACATCCTAATGACAGTACTGTAATGGAAGTAATGAACATCAAACATCCTAATGACAGTACTGTAATGGAAGTAATGTACAAACAACCATTTTAACAAAAATAGTGTACAAGCAATCATTATAATGGAAGTAATATACAAACAGAATGAATGAATGAATGAAAGGTGTTTTACGGCACGTCGACACATAAATAGGTCATATTGTGCGCAAAAACCGACGAAAGATGAAGAAATGAAGGATTAATTAAAAATTAATGTAAATATATAAAGATAAAACTATTAAAACATAAGGGATGATATGGTAGTAATATAAACTATATATGTAAATCAACAAATGCCCGTCAACGGGTATATAAACAAGTAAATATATATAAGAACACATTATAATGATTTATATAGTCTGATTTCTTTTAGGAAATCTAAAACAAGACTAAAATCTATAGTATCAAATAACTCTTTCATAGTATTAACATTGTAGTACCTTTGACGCATAGGATCAAAGTCTACACATTCCAACAAGATGTGTTTGACCGTTTACAGTGCAAAGCAGGGTATACATTCTGGTAATTGCTCAGCTTGTAATAAATATGAATGAGTATAACATGTATGCCCTATCCTGTAACGGGCTAGGACAACTTCTTCTCGACGAATGGGTCGTCTAGAAGAACGCCATTCTCCACTGAGTAACGGCTTAATTGAATGGAGTTTATTGTTAACTGACAAATCCCAAGCGGCTTGACAAGAGCATCTATGGATGGACAGACAGACAGACAGACAGACAGATAGACAGATAGACACTCAGACGGATGGACAACACACCACAGCTAAAAACCAAATATAACGATTAAGCATGCATGTTCATGTTAAATAAAGTAATGCACATGCAACCATTTTCTATACACCTTCTTTATGAAATTGTTCATTGTTGCTAAAGAGCACTTCTTACAATTTGCAGCGAAGCAGCATCTTCCTGCCAAGTTTCGTCGAAATCCAACAAGAAGTTTAGGAGGAGTAGCGCTGACAAGAAATTTAAAGTAAAAATGTCAATGGGCCATAACTCCGTCAAAAATCAACGGCAAAACTGCAATATGTACAACTAGACATCATATCAATGCTTCCTGCTAAGTTTCGTCAAATCCAACGAGGCGTTTAAAAAAAATAACATAATAATGATAATAATAATCATTCAAATAATAATCAAAAAAATTATTTAAAAAAACAACTCAATAGACAATTAAATAAAAAAAAAATAAAAAAAAAATTAAAAATATTTAAAAAAAAATATTTTAAAAAATAAATTCATTGAAAAAAATAAAATAAACAAGAGGGCCAGGATGGCCCTGGATCGCTCACCTGGTAATCATTGGCAATAAGTCTGCTGTATCTAGGGAGTGGGGAGTATATAGATGGATATGAATCAGGCAACTTGTTTAAGCTTTTATTGAACATTCTAAACAAATTTGGTAAAGATCAGATAAAAAATGAAGTAGCTACAGATTTAACAAAGGAAATATATTATTAAATTTGTCAGAGATCTTATGGTCATATACAATCTGTGCAAGTTTGGTTAAGATTGCTCTGCTCAAGAAATGTGGCCTCTATCGTATAAACAAGATGAAAAACTGCACTTTTTGCTATTTCAGGGGCCCTAACTCTGGTATTACTGGTCCGATCTGGCCTATTATCAAACTTGTCCGAGATCTTATGGTCATATACAATATGTGTAAGTTTGGTTAAGATTACTGAAGTAATCTGGCCTTTATCGTGTAAACAAGCTAACAGTTGACGACAGACGATAGGCGACGGACGACGAACGATGGACGAAGAGTGGTCGTAATAGCTCACCCTTCGTGCTCAGGTGAGCTAAAAATTTGACAGGTATGAGAAATCAATTGCATTATGAAGACAGCACCTCTCTAGGTAAAATTAGTGGGTAGTAAACTAAGGAAAACTTGACATGTGTGAGAAATCAAATGCATTATTAAGACAGCACCTATCTATGTAAAATAACTGGGTAGTAAACTTAGGAAAACTTGACAGGGGTGTGAAACCATTTGCATTATGAAGACTGCACCTCTCTAGGTAAAACAAGTGGGTAGTAAACTAAGGAAAACATGACATGTGTGAGAAATCAATTGTATTATGAAGACAGCACCTCTTTAGGTAAAATAAGTGGGTAGTAAACTAAGGAAAACCTGTCGTGTGAGAAATCAATTGCATTATGAAGACAGCACCTCTCTAGGTAAAATAAGTTGTCAACTAAAGAAAACCTGTTCTGTGATAAATCAATTCCATTATGAAGACAGAACCTCTCTAGATCAAATAAGTTGGTAGTAAACTAAGGAAAACTTGACAGATGTGAGAAATCAATTCCATTATGAAGACAGCACCTCTCTAGGTAAAAAAAGATGGGTAGTAAACTAAGGAAATCTAGACAGGTGTGAGAAATCAATGGTATTATGAAGACAGAACCTCTCTAGGTAAAATAAGTGTGTAGTAAACTAAGGAAAACTTGACAGGTGTGAGAAATCAATTCCATTATGAAGACAGCACCTCTCTAGGTAAAAAAAGATGGGTAGTAAACTAAGGAAATCTAGACAGGTGTGATAAATCAATTCCATTATGAAGACAGAACCTCTCTAGATCAAATAAGTTGGTAGTAAACTAAGGAAAACTTGACAGATGTGAGAAATCAATTCCATTATGAAGACAGCACCTCTCTAGGTAAAAAAGATAGGTAGTAAACTAAGGAAAACTTGACAGGTGTGAAATATTAATGGCATTATGAAGACAGAACCTCTCTAGGTAAAATAAGGGGTAGTAAACTAAGGAAAACTTGACAGGTGTGAGAAATCAATGGTATTACGAAGACAGAACCTCTCTAGGTAAAATAAGTTGGTAGTAAACTAAGGAAAACATGGCAGGTGTGAGAAATCTATTCCATTAAGAAGACAATACCTCTCTAGATCAAATAAGTTGGTAGTAAACTATGGAAAACTTGACAGGTGTAAAATATTAATGGCATTATGAAGACTGAACCGCTCTAGGCAAAATAAGGGGTAGTAAACTAAGGAAAACTTGACAGGTGTGAGAAATCAATTGCATTATGAAAACAGCACCTCTCTATGTAAAAAAGATGGGTAGTAAACTAAGGAAAACTAGACAGGTGTGAGAAATCAATGGTATTATGACAGAACCTCTCTAGGTAAAATAAGGGGTAGTAAACTAAGGAAAAACTGTCGTGTGAGAAATCAATTGCATTATGAAGACAGCACCTCTCTAGGTAAAATAAGTGGGTTGTCAACTATAGAAAACCTGTTTTGTGATAAATCAATTCCATTATGAAGACAGAACCTCTCTAGATCAAATAAGTTGGTAGTAAACTAAGGAAAACTTGACAGGTGTGAAATATTAATGGCATTATGAAGACAGAACCTCTCTAGGTAAAATAAGGGGTAGTAAACTAAGGAAAACTTGACAGGTGTGAGAAATCAATGGTATTACGAAGACAGAACCTCTCCAGGTAAAATAAGTTGGTAGTAAACTAAGGAAAACATGGCAGGTGTGAGAAATCAATTCCATTATGAAGACAGAACCTCTCTAGATCAAATAATTTGGTAGTAAACTAAGGAAAACTTGACAGGTGTAAAATATTAATGGCATTATGAAGACTGAACCTCTCTAGGCAAAATAAGGGGTAGTAAACTAAGGAAAACTTGACAGGTGTGAGAAATCAATGGCATTATGAAAACAGCACCTCTCTATGTAAAAAAGATGGGTAGTAAACTAAGGAAAACTAGACAGGTGTGAGAAATCAATGGCATTATGACAGAACCTCTCTAGGTAAAATAAGTGGGTTGTCAACTAAGGAAAAGTTGAAAGGTTTGAGAAAACAACTGCATTATATAGACAGCACCTCTTTACATAAAATAAGTGTTTAGTAAACTAAGGAAAACATGACAACTGTATTATGTAGACAGCACCTCTCTAGGTAAAATATGTGGGTAGTAAACTAAGGAAAACATGACGGTTGTGATTAACTGCATTATGATGATAACACCTCTCTAAGTAAAATATGTGGGTAGTAAACTAAGGAACAGGGCCCGGTTTTAAGAAACAACTTACGACAATTTTGATCGTAAGTTAATTTCTTAAATTCTTTACTTTGATTTACAATTCACAAATGAAATTTCATTTTCTTATACATTTGATATTTCTGCACATAATCCGCTTATAATTACCTACATTGAATTCTTAGGTGCAAAACTGTGAACAGTTTTAACATTGCAGATTTAAAGTAAGATGTTTAACATTAAGGTGAGACTTTCTAGGTAAGATTAGTGGCAATAAACTAATTATAAGGACAACTTGATGTTTAATCAATTTACCTGAAATAAGCTTAACCAGATACTACATTATAAAGCAGTTGTCTATGCAAATTAGGAGCAAAATAAAGAGGTGTTAACAATGGCTTCACACTGTAAATCTAGTTTCCTACAGTTCATAATCATCAGTAACATTATCAAAAACAAAGTGACAGGTACAAAATCTGTTTACCTCCAGAAGATACTGCATCAGATAGCACAACCCTAAGAACACTATGAAATAAACTCAGGAACACTTGAAACCTATACAATCAATAGCTATAGTCAACAAACTAGAAAATGATCTTGAAATCTGACACCTACCTCTTTTTGAAGAACTTTTCCATCCCCTTTTAACACTCAGCAAGATACCAATAACCTATCACTTCACTCTACTTCCAGCTTCCATATAGCACACACATGGAAGTGGTAATTATTTACAATGTTTCTTCTCCCCCTGCGAATCAATAAGGCATCTTTTTGTAGTGTCAGGACGATTGATTTCGTAAACTCATACCGAGACAAATGTGCAATATCCAAGACAATATTAAATTATACCGTCCTGCACATTACACGTCACATGAGAAAGTCAAAGCATTTTAAAACACATTGAGAAATTTAACTATTACGTGTGATTTCCAAGATGATTCATCGTGTTTTCTCGCTAACTAATGAACGTGATCGAGTGTCTTATTACGTTTTAAACCCCCAAATACAAGTGACGGAGAAGTCTGGTAGTGTTGCAGATTAATGGGCAATTATCACAGTTTGTGGTCATTATTGACCATGCACTTGTCTGCAAAGTTGATACACCCAAGAAGTACTGCATAAAAACTGTAAAAGACATAATAAATTAACTAATAGTTATATATTTAAAATCAACATTAAACTATATGTTAGCATATACCTATACAGTCTACGATGCTAGTTTATGCAGCAAATAAATGTAAAATAAAAGTCAAGATTTTCCCTCAATGAAAGATAGACGGTTAGTATAAAAAAAAAGGGGCCCAAGAGGGCCTGTGGACGCTCTACTGGCTAACATGGCTCTTATAACATCAATGAAGCGAGTGACTGCCATTTACGTTTTTTTGAAAGTTTCGGGCAAAAAACAGCTTTTTAACTAAATCAAGCGCCATAACTAAAGAATCTGGTAAAGTTTGGTAAAGATCAGATAAAAAATGAAGGCCCTACCGTATTAACGAGGCAAAATATAGCATTTTTAACTAAATCAAGAGCCATAACTCCTCTGTTACTGGTCCAACATAGAGCAAAAAAACACATAAAAAAACATAAAAAAAAATAAAAAATAAAAAAATAAAAAAAAATAATATAAAAAAAAGAAAGCCATAAAATCTGGTAAAGTTTGATCAGATGCAAAATGAAGGCCCTATCGTATGACCAAGCAAATTATAGCATTTTTAACAAAATCAAGGGCCATAACTATGCTGTTACTGGTCCGATCTGGCTGGTTTTCGAACTTGAACGAGCTTTCATTGACATTAACAATCTGATCAAGTTTAGTAAAGATCGGATGAACAATGAAGACCCTATGGTCTTAACGAGGCAAAATATAGCATTTTGAACTAAATCAAGGGCCATAACTCCGCTGTTACTGGTCCGATATGAATGGTTTTCAAACTTGTCCGAGCTTTCATTGATATTAACAATCTGAAAAGGTTTGGTAAAGATCGGATGAACAATGAAGCACCTATCGTCTTAACGAGGCAAAATATAGCATTTTGAACTAAATCAAGGGCCATAACTCCACTGTTACTAGTCCGATATGGCTGGTTTTCGAACTTGTCCGAGCTTTCATTGATATTAACAATGTGGTAAAGTTTGGTAAAGATAGGATGAAAAATTAAGGCCCTATCGTCTTAACGAGGCAAAATATAGCATTTTGAACTAAATCAAGGGCCGTAACTCCGCTGTTACTGGTCCAATATAAATGGTTTTCGAACTCGTCCAAGCTTTTATTGATATTAACAATCTGATAAAGTTTGGTAAAGATCGAATGAACAATGAATCCCCTGTTGTCTTAACAAGGCAAAATATTGCATTTTTAACTAAATCAAGGGCCATAACTCCGCTGTTACTAGTTTGATATGGCTGGTTTTCAAACTTGTTCGAGCTTTCAACGACATTAACACTCTGATAAAGTTTGGTAAAGATCGGATGAACAATGAAGCACCTATCGTCTTAACGAGGCAAAATATAGCACTTTGAACTAAATCAAGGGCCATAACTCCGCTGTTACTAGTCCGATATGGCTGGTTTTCGAACTTGTCAGAGCTTTCATTGATATTAACAATCTGAAAAGGTTTGGTAAAGATCGGATGAACAATGAAGCCCCTATCGTCTTAACAAGGCAAAATATTGCAATTTTAACTAAATCAAGGGCCATAACTCCGCTGTTACTGGTCCGATATGTCTGGTTTTCGAATTTGTCCGAGCTTTCATTGATATTAACAATGTGGTAAAGTGTGGTAAAGATAGAATGAAAAATGAAGGCCCTATCGTCTTAACGAGGCAAAATATAGCATTTTGAACTAAATCAAGGGCCATAACTCCGCTGTTACTAGTCCGATCAGGCTGGTTTTCGAACTTGTCTGAGCTTTCATTGATATTAACAATCTGATAAAGTTTGGTAAAGATCGGATGAACAATGAAGCCCCTATCGTCTTAACGAGGCAAAATATAGCATTTTTAACTAAATCAAGGGCCATAACTCCACTGTTACTAGTCCGATATGGCTGGTTTTCGAACTTGTCCGAGCTTTCATTGATATTAACAATGTGGTAAAGTTTGGTAAAGATAGGATGAAAAATGAAGGCCCTATCGTCTTAACGAGGCAAAATATAGCATTTTGAACTAAATCAAGGGCCGTAACTCCGCTGTTACTGGTCCAATATAAATGGTTTTCGAACTCGTCCAAGCTTTTATTGATATTAACAATCTGATAAAGTTTGGTAAAGATCGAATGAACAATGAATCCCCTGTTGTCTTAACAAGGCAAAATATTGCATTTTTAACTAAATCAAGGGCCATAACTCCGCTGTTACTAGTTTGATATGGCTGGTTTTCAAACTTGTTCGAGCTTTCAACGACATTAACACTCTGATAAAGTTTGGTAAAGATCGGATGAACAATGAAGCACCTATCGTCTTAACGAGGCAAAATATAGCACTTTGAACTAAATCAAGGGCCATAACTCCGCTGTTACTAGTCCGATATGGCTGGTTTTCGAACTTGTCAGAGCTTTCATTGATATTAACAATCTGAAAAGGTTTGGTAAAGATCGGATGAACAATGAAGCCCCTATCGTCTTAACAAGGCAAAATATTGCAATTTTAACTAAATCAAGGGCCATAACTCCGCTGTTACTGGTCCGATATGTCTGGTTTTCGAATTTGTCCGAGCTTTCATTGATATTAACAATGTGGTAAAGTGTGGTAAAGATAGAATGAAAAATGAAGGCCCTATCGTCTTAACGAGGCAAAATATAGCATTTTGAACTAAATCAAGAGCCATAACTCCGCTGTTACTGGTCCGATCAGGCTGGTTTTCGAACTTGTCTGAGCTTTCATTAATATTAACAATCTGATAAAGTTTGGTAAAGATCGGATGAACAATGAAGCCCCTATCGTCTTAACGAGGCAAAATATAGCATTTTTAACTAAATCAAGGGCCATAACTCCGCTGTTACTAGTCCGATCAGGCTGGTTTTCGAACTTGTCCGAGCATTCATTGATATTAACAACCTGTTAAAGTTTGGTAAAGATCGAATGAAAAATGAAGGCCCTATCGTCTTAACGAGGTAAAAGTTAACAGACGGACGACAGACGACGGACGACTCGCCATCCCATAAGCTATGCTGGCCCTTGGCCAGTAGAGCTAATTATAAAAAAAATTAAATCAATATGTTTACATTCAGACAAAATGAGTTTTGCGATTCATAGTAATATACTTGCAATGAATATCTCCAAACTATGTATCTTTTTATGGGTTGTGCTAAAGTCATTATAGAGAATGAAGTTTCAGTGTTGTTGTTTTTTGTTGGTTTTTTATATTAAAAACGATAGTTGATCATACATGTATAGTATATGTTTTTAATTATTTTGATTACGTTTTCTTTCAATTCCTTCCTTAGGTTTTGTTCAATTCAATACCATTTAATATCTATACTATGCTGGTATAAATTTTCCATCTGTCTTAATATACAGTGATGCAATGCAGTCACATATTTTAGGAGGCCTTGACCCGTAACTTAATGTCAGCATGCTGCTACGACCATCTAGAAACACATAACTCAAATTTTCTCCCTGGTAGAAGCAAAAGAAGACAATCAAGTTATGTCCCTTAATTATTTCAGGATTGATGATAGCCGCAAAAAACACAAATTACGTTGATTTCGCCAAAAAAAAAATAATCCCAGAAATGCATGATTACATTCTAGTTATGGTTACCGGTAAGTATTCGAGTACAATGCAAAATTACAAATTACACCACAACACAATTAATTAGTTACTCTAGGATATCAGCACTCATTGTTATAAAGCCAATTTGTCAATTACGGACAGAATTTTGCCAAGTTTTTAAGATGAGATAGTTGCCGATCTGGGATTTATTTCTTGCCGCAAATCCTAAATCAATGGCATTTACAGAGCAGAGATTGATCAAACAGAGTGTTTAGTGGAAATAGTGGTAGTACAAGTAGTATGGTACAAATACTAGTAGGACAGTGTCTGAAACACATAATTAGACAATGCTGATTTAAGGGGAAATATTAAGAAGAAAATTAGAGAAGCAAGAAATTATCCTTAAGATTATCCTAGATTGGGGTTTCTATGACCTCAATGGAGAATACAGTCATGTTGGAATGGATCAAGTTTTTTTCATGCACCTATTCAAAATTACATAAATTTATCATGTTCATGAAAAGATCTTCATTATTGTTTGGGGTATTTGTTTCAACCAAAGTTTTTTTTTGACATTTCAGACAAAATTCATCTAGTACCTAAATATGTTGCATTATCAGTGAAACAGACATTTTCAGTCGTAAATAAAAATGTCATACTTTTCAAAATCAATTGAGAAATAAAAAAATCCCGTGCGAACGCTGTTTTTCATGGCGCATTCAATGCAAAATTCTGCTGCATGAAAAATGTGAAAACTTATTTTTTTAATAATTTTTATCCAAAAATGGTTTTAAAGGGACACTGTCCGTAAGTAAGCAGATATTGAGCATAATCAAATAACCGTCTGACTTTTATTCAGTGAAATGTATACATGAAAATATGAGCATAGACCCTAATACAATCGTGAGTTTGAAAAAAAAGAAGCTTTAATTATTATGTGTAAATAATTTAAGTGGGACCCACCATATTTACCTTTTCTGCGATCACGTGACTTCCATTAGCGCATTAGGTTTTCACCATAGTATGTATTGCCCGGTTAGCTCAGTCAGGAGCGATGTCGACTTACTTTGCGCTCACACTCTCTATTATTACCGCGAGTGTAATTTTAGTTTGGCCTGCGAGTTCAAACGCCCGAAGTGGTTTCTCTTTTTTTTGTACCGCAATTGAATTCTGTCGAACAATCTTGCTTTTATTTAGTAAATATTCAATAATGTCTGGTGTGTAATGTTTGCGAACATAATTAGTGTGTGTTTTATAAGCTTAAAGTTACGGACAGTGTCCCTTTAAGTTGGATATTCATAAATTAAGCACCCTGAAAGTTTTACAGCAAAATATGAAGACTAACTGAAGTTATTTGAAATTTCTTAATTTTCTGCTGTCCCACCAACAATTAAGGAATTTGTATGGGTAAAGTCCCATCAAAAAATAATTTGGGCTGTAAAATATTTATTTCTCAACTGATTTTCAAAACTAAGATATTTACCACTAAAAATAGCACGTCTGATGATACATAATTGATGTACGTATTATTTAAATTGCTCAGGCTACTGCAGAAAAACCTTTAGCTCAGTGAAACAAGCGCCCCTAAAATAGTTCTTGAACCAGCAAGTCATAATTATGCTCTATTTGAATTAAATACAAACCATCCTTTTTCATGAACTGTTCTTTAATGGTTAATGGTTCATGAACTGCTGTTATGAACCATCACAAACTCTTTATACTGTTATAAAACGTTCATGAACTTCCGCTCACAGGACTTATCATTTGTAAATAAAGCTATTATTATTACTTTTCAGGTCCAAACAAAGTCAGTAAAATCAGACCTACAACAAGCTGCTGAATGACAGGGACTTATAAGACTACCTACAACACTGAGCTGCTAAACGACATTGATTTATACAGGATTAACGAATCTCATTTTCCAATCATGGTCACATTGTCGCAATGTATGTAATGTCTCATTTCCATATGCTGCATATGGTTTTGGTTAAATATACTGACAATTTAAGCTCCTGCGTCGTGGCTGAATGGTAGAGAATTAGGGAGGTAGTGGGTTCAATCCCCGGCCTGGTCATACAGTAGCTCCCTTGCTTGACGTTTAGCGAAAAAAAGGATAGTTCTAGGACTGGTCGGCCCTTTGTCAGAATATTGTGACTGGGTGGGGTATCATGTCATGTGTCAGGGAACCAATACTAGGACCACTTTTGTTCTTGATTTATGTAAATGATCCTTTAACTTCCAAAGAAGCTTCTGTTGACATTGTATGCTGATGACTCCACGCTACATACAACAGGTCCGGATGTGTCATCCATTGAGAGTAAATTACAGACTTAAATGACATAAATGAATGGTGCACTATAAATAACATGGTTATAAATCCTACAAAAACAACATGTATGTTATTAGGTTCAAAATATAAAAATAAATCACTCTCGAAAACTCTCGCTTCGATAGATAATTGCCTGATACAATCAGTGCCTTTTCAAACTTCTCTGAATTACAACAGATCAACATCTAAAGTGGGATGTTCAGATATGCAAAGTCTGTAATCATATATCAAGTAAATTCACACTTTTAAGACGAATATCTAAATATTTGACACTTGATATGAAAAAGCTGCTCTATAATGCATATTTACTTCCAAAATTTGATTATGGTTCTATCCTCTCCTCTGGAGTAATTGTACTAAATCAAATTTTACAAAGGTTCTTACACTACAAAAAAGCATTGCACGCTGGATTTTGATGAAACTTTTACATACACTTTCTGCAAATCTTTTCAATGTCATTAAAAACAATATGTAAATTTCAAGTAGGTGTTTTAGTTTATAAAGCAATTCATAATCTTACACCAATATACATAAGTAAATTAACAACATTTTCTGAAAATGACAGATAAAATTTAAGATCATGCATTAAACATGACATTAAACATCCTCGACCTATATCCGAATATTTTAAAACAATCTTTTACCTATGTTGCCATGCGGACTTGGAATTCAATCCCAACTTGGAATTCAATCCCAGAAAATATCCGGACTTCTGTTTCTATTTATGCTTTCAAACTATTTCTATTTTAAGATAACAGGGGTTCTGCTCAAATTAAGTTGTGTTAATAGTGAATACTTGTTTTGTATGCCAGCTTGTAACATGGCGCAGTCGGTAGCGTGGCGGATTTGTAACCGGAGCCCCCGGGTTCAATCCTCCGTGGTGCATATGAGTTACGTCGGTGTGTTCTTGGGCAAGACTTAGCCCTGTCTGTCGGATGGGGACGTAAACCGGGCGGTCCCGTGTATCGGTCTATCTTCCGAGCATGTTAAAGAACCATAGGTATCTATTCGATAATAAGAGCAGGGCAGGTTCCCAGATTCCTATGTATCCTTCCCCTCTCTCTGGGGCGGCTCTAAATAACCTATACTGAGTTGATGAGCCGCTAAACAACATTCAATTGTAACATAGTATTAATATTATGTGCATGTATTCTCTTGACATTGTTTATTAATTAGTTGTTGTTTTTAGAAGGCCTCATGGAAGATAAGTGTTGTGCAATTGCTTGTATAATCCTAATGAGTTGTACCTTCATGAAATAAACAATTTATTATTATTATTATTATTATTATTATTATAAGATGTGGTAATTTCTAGTGTGGCAGCACTATAAAATTGAGCCTAGCTACAAGACACCACAGTGATATGACTGAAAAGGTTATTAAAAACGTTGTTTAACCCCATACATTACATACTGACAATGTAATAACAGTATTTTCTAATATTCTATTACATGATTTGCTTGACAAAAATGAGATATAGGGTCCTATAGAAACCACAGTGTCCGAGCGCAATGGCATCGTAGGTCCACGCTGTACTGCAAACAAGGACTTGAAAATACAATGAAAGAGACAAAAAACAACAGAAAGGGTGGTGAAGACAGGGTTACCGACTTGGAATGGTCAGTAGGCAATAAGGCCCACTGGTCAGCTTGAATCAATTTTATATGCGCACAATCCTCGCTATTATCCTGTCTTCAACGCCCAAATAGACAAGACAGTGTAAACAAAACTACATCCCATCAAAAGGAATACTTGCATTGCATTCCATGAACAATGGAAGGACAGAATACTGATGAATATCAGATCGATTAACCTCAAGTGAATGACTACAGAACAATCTACCGAAAGATCAAATTAATCAAAATGGATAAATTCCCGTTGCCCCAGGGACGGCAAACAACTAATCTCAAGTAACTTCAGTTCAAATTCTTGATGGAGTTTGCTTTCACCATGTCTCTCCTTCCAGTGTAGGGTTTATGACTAAACATGGTTATTCCTCTTTAACAAACAGTAATTAAGGTACTTTTTTAACTGTGTCTGTGCAAACAAATGTTTGAGCCGTAACGCGCCCCAAACAATAGAGATGGAGTATTTCATTCTTTCCCTAAGTTAGCAAAATGTTAAATGCTTGGCAACTGCAATAAAATGTTACGGTATTTAACTTTAACGGATCTTTTGAATAAACGTTTTACAAAAAAATTGGAAATTTACAAAGTCCTATCTGTATATTGCAGCTAACATTCAATTGGCCAATGAGACAACATTTCCTTAAATGCTTCTACTGAATTTGAAGTGGTTTAAATTGTCTTATATGCAGCCTGATGAGTGAAAAACTTGAAACTGGCGACACATTAACTTTAGCAAGATACTTATCCGACACACATAATTCTTGAGAAATCACTTATCTGATACAATGATTGTTTAATGCAAACATATATATATATTTATATAAATATCAATTATATATCAATGACAAATGTCTGTCTGCTGAGAAATCTATAAGATGCTCCTTCTTAACTACATCGATTGCAAATCCTGTCTGGCTTCCAAACTCATATTTTGTATTCATAATGGGTATATTTTATATCTATGGCTGTCCCTAGTCCAGTCCATCCCGCCCTGACTTATTAATTCAGGCTTAACTAGAAAATGTGTCCAAGGGACCCGAATGCCCCGCTAAAGGGTTATCGGTTGCTTACAAAATGGAGTAAAAAAATGTTAAGTGTAATATTAAAAGGCAAGTTATATGGACCTGATTTGGGTAGGAACATAGGTGTAAGTGTTTATGAAGTTTGAATACTCCCTCATGAACCATGATTTCTGAATTTTATCTGAAAGTATCTGAATCATGTCTGAGCACTGTCTGAATCTGTCTGAACACAAAATTACCATCCGAATTTTGGCTAAACATAAAATCACTGTTCTGATAATTGTCTGAACAATTGCTGAGCATAGCAGAACAGCATCTGAACAGTTCAGAAAAATATTCAGAACTCTTCAGATGTCATTGAGACAACATCTTCTGAATATGAGCTGAACACTTTCTGAACAGTTCAAAAAAAGATTTTGCTAGAACTCTTCACAAGTGATTCAGACAATTTCAGAGTATACATCTTCTGAATATAAACTGAACACTTCCTGAACTTTTCATACTTAGATATTGTATTATATCAAGTAAAGTCTGAATCTGTCTGTGTTAAGGTAAAAAAACGTCTTAAGGTCTAAACTTTTCAGACAAATAAAAAAGATCCATACAAAATAATTAGAAAACCTTTGTTCAAATGCTTACTGAAAAATAAATCAGAACGGTCAAAACTGTTCAGACTTTGAATGAATGCGCCACCTAAAGTCTGAAATGTTCAGACTTCATCTTCATTAATTAAACAAATCTATACTATAAAAGTATCAACAAATATATGATAATCACTATTGCATGAACATTTCAATATAATAATATTATCTGGAGTTTAAAAGCCCAAGTCTTCATTTTTATTTGCAAAGAAAGTAGGTTAAGAAAATCACAAATTGTGCCATTACCTGTATTTTACTTGTAATTATGTATAGATGTAAGACGTTTATGTATATCAAAATACACCACATGACCACTACCTTGATGTGTGTAGCAAGTTTTATGAAGGTATCTTTTTTAGTTTAGTTGTTTGGAAAGGAAAATGGATTGTTTTACTCATAATGACAACTGAGTGTGATTCTGACAAAGATTGCAAATAAAACGCATACACCATCTTTTGAATTTTGGCGGGAAAATGCAGGCACCAACTGAAGATTGTGCTTGCACCATTTAATGATTAAATGTAAGTGTTTTGTGATAATACTTAAATAACTTATTGTGTCAAAACATCTTATGCATTTAATAGTTGTATTTGAAAGACGAAATTTCTAAATGTAGTCTTTAGAAACAGTATTTTAAAATGAAACCCCTATTGTCATGTGTTTTCGCGGATTGACTGTCTTTTTTTTTGTTTCTGACAGAAAAATGGTATTCATATTATTTCATTTCAGTATCATATGTAACATTTCACCAACTATGACCAGGCCTTCTGAAGGTTCAATTAATGAATTGTTCTTTAATTGTTATGTAGGTTAAATTAGTGAATTGTTCTAGTGGAGCTATTTATGAACTGAATTGATGAATTATTCATCAACAACATGTTAAATATTGCATCAAGTTCTTGAACTTTTCTTGAACAGTTATGTTCATGAACAGTTCAAAAACAAACCTGGAATAATTCATGAACAATTCAAGGAAATGTCACGTAGGATTTAAAAAAAAATCTGAATCTTTTTTAAAATATTCTGAGAGATTCAGACACTTTTCAGTCTGAATATAGTCTGAATAAATCCTGAAGATTCAGACGATTTTCAGTCTGAATTTTGTTTGGATATGTTCCAATTTAAGTATTTATTCAGACAAGGCCAAATAATGCCAAATAACATCTGTTCAGCCAAGAATCAGACAATGTTCAGTTAAATTTCAGACAGTGGTTTAAATAAAGCAACTTTTCATAATAAAAATCTGAATAGTGTCTGTACCATTTTCTGAATCTTTCTTTAAATCGTCTGAGAGATTCAGACTTCAGATACTTTTCAGTCTGAATATAGTCTGAATAAACTCTGAAAATTCAAATGATTTTCAGTCTGAATTTTGTCTGGATATGTTCCAATTTAAGTAATTATTCAGACAAGGCCAAATAAGGTCTGTTCAGCCAAGAATCAGACAATGTTCAGTTAAATTTCAGACAGTGGTTTAAGCAACTTTTCAGAATAAAAGTCTGAATAGTGTCTGCACCATTTTCTGAATCTTTCTTAACCTTCTGAGAGATTCAGATTTCAGACACTTTTCAGTCTGAATTTAGTCTGAATAAACCCTGAAGATTCAGACGATTTTCAGTCTGAATTTTGTCTGGATATGTTCCAATTTAAGTAACTATTCGGACAAGGCCAAATAATGCCAAATAACGTCTGTTCAGCCAAGATTCAGTTGAATTTCAGACAGTGGTTCAGCCAATATTCAGACACTATATTTCCATGAGGGAGCTGTAAAGCTTTTGGTATGTGAGTAATTGACTTAATAAACAAGAGAGCCAAGATGGCCCTAAATTGATCACCTGAGTACTGGCCCATTATCGAACATCTTCGAAATCTTATGGTCATATACAATCTGTGCAAGTTTGGTTAAGATTGTTCAAGAAATGTGGCCTCTGTTGTGATATAAAGACACTGACAAAGTTTGGTAAAGATCAAATATAAAATGAAGGTGCTAGAGTGAAACCCCTGGGGCAGGGCAAAATGTGACCACCCCAGGACTACATGTAATATATGAGAGATGTGTGCCTTGTGGTTTCAGAAGAAGATTTTTTAATGTTTTTACTATATAAATCTATGTAAAATTGTGACGCCCGGGACGGGGTCAAATCTGACCCCAGGGTCACCATTTGAACAAAATTGGTAGAGGACCATAAGCTTATAGCAAATGCAAAATATTAAACCTCTGGCTCTTGCAGTTTCAGAGAAGAAGATATTTTTTAAAGGTTTTTCCCTATACAAGTCTATGTAAAACCAGGGCGTTTTTACCTTATATAACAGAGGCCTGTAAAGGGCCTCTTCCCAACAGAAAATTGGACTTTTTTTTCCCAACTGTGGCAGAAATATTTCCCAATCGGAAAACAGCAGTCTCTCAGAATTTGAGAAAAAGCATGAATTCTGCAGTGTGTTTTTGGCTGCTAAGTAAATTCCGACTTGGAAAAGTTAATAATTATGGTAAATAATGGATGACAATATAAATAAAGTATATTAAGGTCATATTTACTTAATTTATGAAACCTTGTATTTTTCCCAAAATGAGAAATAAGCGCGTTCCTTCTTCCCAAAATGGACAGGCCTGGGCCTCTTCCCAATTTTGTTGAAAAAAGCCCTGAAAACATGTGACCCCCGGGGCAAATCAAACTTGGTAAAGGACCATAAGCCTATAGTAAATGCAAAATTTCAACCTCTGGCTATCGTAGTTTTAAAGAATTAAAAAAAATCCTATGTAAAACTGTGACGCCTGGGACGGGGCCAAATTTGACCCCAGGGTCACCATTTGAACACACTTTGTAGAGGACCATTAGCTGATGCTACTTGTAATATATAATTATGAGAGCTCTGTGTAATATATGAGAGCTCTGTGCCTTGTCTTTTCAGAAAAGATTTTTTAAAGTTTTTTCCTGTATAAGTCTATGAAAAACATGCAAAATCTCAAATTACAATATACAAACTTTGGACCCCGGGGCACGGCCATTTTTGACCCCGGGGATTTCAAACTTGATAGTCTAGGCATTGGTGATCATTTTAAAAGAAAAACTGTCAAAATCTGTCCAGCGGTTCTTGAAAAGAAGATTTTTTAAGGTTTCAACCATATACGGTAATGGTGGCTATCTTGGATGTCGCGTTAATTTTAAATTTTAACAAAAAAGAATCATCCATGGGAAGTTAGGGTCAAAATTGGCCAAGCGGTTTCTGAGGAGAAGTCGTTTGATGACGGACTAAGAGTGATCCCAACAGATCACCTTGAGCTCAGATGATCTAAAAACATCAATGTAAAATTTTAATGTAAATTGACAAATGATAAAAAGTGGGTTAAGGTCATTTATATTGACCTGATTTGGGTAGGAACATACTGCTGTCATACAGATGTAAGTGTGTATGAAGTTTGGAAACTGTTTGGCTTTTGGTATCTGAGAAACTGAGTTAATAAAAGGCTTGAATGTAAAACTTCAATGTAAATTAACAAAGTGCCAAAGGTTGGTCAAGGTAATTCATATTGACAAACGTTTCATTGGAACATATCGCTGTCATGTAGTTATCAACATTTGTAAAGTTTGAAAGCTCTAAGGCATCTGGTGTTGGAGAAATGGACTTTAAAACAAAAAACTTTGATGTAAAAAACTTGAATGAAAAACTTCGATGTCAAGGTAATTTATATTGACCTGATTCGGGTAGGAACATATTGCTGTCATACAGATGTAAGTGTGTATGAAGTTTGGAAACTGTTTGGCTTTTGGTATCTGAGAAGCTGACTTATTAAAAATCTTGAATGTAAAAACGGGACGTATGGACGTACATACGGACGTATGGGACGCCCGGACGAACAAGGGTAACACTATATGCCCGCACCACTTTCGTGGCGGATAATAAAAAAAAGCAGACATTCATCTATATGCTTATTAATCTCCTGTCTCTCTGTCTAGGGGTGTCTTGTTTTTAAATGCCACTAATAATGAAATCTCTTTGGGCAGCTATCATAAAAAACTTTTAAGGTAGACAGAACACTTGTTTTACCTTAATTGAACTAAACTGACCTTCTTAACTGACCTTGTTTGACCTAAGCTGACCTTAATTGACCTAAACTGACCTTCTTAACTGACCTTAATTGACCTAAGCTGATCTTAATTGACCTAATCTGACCTTCTCAACTGACCTGACTGAATTATAGAGATATGAAATAAAGAGGTTATTTTACAGTGTTGAGAACAATACTGAATTCTATTGGACTCATACCCAGCAGACAGAATCTATAATTGGGCAAGGCGAAGCCAAGTCAAATATGGATTCTGTCTGCTATGTACTTGTACTGTCCAGTAGAATTCAGTATTGTACTCAACACTGTAAAATAACCTCATAATATATATATATTTGTTGTAACAATGAAAGTCCAATTAAAACTAATTTTAATTTGGATCCACGGCCATACACTGGCATTCATTTGGAGTAAACAATCAAAACCTGTTCTTTTGGAAATTGACATGTCGCCAGTACTTAGATATCTCCGCCCTATTGTTGATGTCGGAGTATATTGACAATAGTTTATATAACATAGTTGCACGTGCTATATACACATGCTGTTGTTTGTCGGAGGTATCGTTCTGGTTTGATTGGTTGAAATGGATAAATGATTGACAACTGGCGACATTTTAATTATTTTGACATCAATGAAACCGAATTTAAATATTAAATTCCATTTTATTTTACTAAGATTCTCCTCCAATTGGGCATTCCATGCACTTGGATGATTTGTAACAGCCTCAGTAGCTCAGTGAGTAAGGCTTTGCACTTTACAGCTACGAACCTCTGCCCCACGTGGTGTAGCTCCCTAGCAGAGGCAAGTCCGATGGGAACCTTCATCTCATCTCCCTCTGAGGCTACTGTCCCAACATAACTTAATATGATTTCATTTCACTGATGCTTCTCATTTCACATAATGAGCTAGGGTTCTCGCAACGTTTCTTTACTTTGTTCTTAATTTATAAATTACAATACTTTCACGTTCCCCACCAAATTCATCACATGCTAGATGTGGATATTCTTCCAGTCTTCCTATATTTCTGTAAACATTATTTCCTTATATTGTAATGAAGTCCCATATTGAAAGGTTTTTGTTCCTAGTCCTCGATTGAGAAAGCACAAGTATACTCATGTTCCCATGTATATTGGTTCCCTTGGTTGATTCACAAGCATACTGGTTCTCTTAGTTTATATACCAAGCATACTGGTTTCTTTGGTTGCACCATAATTAAGCACACTGGTTCCCAGGATTGAATCACGAGCATTCTGTTTCCTTTGGGTGAACCACAAGTATACTAATTCGCTGGGGTGAACCGCCAAGCATACCGATTCCTTGGGGTGAAACCCGAGCATTATACTGATTTCCTGGGGTGAGCAACAAGCATACTGTTTCCTTGGGGTGAACCACAAGCATCATACTGTTCCCTTGGGGTGAACCACAAGCATCATACTGTTCCCTTGGGGTGAACCACAAGCATACTGGTGTCCTTGGTTGAATCACTATAGCATACCGAGTCCCTGACTGGGCTGAATCAAATCTAACTAGAGGTTGTTTTTGAGAAAAACTGATGTCTCTTCCCACTGCAAAGTTTCGTCAAAATGCAACAAGCCATTTAGGAGGAGAAGCGGCGACAACAAATTTTAAGTAAAAATTCGAAAAATCAGCGAACAGGAACGAAAGTGTGATATGCACAACTAGACATCATACCTATGCTTCCTGCAAAGTTTCATCAAAATCCAACAAGCCGTTTAGGAGGAGTTAGCGGCGGCAACATTTATGACACAGCAAAAACAATATGTCTCCTCCACTTCGTGGATCAAGATAAAGTGTTCTTTATATTAATAATTCAGTATTAAATTCACTTTTCTTAATTGGATTGTAATCCATCATGTCCATGTCTTTTATAATTTTGTCACGATGTCTGATGGAAGAAAACTGATTTTACATTAACATAGTTTTGTCCATAAAATAGTCATCATTTTTTGTGGCCATGTTCTGAATGACTGTTGAGTGGAGTCAAGTGTCATGCACACTTCATCCATTAACTACAATATTAACTATTGGTCTATAGATAACTTACGACAACATTACAATTGCAATATACTCAACTTGCCCTAATCCACGAACGGAAAAAAACTTCCCCAAATACCCTTCCCGGGACTCCAGCACCAAGGGAGCCGCCAAATACACCAGTACAAGCAAGAGTTACATTAGAGTTACGTCCTCTTTCCGTCGTGGCGTCTTCGAAAGAAGACGAATAAATCGACGGTCTCAAAATATTTGTTCTTTTTCCACGTAACAAACAGTTTTAATTATTTTATTACTTTAATTTTACTTCCCATATGTTATTTTCTTACGAGTTTATAAGCGTACTTGGTGTTTCTTACACCGGTTTTTGTTCTTTACGCTGTTTATTCAGACCGCAATTAGTAAACAAAACACATGCGGTCTACATCCGGTTTCGCAATCTTTGTAAATTCTGTCGGAATTATCGCTTTTAACTTCTATTAGGAGTTTGAATTTGACACCAGAACGTAGGCACCTTTTCTACTCGTGTCAACACGCCAGTAAATAGATTCTTCTTATATTGTTGGGTTTTGTTTTGTTTGTTATATAATTACAGTTGGTGCATCTAGCACCTTCTGCTGTTATTTTCTTATATTTCAGTAACAGCAAATGTGTTCGCATTCACTGGTTGGCTAGACCTGGCCCGCAGAAAAAGGCCCTTGGCCCTTCTGTGTCTCAGAGCTACCCTTCCAAAGTGAAAAGTATCTAGCCCTTCCTAGTTAAAGGTTGTTTTGCCAGATACTTCCTGGGATGGGGAATGCCAACCAAAACGAAGGCTCATCATCCTTCTGAGGTGAAGGCTCCCAGTCCAGGCGAAGGAGACAACGTCCTTCGGAGCTCATGGCTCCCAGTCCAGGTGGAAGCAATGGAGACAACCAAAACGAACACTACTCGTCCTTCTGAGGTTGTGGCTCCCATCATGGCTCCCAGTCCAGGTGGAAGCAATGGAGACAACCAAAACGAACACTACTCGTCCTTCTGAGGTTGTGGCTCCCAGTCCTGACGAAGGCAGTCCCGTACCCCACCCACTCCTGCTCACAGTTACAGGCTACCAGGTAGTGCGGGGGTCACGCCGACTCCAAACTCTCTGCCTCATGGGTAATCTGAAGGTCCTCAGAACAGATTCTATTCACTCCTCCAGGTCACCCTTCAGAGAGTCAACACACAGAGGGCGGTCTAGGAGCAGCCGTCACCTGTCTAGAGACAGCTCAGGTAATTCTTCCCCAGATGAATTTTATGCTTTTCAAGCACGGCCCAGAGCCGAAAGGGTATTCTTACTGTATTCAATACCGGTGTTATGGTTAGAGCCACCTAACGAAGCATGTAGTTTCTTCTGAAGGTCTCTGCTATTATAAAATCCAGACTAGTAGTCTTGAGGAAAGCTAAATAAGACTTCTTTCTCTGGTATGGGAAGAGGACTTGGATTTCTGTGTTGGTACTCGCATGTAAGGGGAAATTTCTGTCATGGGTCACATTTATCTGTTATTATATTTTCTTACGTGTTGTATTATCACAGATTCAATAGAATAGAATAGAATATTTGATTGTAATATTCATAACAATGTGAACATGACAATGAACTAACAGGAAATCAAATCATATGATAGCAATTTAGATAAATATATGGATTAGCTGTCAGGATGGCCGAGTGGTCTAAGGCGCCAGACTCAAGGTAATACCTTCACAAGCGAGTGTTCTGGTCCACGACTGTAGGCGTGGGTTCAGATCCCACTTCTGACACATACTTTTAACATACAAGTAAAATGTGTAAGGGACACTTTCCTTGTTCTCCCTTTTCAGTGTTATGTCAGAAACACTTACCAACAATAGGACTGAGACCTCTTTAGGAAATCATACTTTCCTAGATGGTGCTCTCGAATGGGATAGGCTTTTTTATTTGGTACGGAAGTCATACCTTCCTACTAACAGGGCGCTCTATCAGGCTGAAGGAAATGATAACCATTCCAAGAGTGAAGTTATCTAGTAGCCTTCTGGTTAGACAGAAAATCTACAATCAGAGAAGGTAAATTATCGAAGTCTTATCTCTGATTCTGATTTAATAGCAGGCCGGGAGGTATTCCATCCTCAAATAGAACTTATTCTTTTGTCGAACAGAATCACCCTATTTTCCAAGTTGTTGTAACATTTGTAAACACTTCTTAAGCATTGTCTACCTATGTTCTCGATTTTAGAACCTTATTGAATGCTTTCGTATATTTTGAATATCTCTGCGTTTACTAAAAATCGTTAAGAGTATTTAAATTTAAAGTATTCTCCTCTCGTGGTTTTACTAATACCCACTACAGGAGTGTGATACTTGTCTTTAACTAAAGATTCTTAGTGAATTACTTTTGTTCTTTTCTGTCCTTATGGACTTAACTACAGAACTAGTTTTGCAGGTAACCTCGTTAGAAGTCGGTACCTACTGTCGAGGTCCGTCGCAAGAATTGACCTAGATCAAGGATGATTTTAGTGATTGATTGAATTGGATTTTATAGCAGCTAAGGTCATATGGCAACTTTCCAGCTTCCATTGGTGGAGGAAGACCCCAGGTGCCCCTCCGGGCAATTTTCGTGCACGGGCGGGCGCCTGGGTAGAACCACCGACGTTCCGCAAGCCAGCTGGATAGCTTCCTCACATAAAGATTCCTAGGCCCCTGAGGGATCGAACCTACAGCGGTGAGGGGCACGTGATTTGAAGTCAGAGACGTTAACCACTCGGCCACGGACGCCCCTTGATTTTAGTGACTACGGCTTCTGCGTCATGGTCTAATGATTATGGTAAGTATTCATGACCTTCGCCATAGCATTCATAGGTTTCAGCGTTAATTGTAGCCACAGTCTTAAAGAAGTAAATCAGTTTATTTCGTTATGTAAATTGTTTTCCTTTATCAGGACACCTAATTCAACTTATCCTCTCGCCTTGATGAGTACTCTTTGTGGCAGGACTAGTAGAATTCAGATAAATTCTTTTATATTTATCCATGTTGCTGTTCATATTTTTATGTAGGACAAGTAACTCCGCAACTGTTTCCTGCCCTGGTTACGGTTTAGTAGATGATTATTGCGGGTCTATTGTTTATGCTCATCAGACTTGCAGGTATATGAGCATTTATTTTATTTAGCGCCGGTAGTATTTATATCGAGGTGCTTCTTAGACTCTTCTACCCGGCTAATATGAATACTTTTACTAATATTGTATACAAGTATTTATCAAATACCCGGCTACTTTGCTCTGTGGGCCGCTTACTTGAAAAGTTAATGATATCTATGTATATCACCACCTTTTTTGATGTAGGTTTATATTTACAATAGGTTTTTATTATTTACAGTGGCAGATGCTGTTTTATACATTTACACATGCAGTTGTTGGCTGAGTCTTCCTTTTTGCTTGTAAGTTGATATGGGGGATGCCCGTGGCTGAGTAGTTAGTCTCTTACTTGATATCACTTCCACTCACCTCTGTTTTATGATGGTGTCCCGGTTAGCTCAGTTGGTAGAGCTTTCGCCCTGTAAGGGAGGAGTCGGGTTTCGTGTCCCATACCAGCCACAAGACAACTGTCCACAGAGGTGGTTTTTATGATATACCTTATATTTCAGTGGGTTTCACTTGTGAAATATCGGGAATGACGTAATGCCTCTGTTGACGTTTTGTCGTCTCTGTTTTAGCACATTATGTTTTGCTGCTTAAGTATCAAGGTTGAGAGTACATAATAAATTATTAATAGAATAATTTTTGGTTTGTCGTGAATATAGGAATTTTCTTCTAGAAAGTTAGAAACTTATTTTCACCAGAGCCTTAGCACGAGTGAATTATGCTAGTCTCCTCACTGATACACCTGCGTTTTTTTTGGGATTACCCTAGGGTTGATTAAGGTCTCCTTCTGTACCGCTTAGATCTCCAGGCAGTTTCAGTAGTTTCGGAGTAATTGGCTTCAAAGCTGCTGCCCTCAACCCTACGTGGCTTTGTTCGCTGTTCCCCTGACTAAGTCTTGTCTGATGGAGTTCTTCATCATTCATCTCTTCCTTCTGGGGTTTGCTTTCTTTGTGTAGCTTATTAGATGCGGTTGCAGGACAAAACACTCCTTTTCTTGCAACTAAGATCATTGTCCAGATTCTACATTCCTTACCGCTCCCACTTCTCCATACAGTCATACAGTTAATGGGCTGTAGTGCCAGGGTTCGTTCTCCATTAGCCCTAGGGGTACTGATGATAGTTTGCGTATTTGTTGTTCATACCCCCCTGTTTAGTATTGCTAGAACCCGGATACAGTCTCCTTGTTCTGTCAGTTAGAGAGTAGGTCTATCAGTATGAGTAAGTTCCTAACGTTATGGTAGGCTATACTATTTTTTAGGCCCGACTTCTATCCGTACATTAATTATGCCATAAGAGCCGGACTTCTCTTTTGAAGTCTTACCCTCAGGCAGTTTGAGATACATCTGGCATCTCTTTATTTATTGGTTCTATATGCCACATTCGTATGAAAACACAGTTCTTTTCGGCTAGATCTGTGTGCATGGTCAGAACAAAAAGGGAGGGGTGCGTGCTTGTACACAGCCACATTCAAGGTGACATTCTGCCGTGGTCTAGGGGTTTAGTAGAGCTGCTCTAAATGCATGTTTAAGGATCTCTCAGTTTGGCTTTAGTAACCCTAAAGTTGTTCCTTAAGGGCCACATGGAAGATTTGTTCACTAACTAAATGTGTTGCCCTCAATAAATAAATTCTATTATTATTATTTTAATAGGGTCTCCTTTTTTCTCAGGACTTCTGTCCATCTTGATTTCTTCACCACTGCAGTAACCCCTAAGCGGGGTTACCAGGATTTACAGTCTACCTCTGCCACTATCCTTCATTCCAAATCAGTATGCAACCTCACGTTTGTCTATTCAAACTACATCTTCAGACTTCAGTTTTCTGTAATAGTTACTCACATAATTGTACCTGTAGGAGGTCCTTCCCTGGTTTACTCTGGGGTCACAGAGGTTTAGCTGGGCAGAATAAGTGTAGCGCAGTGTTTGTTTACACTTCCACCGTAGTCGGAGTTTGTTTTTTCTTGTCTCCCACTTTGAGGTTATATCACTTCCCTTCTTAGTTTAGAATACTTAGAAGTTAAAGTGGCTCCTTTTGGCCTCCTGTTCGACTTCGTTTAACCGGCCCTCCTTTGAACCTTCGGTTAATCTTAGATAGACTACCCTTTAGACTATCTTTCTTTTAGCCTTAGCCTTGTGGCTCAGATTTAGTGAGCCCATTCTAGGAACTAAAGTGTCATCGTGCTCATGCTACTAAAGGGATCTCGTTTAACCCCTTCTAGAGATATTCCAGTAACACTCTGTTTGGTTTTGTCTGGGTATATACCTAATTCAATTCCAATAAGGCTGCACAAGTTAGAGCCTTTATTTTTCTTAAAATTCACAAATTAATTGTTAGGTTCTATCTTAAATATTTTTTCACTGGGTCCAGTTCTTACTAACCCAGTCAGTCATGGGGTTGTGCTGCTCTACCAGTTAGCTGACTTGGCCTTGCCCAAGTCTGTAACATTAGGCATACAAATCAATTGCAGTTTTATTTTATTATTTTACTTATCTTGGTTTGTAAGCACTTCATACCACTATGTTCCAAATGTGTTTGGTTTATACATATTGTTTATTATAAGTTAGCTATGTTTCACACAGTTATCTTGTGTTCATAGTTACATTTACAGCTCAGTTATGAAGCTATTATTGTAAGTATTGAATCAAAGGGTCAATACTTATTTAGATGATCTATGTAATACTAGCAATTTTCTGTTCCATGGATTTGCTTGAAATTGCCGATTATGATTTTAGATGGTGGTGGACTTATTGTCCTTGACCGAATTGAAGGACTTATGAGGATGCCATATTCACCTTGTAACGTTCATCTGCCCATCTAAGAGGTTTTAGAGGCTCCTCCTACTGTCTATATCGCCAGTCAGGATCCTAGATTACGCTATGGTGAGTGTAAGTTGCTTGGGTTCATGCTCTCGTCTGCTTTAATTTCTTGTAATTAGAGCAGGTTTGATCATGCTTTGTTACTTGTTGTTCAGAGTTGTTCAAATCCCCTTTTACATATTCGGGCACTCATAACAGGTTACATTGTACCACCCCAGCTCAATTAAAGTCGCAATTGTAATGTTGTCGAAAGTTATCTATAGACCAATATGAAAATTTTTGTTAATTTTAATATTTGTCTATTATACTTACGACAACATTAACTATCCACCCCTCCTTAAATTTAGGACTTATTTGCGGAAAGAGGACGTAACTCTGTGCGACTCTTGCTTGTACGGGTGTATTTGGCGGCTCCCTTGGTGCCGGAGTCCCGGGAAGGGTATTTGGGGAAGTTTTTTCCGTTCGTGGATTAGGGCAAGTTGAGTATATTGCAATTGTAATGTTGTCGTAAGTATAATAGACAAATATTAAAATTAACAAAAATTTTCATACTATTGCCTTACTTCAACTCGATATTCACAATTGCTTTTGTCTGATATTGTTTGCTGATGGTAAAACCTGATTTCCACAAAATAATTAATACTTTGTCAGGGGCGTAGCTGTGTCTAAATCGGTGTATAGGCACAAGGTCTAGGGGGATCCGGGGGCATGCACACCCGTGAATTGTTTTTAAGAAGGAAGCCAAATCCTGCATTCTGACGGTATTTTAAGCAGAAAACAGTATGTTTTTAACCTACGATTACAAGCTTTTGTAATCTGCGATTTCGCAACAAAAACATCGGAACAGAACAAAATAACACATATTAATATGAATACTTGCTTTCTGAAAATCTTTCGAAATTTTGCACAATCATGGTGTGTTTGGTTCCGAAAGACCGCGAATGTCATTTCGACTTTTATTTTCTGAAAAGATCACAAGTAAAAATTGGTATGAGCTGACCATACCCCTTCACCCCATACCCCCCCACTCTGTTTTTATTGCATTTTTGGTATTTTTATTTGTTTGATTTCTGGGGACAATACGTGCCTATAGGCAGCTACGCCACTGTTTGGTAATAATATTAACACCTTGTTCTCAGTAAATTACATATATTGACATCAATGAAATCCTGATAAAACCAGACTAATTTATTCCCTAAAATACTTTGCCTACAAACAAGATGTATGTCAAAGTTCAAAAATGTTGTTCTCAGTAGTCAATAGTCAAGTGGTTTGAAATCTGACAAAGTTGGCCCCATGTTTCCATTAACACTAAATATGTTGTTTTGATATAATTTGTGGTACATTTGTAAAATGTCATGCCAGCCAATCACTTTGTTAAAGGGGTGAAATCATTACTCTTAAGGTTCTAACTAGAGAGGCAGTGATAACAAACTTTTTTCTATTTTTTAAAGTATTTTTAAACACAGCAGCCATATTGGATTTTGCAGAAAGTTGAATTTCTTTCTAGACCACCAAAACATTGGGAGGAATGTCCCTATAATGTTTATAAACATACCCTTGTTGTTCTGGAGTGTAGTGGTTTTTTAAAGGATAACAGATAAGTGACACACTATCTCATAAGCTCTTGTTTTCTTGCAAACTGAATAAGGTTATTCACATTTTACATGGAGGATGAAAAAGCTGATCTTACACATGGGGGAAGTTAGTCACGTGCCTCAACCATGAAATCCGTTATGTCAACAACTGCATGACAGTTGCATGACGTCATTGTGTAAAAATATGCAAAACATTAGTAGCTGGTGACTTAACACACAAAAAGTCAATGATATATCTATCATGGGTATCCAGTTCAGATGAGGAATCCAAACCTTCAGTATAACATTTTATAATTTAATCAAAAATTGAATCTCTATAAAAATAATTATACCTCTTGTTGGAATTCCTGATCTTCGAAGGGTAAGATTTTGATATTCTTGCATACCGGACGTTATTTTAACGGGGCTAGATATTTCCATCTCACCCTAAGGGTCGAGATAAAATTCATGCGCGCCAACATCCGGTATGCAGGAAAATATGTAAAATGTTAGTAGCTGGCATCGTCGACGCACAACATGTCTCTGATATGCAAGAAAAAGAATCTATCATGGGTATTCGGTTCAGATAGGGAATTCCAACCCTCGGTATAAGTGTTTTAATCGGAACCGCGGCAGAGCTCAGTTCTTCACCGGATACCCATGAAAGATTCTTATAATCTTTGACCATAAAACCATATCTTAACAAGAAATGTCACTGTCAGTGACAAATGCCCCTGAAGTGGTTTGTGAATATATGAATGATATGCTCAGAATGTGACATCGTAAGTTTGAACCATGTTTATAAATATTCATGGGCATAATGGTAAGAGCAGGTAAAAGTTCAGCAAAACTGGAAGGCGACCAATGACAAAGTTATACACCCAACACAACCAATATGACTTCATTGAAATACAGGGTCATAAGGCATCTTCTGACATCTAAGTGTGACCTTTACCTTGAAGCTATGGACCTGGGTTTTGCGCACGACACACCATCTTGTTCTGGTGAACATTTCTGCCCGGTTATATAAAAATCCCTCAACAGGTGACAAAGTTATAGACCGGACATGACTTATATTACATGACTTATATTATATTACATGACTTCAATCAAATACAGGGACATATGACATCTTCTTACCTCTAAGTGTGAACTTGACCTTGAAACTACTGACCTGGATTTTGCTCGGGACACAGTCTTGTTATGGTGAACACTTCTGCTGGTGAACACTTCTGCCAAGTTATTTGAAAATCTCTCCATGTACCTCAGAATTATTTACCGGACATGAAATATTGACACAAAAGAAATTCTTTTTGACCTTTGACCACCAAGTATGACTTGACCTTGAAGCTACTGACCTGGAGTTTGCGCATGCAATGTTATCTTATTGTGGTGAACACTTGCAGGTTATTTGAAAATCTCTCCATGAATGTCACAGTTATTTACCGGACATGAAATATGGACACGAAAGTACTTATGTTCGACCTTTGACCTCTAAGTGTGACCTTTACCTTGAAGCTACAAACTGAAATTTGCATGTGACACATTCTCTTGTTGTGGTGAACACTTGTGCCAGGTTATATGAAAATCCCTCCATGAATTTCAGAGTTATTTGCCAGACACGAAAGTACATCTTTTTAACCTTTGACCTCTTAGTGTTACCTTGACCTTGGGCCACGGACTAGAACTTTGCATGCGACACATCGCCTTGTTGTGTTGAACGCTTGTGCCAAGTTATTTGAAAATCCATCTATTACTGACTGAGTTATTAACCGGACACGATTGTACGGACTGACGGAAGGACGGTGCAACTACTATATGACTACAATTATAATTAACCCTCCTGTGGTTAGTTTTATACTGATGGCCAGAATCTTAAATAGTGCCTCAATCTCGCATAATCAAATACTTGCATCATAATTCTCATGTCTAATATCCAGATATATATTCAATTCATATTATTTCCACAGAAACACATACATACCACATGACAAAAGGCAATAAAAGGCTCGACTGTACAAAAATCAGCAATTTATCAGTAACATCATAAGATCTTAACTCCATCTATATTTCAAAATTTAAACATATTTCAAAATAAGTACCCACTTCTGAATAGTACTAGACAATGCACTTCAGACCAATCCTATAACATATGGCTTTAATTATGCCTTAAGGAAATCGAAAGTAAACTAGAGGTTGTGTTTGAGAAAAACTGATGTCTCCCCCCACTGCAAAGTTTCGTCAAAATGCAACAAGCCATTTAGGAGGAGTAGCGGCTACAACAAATTTAAAGTAAAAAAAAAAAGAGGGCCATAAATCTGTCAAAAATCAGCAAACCGGAATGAAAGCATGATACGCAGTGGTGTAACAATACATCAAACTATCAATGTATTGCGATTGTGATCGTCCCGATAGCGATGCATCGATAGCAAATTGAACTATTGATTACTATGACCGATAGTATGCTAAACTATCGATAGTTTCAATAGTCAGTTAATATTTATATTTCAACAAATAATCAGATCAAGTAATTCATTTCAGAGTGAATTGTTTGCTGAGTCATGCTTACCTCACCCAAAATATCAAACTCGGACAACTAAGCAGCTGAATTCATTTATGGCCTAGAGGCGGATCGGCAGTATTGATAATTTAATCTGGGGATTCCTGAACACGTGGTGACTACTAAAAGACAGAACAATTGATACGCGATTGCTGAACGTGCACAAAGTAGAAATCTAAAAAGTAAAACTAAAACTTTCAAATGGTTTATTACACTGCAGAAATATTGAGTTAACATAAATATTAAAGCAACTTAGGTGAGTATATTTGTTTTATTTGGAAATTGTCAACTATTTACTGGACCGCTTTCCGTCTGTCCCGTGTAATTTTGAATCCCGTCTTTTAGTAGATACAAGGCAACATGGTCGTTAAGGCTAGTGAATTCGAAATTGTAAAAAATGAGAGCAAAGTTCCCTGTTTGGGCGAATTGGGCGAATTTTGGGTATATCAAAGAATTATAATAACACAGCTTACAATGTTACAAAAAGTTGTGTTTAATATTATAGTTCATATTATTCAAATAATTAATGAAAAGTGTTTCTATTGTGTAAGCTTTAATAATTTCATTTTTATCAATACTATTGCAATAGTATATCACAATAGTATATCACAATAGTATATCACAATAGTAATAGTATTGCAACTGTACTTTCAGCAATAGCAATACTATTGCAATAGTCAATTGTCTGTTCAATAGTCTGCCCTAATGATATGCATGACTAGACATAACACTAATGCTTCCTGCAAAGCTTCAGCAAAATCCGACAAGCAGTTTAGGGAGTAGCGGCAACAACAAATTAAAGTAAAAAATTCAAAGGGCCATAACTCCATCAAAAATAAGCATACCAGAACGAAAGTATGAAATGCACAACTAGACATCATACCGATGCTTCCTGCAAAGTTTCGTCAAAATCCAAATTTAAAGTAAAAAATTCAAAGGCCCATAACTCCGTCAAAAATCAGCGAACCAGAACAAAAGTGCAATATTCACAACTAGACATCATACCGATGCTTCCTGCAAAGCTTCCTGCAAAGTTTCGTCAAAATACAACAAGCCATTTAGGAGGAGTAGCAGCGAAAACATTTGTGACAGACGGACAGACGGACGGACACAGCAAAAACACTATGTCTCCTCCAGTTCATGTGGGGAGACATAACTATGGTCTTGGTAGTCACATGGTCAAAGATGGGATAGTTTCTGATACCCTTTGAGCTGGTTCTACACTTCCCTTATACACCACACTGACAATTCAATAACATTCAATATTTGTAGTAATTTAGCATTGTAGGTGAAATTCCTGTCCTCCCCAGATTGTGAATGGCTTAAATTTTTTGTATTAGGTCATAATAAATTAATTGCTAGTTTGCTAGATTTCTAGCAGAGACATAATAAAAAACACTACTTCTTAGATCCGTGGGTCATACTAGGTTAGTTTTTTTAAATCACAGGACATTTAAAACAGTCTATTAAATCATTTTAGAAATATTTTATTATTAAAATTTTGTGTTTCTGCATTTCAAGAACCTCATTACTCAATGTCAAGTAAAATCTCAATATGTTCTCAGAATGCAATTAGTTTTAAATTAACTGGTTTCATTGGTCCAATTTTTATCATTGAACCAATCAGAATGCTTCATTCATATTTTCATTTGGTTGTTTCTATCATGACATCACTTTCTGGTATTATGACATCACATCCTGGTATTATGACATCATGTCATACTATTATGATGCAACTCAGTGTGTTCTCAGAACTGAATGAGCCTTTTAATTGCTGTGAGAAACAGATTTAGACTGTTTGTATCATTCATTGAGTAATGAGTTTCTTGAAACCAAGAATCACAAAAATCTAAAAATAAAATAATTCTAAAATGATTTAATAGATTGTTTTAATTGTTTGTTACATGGCCTCTCTTTGGTGCAAACGATTTTTTTATAAGATAAAAATTGCAATCAGGGTAGTTGTATTAAGTTTCAACATGGTCTTCATCACTGAAGAGTTCTGTGCAGTGACATTGTCTGCAACCAGAGATTGTTTATCTAATTTTCCACATAGAAAATCGTTAAAAACGTCTAGAAACAATGTAATAAACGTCTAGAAACAATGTAATAAACGTCTAGAAACAATGTAATAAACGTCTAGAAACAATGTAATAAACATCTAGAAACAATGTAATATCCTCCACAATATTACAACCAAATTGCAACACCCTTTACTTTTTTAATGATAACAAACACCAATTTCCCCATTTAATTTGCCAATTTTGTGTCGTTTTGAGAAGAAATTGTGTACCTCAACACCGGTTATTACGTTTCCGAGTTTCAGTGGACTGTGAGGTTTAAAACGGGGGTCTCGAAACAGCGGTAAAATGTGAAAAGCTGTTTGGAAAATCGGCGTGAAAGAGATTTTTTTTGTGAAGAAATAAAAATTGGCGGGGCCGCATAAAAAAAACGGGGCGGGCGAGGATGATAAGCTAGCAATTAATTTATTATGACCTTACACGCACAATAATTATATGCCTGTATACATATGCTTATTCAGCTGCTGTTGTTGCTGCTGCTGCTGCTACTGCTGCTGCTGATGATGGTGCTTTGTCAAAGGAAAGATTTAATTGTGTATCAAAATTGCCACATGGGGGCCAATATATTGCCATACCATGTAAAGCACCATCCTTCAGTTATTCTGGCAGCCATGAAAATGTAAACTATATTCATTTAATAGTTTTCCTAGAAATAAATATGCAAGACTAAAACAGGGCCTACATACTGCCAATGTCATCTTTGTGGTTATTCTGGCAGCCTGGGCAATGTGGACTATATATTCATTTCTTATATATCATTTTATAAACATAGGTTTTATTGGCTGAAAAGCAGTCACGTGAAAGTCATTAGTATTCACTACTGACTTAAAAACGTGTTCAAACGTGCCCAATCCAGTTTAAACCAGACTTGCGAGTCAATAGTTCTCTTTCGGGTGAATAGTTCTCTTGCCGAGTCAATAGTATCTTCCAGATCATTCAAGCGCTTTATTACCAATGTCAATTATTAACCATAAGCGCTCAATGAGCTAAAAGTTACAGACAATGTCCCTTAACTTTGTTCAAGTTTACCAAGTAATAAGTCTGTGATAAATATGATAAGAAAAACATATTTTATTTTGTTTATTCATATTGTTAAAGAAAACATTGTTTCCATATTAAAAATAAATAACTTGACACATTTTCTTACCCTTTTCTCTATGATTCAATATAATAAAACAACTATCTACTTCTGTTTCTGTCGACGGTTAAAACTATTCATCCAAGGGAATGACTATTGACTCGACTGTGTCTCGGTCAATAGTTCATGTCGAGGTCAATAGTTCACTGCTTCAAGTCAATAGTCATTCCCTTGGATGAATAGTTTTAACCATTGACCTCAACAGAAGAAGTTGTATATTAATAGTTTTCCGAAAAAAATAAATATGGAAGACTAAAACAGGGCCAAGATACTGCCAATGTCATCCTTGTGGTTATTCTTGCTGCCTTGACAATGTGTACTGTACATTATCAAAAATTAGTCTTCCCAGGACTATTATAAATCACTTATAATTAGTTTCCAAGACATAAATATGGAAAACTAGAATGATTGCATGCACAATAAAGAAGACTGACGCTAGTCCATGCTGCATTATGGCCAACTGATCTGCTATGTCATTATGGCCAACTGATCTGCCATGTCATTATGGCCAACTGATCTGCCATGTCATTATGGCCAACTGACCTGCCATGTCATTATGGACAACTGATCTGCCATGTCATTATGGCCAACTGATCTGCCATGTCATTATGGCCAACTGATCTGCCATGTCATTATGGCCAACTGATCTGCCATGTCATTATGGCCAACTGATCTGCCATGTCATTATGGCCAACTGATCTGCCATGTCATGCCATATTTATGACCAACTGATTACTTTGTCAAACATTTGATGAAGTATGATTGGCTAGGGTTCACACAAATCAACATCAGATCTCTCAGCAACTCAAAAACAATTTGATGCTTTACTGTTTTGCACAAGTGATCTGTTGGATCCCAGTCATGAACCTTGGAGAATTAAATGGCATAATTATATCAAAAGCCAAGACATTATCTATTCATTCCTCTGATACTCAAAAGTTCTAAACTTCAAGTGGCATAGTAAAACAACACAGTACATATATTAGTTTGTAGAAACAATGTTGTAAAAGACAACATGTTTATAACATTCAGCATTGTCAAAAAGGAGATAATCATGTGACTTTCAGCAGTCAGCAGTGTCAGGAAAGACAATTTAGCAATGACAGAAGGGACATAATCATGCAACATGCAGCAACAACAGAAAGAACATATGCAAACAATCCGCAATGACAGAAGAGACATAATGATGTCAAAAATTCAGCAATTTCAAAACCTATATAATCATGTAAAAATTCAACAATGTCAGAAGGGACATAATCATGTCAACATCCAGCAACTTCAGAATCTACATAATCATGCCAAATTTCAACAATGTCAAAAGAGACTTATAGGCATTTCTACATTCAGTAATGTCAGAAGGGAGTTATAGACATGTCAACATTCAGTAATGTCAGAAGGGACTTATAGGCATGTCAACATTCAGTAATGTCAGAAGGGACTTATAGGCATGTTAACATTCAGTAATGTCAGAAGGGACTTAAAGGGCATGTCAACATTCAGCAATGTCTGATGGGACTTATAGGCATGTCAACATTCAGCAATGTCTGACATGTCAACATTTAGCAATGTCAGAAGGGATTTATAGGCATGTCAACATTCAGCAATGTCAAAGGGACTTAGGCATGTCAACATTCAGCAATGTCAGAAGGGACTTATAGGCATGTCAACATTCAGCAATGTCTGACATGTCAACATTTAGCAATGTCAGAAGGGATTTATAGGCATGTCAACATTCAGCAATGTCAGAAGGGACTTAGAGGCATGTCAACATTCAGCAATGTCAGAAGGGACTTAGGCATGTCAACATTCAATCATGTCAGAAGGGACTTATGGGCATCAACATTCAGCAATGTCTGAAAGGACTTATAGGCATGTCAACATTCAGCAATGTCAGAAGGTACTTATAGGCATGTCAACATTAAGTGATGTCAGAAAGGACTTAAAGGCATGTCAACATTTAGTAATGTCAGAAGGGACTTATAGGCATGTCAACATTCAGCAATGTCTGAAGCTGCATAATTATGTCAACATTCAGCAACGTCAAAAAGGACATACTCATTTTAATATTCAGCAGCAGCCTCTAATAATTTAAACAAAAACTATAAAATGATTCCAAGAGACTCAGACGCCTGGCTTTACAATGATTCCATGGGACAAAGGTGCCCGGCTCTACAATGATTCCACAGGACACAGATGACAGGCTTCACCAGCAACGATTCCATGGGACAAAGATGCCTGGCCCTACCATGATTCCAAGAGACTCAGATGCCTGGATTTACATTGATTCCATGGGACAAAGATGCCTGGCCCAACCATGATTCCAAGAGACTCAAATGCGCTGCTTTACAATGATTCCATGGGACAAAGGTGCCCGGCTCTACAATGATTCCACAGGACACAGATGACAGGCTTCACCAGCAACGATTCCATGGGACAAAGATGCCTGGCCCTACCATGATTCCAAGAGACTCAGATGCCTGGATTTACATTGATTCCATGGGACAAAGATGCCTGGCCCTACCATGATTCCAAGAGACTCAAATGCGCTGCTTTACAATGATTCCATGGGACAAAGATGGCTGGCCCTACCATGATTCCAAGAGACTCAGATGCCTGGCTTTACAATGATTCCACAGGAAACAGATGCCAGGCTTTACACTGATGCCACAGGACACAGATGTAGGCTTTACACTAATGCCACAGGACACAGATGTAGGCTTTACACTGATGCTACAGGAAACAGATGTAGGCTTTACACTGATGTCACAGGACACAGATGTAGGCTTTACACTGATGCCACAGTACACAGATGTAGGCTTTACACTGATGCCACAGGACACGGATGTAGGCTTAACACTGATGCCACAGGACACAGATGTAGGCTTTACACTGATGCCACAGGACACAGATGTAGGCTTTACACTGATGCCACAGGACACAGATGTAGGCTTTACACTGATGCCACAGGACACAGACGTAGGCTTTACACTGATGCCACAGGAAACAGATGTAGGCTTTACACTGATGCCACAGGACACAGATGTAGGCTTTACACTGATGCCACAGGACACAGATGTAGGCTTTACACTGATGCCACAGGACACAGATGTAGGCTTTACAACAATTTCACAGAAAACAAATGCCCGACTTTACAACAATTCCACAGGAAAAAGATGCCTGGATTTACAAGATTTCACAGGACACAGATGAAAGGCCTTACAACAATTCCACAGGAAACAGATTCCCGCATTTACAATGATTCCACAGGACACAGATTCCCGCATTTACACTGATTCCACAGGACACAGATTCCCGCATTTACAATGATCCCACAGGACACAGATGCCCAGCTTTACAATGATTCCACAGGACAAGATGCCCAGCTTTAGAATGATTCCACAGGACACAGATGCCCAGCTTTACAGTGATTCCACAGCTAGGACACAGATGCCCAGCTTTACAATGATTCCAAAGGACACAGATGCCCAGCTTTACAATGATTCAACAGGACACAGATGCCCAGCTTTACAATGATTCCACAGAACACAGATGCCCAGCTTTACAATGATTCCACAGAACACAGATGCCCATCTTTACAATGATTCCACGGAACACAAATGCCCAGCTTTACAATGATTCCACAGGACACAGATGCCCAGCTTTACAATGATTCCACAGAACACAGATGCCCAGCTTTACAATGATTCCACAGAACACAGATGCTCAGCTTTACAATGATTCCACAGAACACAGATGCCCAGCTTTACAATGATTCCACAGGACACAGATGCCCAGCTTTACAATGATTCCACAGGACACAGATGCCCAGCTTAACAATGATTCCACAGGAAACAGATGCCCAGCTTTACAATGATTCCAAAGGACACAGATGCCCAGCTTTACAATGATTCCACAGAACACAGATGCCCAGCTTTACAATGATTCCACAGAACACAGATGCCCAGCTTTACAATGATTCCACAGGAAACAGATGCCCAGCTTTACAATGATTCCACAGGACACAGATGCCCAGCTTTACAATGATTCCACAGAACACAGATGCCCAGCTTTACAATGATTCCACAGAACACAGATGCTCAGCTTTACAATGATTCCACAGAACACAGATGCCCAGCTTTACAATGATTCCACAGGACACAGATGCCCAGCTTTACAATGATTCCACAGGACACAGATGCCCAGCTTAACAATGATTCCACAGGAAACAGATGCCCAGCTTTACAATGATTCCACAGAACACAGATGCCCAGCTTTACAATGATTCCACAGAACACAGATGCCCAGCTTTACAATGATTCCACAGAACACAGATGCCCAGCTTTACAATGATTCCACAGGAAACAGATGCCCAGCTTTACAATGATTCCACAGGACACAGATGCCCAGCTTTACAATGATTCCACAGAACACAGATGCCCAGCTTCACAATGATTCCACAGAAAACGGATGCACAGCTTTACAATGATTCCACAGGAAACAGATGCCCAGCTTTACAATGATTCCACAGGACACAGATGCCCAGCTTTACAATGATTCCACAGAACATAGATGCCCAGCTTTACAATTATTCCACAGAACACAGATGCCCAGCTTTACAATGATTCCACAGAACACAGATGCCCAGTTTTACAATGATTCCACAGAACACAAATGCCCAGCTTTACAATGATTCCACAGGACACAGATGCCCAGCTTTACAATGATTCCACAGAACACAGATGCCCAGCTTTACAATGATTCCACAGAAAACAGATGCACAGCTTTACAATGATTCCACAGGACACAGATGCCCAGCTTTACAATGATTCCACAGGACACAGATGCCTGGCTCTACAATTATTCCACAGGAAATAGATGCCAGGCTTTTTAATGATTCTACAGGACACAGATGCCCAGCTTTACAATGATACCACAGGACACAGATGCCCAGCTTTACAATGATTCCACAGAACACAGATGCCAGGTTTTACAATGATTCCATAAAACACAGATGCCCAGCTTTACAATGATTCCACAGGAAACAGATGCCCAGCTTTACAATGATTCCACAGGACACAGATGCCAGGCTTTACAATGTTTCAACAGAACACAGATGCCAGGCTTTACACTGATTCCACAGAACACAGATGCCCAGCTTTACAATGATTCCACAGAACACAGATGCCCAGCTTTACAATGATTCCACAGGAAACAGATGCCCAGCTTTACAATGATTCCACAGGAAACAGATGCCCAGCTTTACAATGTTTCCACAGAACACAGATGCCCAGCTTTACAATGATTCCACAGAACATAACAATTCAGTATGTATACCTGAATACTACATGTTCCGACCAAAAGAACATGCACTGATCTACTTTTTACAATTCATTGATTCTGGTGAAGGTTTTTATTAGCTTCTTTTCTAAGGCTCTGATAACTGATTCTCTTTAAACTTCAGATGGATATATTAGATGGAGTGTACTGTTCATCTTGATCAAAAGCAGATCATCGTCACTGACCGTGACTTTTTTGGCATTTCATTAATTCTGTTTAAAGGTTTTCATGTCACAACTTCAAACACTAAAAACAAAGTTTCAATCTCACGGTCTTTACTGAAGCTGCTATACTAATTTAATTCTAATTCTGTGCACAAAAAAATAAAAAGATCAAGCAAACACATTTCCACAATCATCCTCATTATGAATATAACATTATTGCTGTAAACTATTTACGAATATTACATTGCTGTCAACTATTTACGAATATTACATTGCTGTCAACTATTTATGAATATTACACTGCTGTCAACTATTAACAGATATTAAACAGATATTACATTGCCGTAAACTATTTATGAATATTACACTGCTGTCAACTATTTACGAATATTACACTGCTGTATACTATTTATGAATATTACATTGCTGTCAACTATTTATGAATATTACACTGCTGTAAACTATTAACAGATATTACATTGCCGTAAACTATTTATGAATATTACATTGCCATAAACTATTTACGAATATTACATTGCTGTAAACTATTTACAGATATTACATTGCCGTAAACTATTTACGAATATTACACTGCTGTAAACTATTTACGAATATTACACTGCTGTAAACTATTAACAGATATTACATTGCCGTAAACTATTTATGAATATTACATTGCCATAAACTATTTACGAATATTACATTGCTGTAAACTATTTACAGATATTACATTGCCGTAAACTATTTATGAATATTACACTGCTGTAAACTATTTACGAATATTACATTGCTGTAAACTATTTACGAATAATACACTGATATAAACTTTTACGTCATAAATGACATTGTGTTCAAACATCCAAACTTTATGCATTTTAAAATTGTTGTTTTTCTCTTTTTTGAACTGAATTGAATTGAAGTGGGTTTTACAGCGCACCAAGACATGAAAGGTTATATGGCGCCTAACAGGAATGAACATGCCAGCTCATCCTCCATTTACATCAAGATAAAATATGGAGAATGGGCCTCGAACCTTCTAACCTGCAGAACGGCAGAGTTGCTGCAAATTCTATAGTAAACACTCCATTTACGATGAAGCCACGTTTCCACGTTTGCATATGCGGTGTCAGGATGAAGACCTTAGTGAATGAGTATGATAAACTTTGAGGAACTCAGACTCTGTTAGTGACCTTTCATACAAGAATCACTACTTTACTAATGCAGACATTTTGTATCTTTTAAAACTTATTTTGCCAAATTTGTCATCACAACTTTTTGAATATTTCCAAAAATAGATGTGCACTTTCTTTTTTGACTGAGAATGATGTAATATGTTTACGAAGCTTGAAGAGTGTAACCTATTGGGGACATTACCAAATGCAGACAGACAAGTAAACACGTTATTAGTCCCTTCACTATCATGGTGTGTTGCACCTTTTCCTCAATATCTCTAAAGCACCTCCATGGCTGAGGGGTTACCCAGGAACAGTGGGTGGTTGGCATCCACCTCAAAAAAATTGACCATCAAATATATAACCTTACATGTGTTAAAAAAAGACATAAAACACCATACAATTTCAAACAAACGAACAAATAAATCTGCAAAGACAATCTCCATGAAATTGCGTTCTATTCTTTATAGCCTTAATCCACTCATCAATATACCACTTTAATGTGCCCTTAATGGCCATCAATATACCACTTTAATGTGCCCTTAATGGCCATTATTTCATATCAGATATATAGATAATATAACAATTCCAGATTTTTATGATTGGTTCTAAAAGATGTCAGTTTATTAATGTGTGCTGAAGCTGGGAAAAGTGCTTGGTTCAGTTTATCAGCAGTATCTGATATCCTGGTTTCTTAATTAGATATGTCATAATATTTGTGTAAGATGCTAGGGTTTCTGGTTATTACCAGTAGGGAAAGCTGACATCACGATCTAATTTCCTTACTCTACACACAACATTTTAAAGTGAAAGATAAAAAAATCTGAGACATATTTACCACTACTAATGTTGTAAATGGCAACAAAAAACTTATTATTGCAAACATTTATTCAGTGTCAGGCCAAAAATAAAATTATGTTTGTTTCCCCTTCCCGACCCATGCAAAAAAGGGTTGGGTAGGTAGGTAGGTAAAATATTTTTTTTATTTCATTTCTTTTATTTGAGATCAAAACTGGAATACATGCTACCTATAAGACACATTTAAGACAAAAAAAAAAAAAAAAAAAAAAAAAAAAAAAAAATCTCGCCAGTGTCGAAAAAATAATTCGGGTCGCGGCAATTTCGGTGGGTCGGTCGGGAAGGGGAAACAAACATAATTTTATTTTTGGCCTCATATTCAAATCTTCTCAGTTCAGTATAATAAATAGCATCTTGGGCATACAAACCACACACGTTTGATGCTGCATATATATCTCTTTGATACACTTCTACTGAGAACAACATTTTACACAATGATTAAAGAAGTCTATGAATTGGGGATGTCAAAAATAAAACATAAACTTAATAATATTCAAAGATGGAATTCAAATTATAAGCAAGTCTGATTAGTGAAGAAAATAGATGGAATGAATTTAAAGGGACACTTTGCGATCTTGAAGTTTTTTTTCTTGCATACTAACAAATCATTCTTAATAATTATTTGTATATTTACTAATTGTTGAATATATTGCACCAATAATTATAATATTTAAATGGAAGGTAGAATAATGCCGATAGATTGAAAACTCCAAATTTTTATTACCTTTTATCTAACAGTTAACCCGCTAAGTATGACTATACTAGTCTTTGCTGATCTGGGTTTACAATGTTTGGCTGCTGATCATTCATCTACCTAAAACACCCCTTTTCACATAAATGGAATGGTATCAAAGAAAAAACAGTCCATTATATAATATTATATGTAGTGGATTAAGGGTTAATAATATACAACAGATTTAAAGTTATAATTTACAATGAATAACTTGTGGTGGTCGATAAATACTTCAAGATTGCCTTGTGTCCCTTTAAACCTCGACTCATAAACATCCTCTATAAAGACATTGGTATAATATTCTCTATTTAGGATGTATATTTGTCATGATCCTAAAACAATCTATTCCATCAAGACAAACATGGTAAAGATCTAGACTTAATCAATGACTGCATAATGAAACAACATCATCATTGACTTCAATCAGAAGACGTTTAGGAGAGATATCACAGCCAAAAACAAGAGGCCCGCCTAAGAGGGTCTATATCGTCTACTTGCTATATGGTGTCCATGTGGAGGTGGGGTGGGTGGAGTGGAGTTTGTGGGATAGAAGGATTGTGTGTCAGATATGGCAGTATTGTGCCAAAACTAGTTTTTTTGATAAAGTGTCTTCAATTACCAAGATATAGGGGGAGGGATGTATTTGGTTCAAGTTTGGCTAGCTTTAAAACAAATCAAACTTTCGTTAATATAAACACTCGAACCAAGTTTGACATGTGACCCAGGGGCCGAGCGGAGCCAAATTTGACCCCAGGATCACCATGTGAATAAACTTGGTAGAGGACCATAAGCTGAGAGTAAATACAAAATAGTAAACCTCTGGCTCTTGTAGTTTCAGAGCAGAAGATTTTTTAAAGTTTTTCCCTGTGTAAATCTATGTCAAACATGTGACGCCTGTGGTCGGGCCAAATTTGACCCCAGGGTCACCGTTCAAACAAACTTGGTAGAGGACCATAAACTGAGTGTAAATACAAAATATTAAACCTTTGTTTCTTGTAGTTTCAGAGATGAAGACTTTTAAACTCTATGTAAAACTGATCCCCAGAGTCACCATGTAGAGGACCATAAGCTTATAATAAACACAATTAGTCTAGTAATTATAGGTTTTAAGGTCAAACAAATTCCAACAGAAAGTATTTTAGGATTTTAAGAATCCGACTGACATGTTATGAGTTTCAGAAAAAATCTCCTCAAGATAAAGATGGTGGGAAATGCTAAATTTTGGGGTAAAAATTGCGTTTTAAGAGAAAATCTCCGGAAACTGGAATAATTTTATAAAAAATCATTTGAGCAAATTAGAATTTTCTAACAGTGCGGAAATGCTCTTCCAAATACATCTCCACGTAAATCACGGTTTTATAGATGGTTATTGGATTAATAATATGATATTTTGGGGCAAAACTTGGAAAAAATGAATAAAAGCTTTGATTTCTGTAATACGTTTGGTGTTACTTTTAAGGCTATAAATTAAAAAAAATACTAAATGAGTTGTAAAAACTTAGTTTCTTACTGTTTTGCACAGAGAAAGGTACAGAGATGTGCCAGAAAAAAGTCCATATAAATTACTTTATTTTTGGGTCTAAAAATGTGTTTTTCATAAAAAATCGCTGAAAAGAGGAATCATTTTGTAATAAGATGTTTGAACATAAACTTATCTAATGGAAGTGACAACAATGGAAGTGACAACATGGTGCATAATTATATATACACATGTTTCACTGTATCACAAGTTAGTGGGGAGGGGGCAACATATATGTGAACACAAAAATATGTAAAAAAAAATAAAAATTAAAGTTTCAAGTGGGGGTGGGGGGTGGGAGAGGGAGGGGAGTGAGTTGGGGGGGGGGGCAACAAGTTTCAAGTGGGGCCGGGGTGTGGGGGAGAGCAGGGGAAGAGGCGGGAGTGGGTTGGGGGCGGGGGAAGGGGGCAACATATATGTGTAAGAATTGACTAACCCAACAAAGAAATATGTAAAAAAAAAAAAAAAAAAAGTTTCAAGGAAGTGGGGGAGAGGCATGGGGGCGAGGTGGGGAGGGTTGCAACATATATGTGTAAGAACTGACAAAAGCAACAGAGAAATATGAAGAAGAAAAAAAAGTTTCAAATCTGGGGCAGGGTCGGGGGGGGTGATGGGGTGTGAGGCGGGGATGGGGGGTGGCGTGGTGGGGGCAGGGAGGGTTGCAACATATATGTGTAAGAATTGACTTAAACAACACAGTGGTAAAAAAAAATAAAAAAATTCAAGTGTGGGGCGTGGTGGGTGGGGTTATGGGGTTAGAGGCAGGGGTGGGGGGTGGGGATGGGGGGGTTGTGGCGGGGAGGGTTGCAACATATATGTGTAAGAATTGACAAAAGCAACACAGAAATATGTCCAAAAAAAAAAAAATCTTGGGCGGGATGGGGGTTGGGCGGGGGTGATGCGGTGAGAGGTGAGGGGGGGGGGGGATGGGGGCAGGGCGGGTTGCAACATATATGTGTAAGAATTGACTAAAACAACACAGAAATAGTTACAAAAATAAATAAAAAAAAAGGTGTGGAAGGGAGTGGGGGCGGGGGTAGAGGTGGGGGTGGGGGAGGAGGGAGCCCACACCCCAATATGGGTGAAGTAATAAGATGCATAATCCTATAAGAAATCCCAAACCAAAATTATAGATATATACATGCTTACATGTAAACCTAGATCTGCCTTTATTGCACATTTTATGGGCCATCACAATTTGGGTTCCATGGGAGCCCAGAATTTGCAGAAGACAAAATTACTTATCCAACCCTTTACAACATACTATAAGGAAACCAATTCCAAAATTTAGTTCAGCTAGGACTGAAAATGTAATGGGGCCTTTACACAGGATGGCGACCTTTGTGCCTCCCGTGTGCGACCATAAAATTTGCCAGGTCGTCGTTGGAGGCTCAAAGGAGGCAAAATGGTTGCCTAGGTCGTTCAAAGGTGGTACACAGGAGGTTCAGACATCGCCATGGACGCCATGGTCGCCGTGAATTTTTGAACATGTTCAAAACAGTCGCACAAAGGTCGCCGAGGAGGTTGGTTGCTGAAAGGTGGCTCAAAGGAGGCAGAAGGGAGGCACAAGCATTACCTTGGTTGCAGAATGGAGGCACAGTTGTCGCACAATGGTCGCCAGGTAATAGATGCGTTCGGCTGCACATTTTTCCGTCAATCTGGGCGATGCTTCTGCCTCCCCTGTGCCTCCCTTGTGCCTCCTTTGGACGACCAATAGCGTGCATTGAACGATGACTGTGGCGACCGCTGTGCCTCCATTCGGCGACCACGGCAACCCTTGAGCCACCATCTGCCTCCCTTCTGCCTCCTTTGAGCTACCTGTAGTGCCTCATGAGCGTGCCTATAAATAGAGGGCTGGTACCTGCAGTGTTTCATTGTGTTTGCAGACGCTGACTGGTGAACAACTCGACTCAAATGCTTGGTGACCTTGTAAGATGGCAGTATGCAAGAGTTGGTTGTTCATCCTAAAATCTTTATCTTATGGAGATGTTCTCACTTTGGCAGCTAGGATGAAAGTGATGGAAAAGCGCCAGAATCAAGGCATATATATACCCAGGCACTCCAGGTTGCCCAGCAGTCGCCAGGGGTCGCCCAAACAATGCTCAAGTGTCGCCTAGGAGGCAGAAGCATGGCTGAATGGTCGTCCAGTGATCGCCGTTAGTTGCCGTTGGTCGCCGATGATGGCACAGAGGAGGCACAGAGGAGGCTCAATGGTTGCCCAAACATTACTCGGGGGCCGCCTATGTAGCCTATAATCGCGTTGGTTGCACAGGGGAAGCACAGGGGAGGCAGGCAGGTGGCTCAGTGGACGCACAGGTCGTTCGTAGATCGCCATGAAAATGCCCGATAATTGCATTGTTGGTGGTTCAAGGGAGGCACAAGGATCGCTGGAGCAGTTACATAGAAACATGATTTTCTGTGTTTATGCGACCATTGAGCGTCCTGGCCATCTTTTGGTCGCTCAAAGGTGGCACAAAGGTCGCAGCCCTGTGTAAAGGGGCCTTAAGAGATATAGACCTGTAAACACAGCTTACACGCAAAATTTGATGTGAAACAGACATATTTTAAGGGCTATCAGAATTTGGGTTCCATGGGAGCCCAGGGGTTACAGGAACCAAAATTACTTAAGCAGCCCTTACGATAATGCTATAAGGAAGCTAATGGCCAAATTTGGTTGTGCTAGGGTAAGAATTGTAAGAGATATAGACTTGTAAACACAGCTTACATGCAAAATTTGATGTGAAATAGGGCACATTTTATGGGCTATCATAATTTGGGTTCCATGGGAGCCCATGGGTTACAGGAACCAAAATTGCTTATGCAGCCCTTAAGATAATGCTACAAGGAAGCCCATGAACAAATTTGGTTGTGGTAGGATAAGAAATGTAAGAGATAGAGACTTGTAAACACAGCTTACACGCAAACCTTGATGTGGGACGCCGACGCCGACCCCGTGGTGATTACATAAGCTCTCTTATTCTTCGAATAGTCGAGCTAAAAGTGAAGGAAAAACATGATGTAATTTCATACATATGTATTTATAACCTTTTGATACACATATTGTATACACTTCATTGAATATGTGGTGGAAATTAAATAGCATATATGGTAACTTATATTAAAATGGTGCAATATGTTTTATCTTTAAGTGTGATAATTACATTTTAATGAAAAAGATCACTTGAAACTGTATAAGTTTTAAAAACACGTTCAAAGTTACTGTATGAAATTCAATTTTGAAATTTTGCGCAGTACTCATGTTGAAGTTGTAGGAGCTTTTGTTCACATTACCTAATATTATTGCTTGTTTATGTAAGAAAAGAGTGATCAAATAACTAAAAATTTAATTTAAATGAATCTCAATTACTATAGAATTCATAGAGCTTACATTTTGGCACTGCATACATGAGATTCCATGCTTTCTACAAAAACCTGTTACAGATTCAATGCTATAAATACATTGTTTTAGTTGTTCATAATGTATATAACTCATTAGCATGCAATGCCCACACTTTTGAGAAGCAATTATTTGTTGAAAACACCAAGGTACATACCTTATTTAAAAGTTGATGATTGTGATGGAAGACTAGTGTGTTACTAGTGGGATAATCCATAGACTAATGTTTGGTACAGACTTTGCACAACTGGTGGTTTCAGCTGTTACAAGCACTATATACTACACTTGTAAAACATGCATATCCATCACTATTATTATTTTTCCAACTTTGTACGTTAATATAAAATTTATGTTTAGGACTAAACGCCTCACACTCTATAAAAAGCTATATACATGTATTTACATATGCATACAAGCTTGGTTACAAACCAGTGGATATGGCCATGGCTTTGGAGTCACAGGCCTCTGCCCCAATTGGTTCGCTCACGAGGCATGCATGATGGGAAACTTCATCCTACATCTCAAATACTCTGCCCCGCATGGGTTCGCTCCTTTGCAAAGGCATGTCTGATGAGAACCTTCACCCTTCATGGCATCTCCATCTGAATATAACCTTATATGAGTGTTAACCCCAATTCATTCAGGGTTACAAATACAAATAGCATCTGTGACATGCAAATTATTGATACACTCAATTACTGTTCTACTCAATTGAAAATGTTATATTTTACGCATAACAAAACACTTCATAGCATCACAGGGGTTAGGAAATTTAATTATTCCAACATGCATCCTTTTATCCATTACAAAAAAAGTAAAAATATTTTTTACTCTTAGATACATGAAAATCTTCAAGTCCACTATATCCCTATCAATTACAAAAATTATCAATGTTTGAGTATACTTGTTTTCAACATGTCCGCAGTGTGAGTATCTAATTCAATCTGGAAATAATGAAACTGGGCGAGTACATATATAAGGCAAAATTTCATAACTTTGTTTATACTGCTCAAACGATTTTTCAAAATCGGTTCATATATATTTTGCATTTTTTTCACCAAAATCTTAAAGCCTCGTATGTGTGTGGACTTATTTCTGACACAGTAGTGCACATGCGCAACACTTATAATGCGCCAAACTGAGGCAAGAAAATGATCTTTCTACACTGTTTTAGTTTATAACCAAGTACTTTGTGTATGAAAAGGGTGATTCTATGCAATTGTTTAGCAAGTCGTCAAAAAAATATCAAGGTTTGAACATTCTTCTTAATTTCAAATACAATGAAAAACTTTGATATAATTATGTACATTGAATAGTGAAACGTTTTGTGACATCACTGTATTTTTTTGTTTAAGCTAAAACAATTTTAAAAACGATTCTGGTTTTCAGCGATTGTTGATGAAAATTGCATTGTTTCGCAAAAAAAAAGCATTTCCATTCATCATACCCTTGGAATCACTAACACATTGTTGCTCATTGCTTTGTGGGAAATCGTTAGAAATGATCTTTTAGCATTCGCAGCAGCTTGATAAATTCCATAGAATCATATTTCAAATTTATGTAGAAGGAATCCATACTGGCTATGTCATACTAATATGGCGGCTCCCTAGATCCCAGCAGATTGCCTCCAAAAGCCATTAAAAGTTAAACCCAAAATTATCATCAGTTTTACAATGTCATTTGGCCGATATATCTATATATATTTTATTAACATGGAATCTCTGATATAACCTTCATCTTTATTGTAGTAACAAACATGCAATGCAGATCTTACATTTTACACGTGTGGCTAACGGCCATACTGTTTAGAATACAGCAACATATTTTCTGTCCCGTTACTTCCGGATAACACAATGTTAAGATTTTCATCGAAACACATAGGTGTACGTGATTCCAAATGTAGACCGAGTATTTTTTACAAATGTCTCTTTTAGTTCATACATACTTTTTCTCCATTTCTGTTCCACGTTTGTCCCTGACCTCGCAATTTGAGCATCTTATTCACTTCTGAAGTTCTGATATTATCAAACATAATATTGTAATGTACGTTTAATACACCATTTTTCACTTCAATTATGTTTGTTGAAATACTTATTTGTGATTCTTTTTCAGTGATTTTTGATGAAGGACAATTGTTTTAATTTAATTAGCGTCTTATCGATCTCTGATTCCGTGTTTCACATGAAGATGGGTTTGGAAGAAGGTTTCTTCACTGTAAAATGAATATAATATGCTGTATTTTCAAGTCAAAATAAAATACCTTCTGTCATTTTTCTTAAAAGCATTTGAAGCAAACAACTAAGGGTGTAAATATTGAATGAACAATATAATTATGTATTAGACAGTTAAAAAACATGTTTATGAACTTTTTTATAGCAATAAATTTAAAAAGTTGATTTAATAGCAAAATCGTCGTAATATGTTCCATAAAATGGGCCACTGTACTACGAATGTATTACAGAAATCAACGATTTTATTCATTTTTTTCAACATTTTGTCCCAAAATTTCACAATGTTAACTTTCACATTAACTTATGATACAATGAAACATTTGTATATATAATCGCACCATTTCATCACTTCCATTAGATTAGTTTATGTTCAAACATCTTATTACAAAATGATTCCTGTTTTCAGCGATTTTTTTTATGAAAAACACATTTTTAGACCCAAAAATAAAGTATTTCAGATCGTCGTATTCAATAGGACTTTTTTCTGGGACTTCTCTGTTACATACCCTTCTCTGTGCAAAACAGTAAGAAACTAATTGTTTATAGCTCATTTAGTATTTTTTTCATTTATAGCCTAGTAACACCAAATGTATTACAGAAATCAACGATTTTATTATTTTTTTCCAAGTTTTGCCCCAAAATCTCATATTATTAACCTCATATCCATCTATAAAACCTTGATTTACATAGAGATGCATTTGGAAGAGCATTTCCGTACTATTAAATGATTCTTATTTGCTCAAATGATTTTTTATAAAATTATTCCAGTTTACGGAGATTTTCTCTTAAAAACGCCGACTTTTATCCCAAAATTTAGCATTTCCCACCATCTTTGTCTTGAGGAGTTTTTTTCTGAAAATCATGACATGTCAGTGATTCTAAAAATTCTTAAATACTTTCTGTTAGAATTTGTTTGACCTTGTCTCTTATTTTCGGCTATAATTACCGGCCTAATTTATTAAACCTTTACCTGTTGTAGTTTCAGAAGAATTTTTTTGAAGTCTTTCCCTATATAAGTCTATGTAAAACTGCGACCCCTGGGGCGTGGCCAAATTTGAACCCCAGGGTCATCATTTGAACAAACTTGGTAAATGATCCATAAACTGATAACAAATAAATAATATTAAACCTTTAGCTCTTATAGTTTCAGAGAAGAAGATTTTTGAAGTACTTCCCTATAACTCTATGTAAAACTGATTCAACAAGGGCCCCTAAGCTCCCAATTAAAGACAAAATGAACCCATGAACCAAAGTTTCTTATATGAAAAAAACACTAAAAAAAAAAAACTGTACCTCCAGTGTACATTAGCAAATATTGAAAAAGGGCCATAACTCCGGTGTTATCATTCGATCTGGCTGGTTTTCCAACTCGTCCGAGCTTTCATAGATATCAACAATCTGGTTGGGAAAGATTGATTACAAAATGAAGGCGCTTAGAGTGTTCACAAGGCCAACAAGAGCTGTCAGAGAACAGTGCAGCTCGACTATTCGATTTTTCAGAGAATAATAAATTATATAGCTAGTATATACCATCAGGGGTGAGTGGGCAACAATATGTGTAAGAAGCTAAGTAAGAATTGACCAAAACAACACAGAAATATATAAAAATAAAAAATAAAAAATAAATAAAAAATCCAGTTTTGAGTGGGTGTGTGTGTGGGGGGAGGGGAGGTGTGGGAGTGTGGGGGGAGGGCAACATGTGTAAGAATTTACAAAAGCAACATGTAAAAAAAAAGAGTTTCGAGTGGTGGGTGGTGGTGGGGGTGGTGGGGCAACATAGCTATGTTTACAAGAATTGACAAAAACAACACAGAAATATGTAAAAAAAATAAAAATAATCGAGTTTCAAGTGGGGTGTGGTGGCCCTTTACAACATACTATAAGGAAACCAATTTCCAAATTTAGTTCAGCTAGGACAAGAAATGGAAGAGATATAGACCTGTAAACACAGCTTACACGCAAAATTTGATGTGAAACAGACACATTTTAAGGGCTATCAGAATTTGCGTTCCATAGAAGCTCAGGGGTTACAGGAACCAATGCTATAAGGAAGCTAATGGCCAAATTTGGTTGTGCTAAGGTAAGAAATGTAAGAGATATAGACTTGTAAACACAGCTTACACGCATAATTTGGGTTCCATGGGAGCCCATGGGTTACAGGAACCAAAATTGCTTATGCAGCCCTTAAGATAATGCTATAAGGAAGCCCATGGCCAAATTTGGTTGTGCTAGGATAAGAAATGTAAGAGATATAGACTTGTAAACACAGCTTACACGCAAACCTTGATGTGGGACGCAGATGCCGACGCGAGTACATAAGCTCTCTTATTCTTCGAATAGTCGAGCTAAAAATGACTGTTTTTCAATAAATTAAGAGGACATAACTCTGTTGTTCCTAGTCCAATATAGCTGGTTTTCAAACTTGTCCAATGTTCCATATTATCAACAATCTGTTAAGGTTTGGTAATGATCAAATGCAAAATTGAGGTGCAAGAGTGTTCACAAGGCTAAAAATGGCATTTTTCAATAATTCAAGGGCATATAACTCTGGTGTTCTTGGTCCGATATAGCTGGTTTTCGTACTTGTCTGAGTTTTAACAATATCAACAATCTGGCCAAGTTTGTAAAGATCAAATACAAAATGAAGGTGCTAAATTGTTCACAAGTCAGAATATGGCAATTTTCAGCAAAACAAGGGCCATAACTCTGGTGTTGCTAGTCAAATTTGTGTGGTTTTCAAACGTGTCCGAGCTTTCACCAATATTAACAATCTGGTAAAGTTTGGTAAAGATCGGATGAAAACTGAAGGCCCTATCATCTTAACGAGGCAAATAGCATTTTTAAATAAATCAAGGGCCATAAATCCGGTGTTACTGATCGAAATCGTCCAAGCTTTCATTGGTATTAACAATCTGGTAAAGTTTGGCAAAGATCCAATGAAAAATGAAGGCCCTATCGTCTTATCGAGCCAAAAGTTAACGGACGACAGACAACTCATCATCCCATAAGCTCTGCTGGCCTTTGGCCAGTAGAGCTAAAAACAATTGAGTTAATTCCCTTGGATGAATGATATATTTGTATGAAGAAATTGTAACATCCATAGCATTTGAGTTAATTCCCTTAAAGTAGCTATCCCACCAACAACAGCCAAATTTTACGAAATAGTTCACCATTTCTAAACCTACTGACAGTGGCTGGTTAAAGTCGTTTATATGATGTATATAGAGTTTGGTTTAACCCAAACCCCAAAACTGGCGAGTCAAATTAAGCATTGCTAACTCACAATTGATTTTACACATATTAAATCACGGGTATTTTAAGAACATGTGAATAAACCTTTACTTCAACTGAGCATATATACATTATTATATGACCTGAGTACCTGGATAGAGTTTTGATAAATGGTTTTGTAGTGTAATTGTTCAGTTATTTGGCAGGTTAGTGCCTTTAAATACCTTTGCCTTCATTAATTTTCTTCTTAACCCAGGCACGGACAGAAAAATTAAAATAACTTAGAGCACCAGGCAAATCAATTAAGCACACAATTCTACAAATTATCCCTTTGACATCGGAATTGCTTTAAGCCAACGGAATCTGCATAACAATTAGTCGCTGTCTTGCTATTTTGTACTTCTTTGCATCAGGGCTGTCTCTAATAGCCGGCATGCAGCCAGCTATATTCGCCATCTGTTTTGAATTTGAGCCAGCTGTAACAATTTCTTTTCTTTTTTTTTATCAGTATCAAATATTATGAAATTATTTCATCATCTGAAAGAATCACGAAATAACTAAAAAAACTGACCTTAATTAGCACCAAAAACAGGAGATTGCATGTAATTATCCGCTTGGGAGATTCCCCGTGACCAGGACCCCAAACAACCTCACTGGCTTTGCACATCACTGATCGTAGCCGCTTGTCAAATCAAAGTAGCCACCTGTTTCAAAAAATTAGAGACAGCCCTGTGCATTAAGTTTCAGTTAGAGACAAATGAGGCAACAATATTCACAGCCAAGGTAATGACATTATTACCCAGTTAATGAATCCAATAGCCTTTGGACAATTCAATTATACTATCCGTAGAATGCTCCAAAAATACCAATCTACATGATTACGATAGCAATAGATACTTTTTTTTTACTGTATCTAGTTGTCAAAAGGTTGATACAAGTATATAAGCCAGAAAGCAATGCTTCAAAAAAAAATCATGCAGGAATATATACTGCTTTTTAAACATATTTCATAAAAAAAGTTGCCCGGAGTGGGATTCGAACCAGGAACATAACACTCTTAGTTTCTCTCGAAGGCCTGGTAATAACCACGACACCACCAATATTTGTTGATATGTTACAGCTAACACTAAATAGGCATTAGACATTATTAAACTAGCACACACCCAAACAATCAATTATTAATTACTCATTACAAATTAGAGATATTTTTGATTTTCGTTTTTTAAACAGAAACCAAGTTTCAATTTGATAAAACGCCATGTGTCACATGGTGGACTATAAACCGATACATCTTGTTCAAACCCTTTAGCCTATTATTATTTATTGAAAACCCAAGAAATCCAACTAGTTCACCGGCAGTCTCAGTACCTGACTGTCAATCATTATAAAGGTCATGTGTTTGAGCCCTGAGAGCCCCTTTAAAAACAAGAATCGTTCTAAAGGCCGGTTCTTTAAACCAAAACAAACAGGTAGGCTCCTTTTATTGGCAGATAGCTTCCTTTAAACAAATCAATTTGAAAAAGTGCTGTTTACTTTGCATTTCCCATCGATACACAACCCCACAACCCCAACCACCCGCCCACTCCCTATAAACGTTCCTGGTGGCATTGCCATTTACAAAATGGGAGCCTATAATTTGAGACTATTTGAACAAAAAAAGAGAAAAAAAAGGGGAAAGTGTTTATACAGGAGTATACGATAAATGTTTAAATATTTTTGCTACTGAAACAGATTTATAACCACTTGTCTTGATGTCCCAATATTTTAGATACATAACTGACTACCCTTGTTTACATGACATTAATCAAGTTTTAGGAATATAATTATGGTTAATTAATCAGACTTAGCACCAATAATTATGATTTACAGGCCGATATCCTGGCTAATGACAACACTAATCAAACATCGGATTTAAATCAAATGACCTTAAGATTGATATGGTGTTGCTTGAGGAACATGTTTAGCCAATTGTGGATTTAGATGGGGGAGGTCAGGAGGTGGGCAATTATCAGCCAGATAATAAAAAAAAAAATAAAAAAATAAAGATGTCAGATTCTTCAAGAATATTGGAATACTAAAGACATTCAAATGGGGATCCTCAGTTTAAATATTAATGCAAAAACTTTGCAATCATAATGTTGTTTGTAATTTGATATTTAGTTATAAAAAAAAAGAGGGCTATTTCCTCTCCAACATCCGGGATCAGTACCTGTCCTATGATTAATGACCAATCCAATCTATCACAATCAGCTCGGAGTATCAGCTTGGAGAATCAGCTTGGAGGAATCACCAGTACCATGGAAACAGAATAGAATAATTAAAGTCAGATCGCTTGATCATCAGCCCTAAAAGGCTATAGTTAATTGCATGCACTTTAAGACAGGTGTACTTTATGCAGGACATGCTTTTTATTTGATTTTCTATTTATGTCATGTCAACATTACCTAACGTCTGGTATTTATTGTTTATATTCATCTTGAAAAAGGCACTGCCAGAACATGGATGAATTAAACATGCCAGTAATTAATGAGATGGTGTTGAATTTTATATATTTATATTTTTTTATTTGATTCACATTTTATATAGTCTGGTTGCTGTATGAGATGTATAGATGATTTGCATGGTGTTTTACGTCATTTTCAACACATGCAAGGTTATATGTCGATTTTTTTGTGGTGGAGGCAGCTTAGACCACCCTCTTTTCCTGCGTAGAACCAGTACTGTACACCTCCCGCCATCCGAGATGTATAGATGAAACATAGCTAAACAATTTATATATATATATATATATATATATAGACAGTTTTTCTTGTAGAGGTTCTAAAGGGACACAGGGTTGAAATGTGTTCTTTAAAATTAGCACCTCATTTTTTTTTTAATCTGGTATTACTGTGATTTTAAACCTGCTGGCATATAATGAAATTTAAATTTAATTTGAAACTTTCAATTTAAGGACTATTGGTCAGCCATCTTTGAAAAGAAAATCCAAAATTGATGGGGTATGGTTAATTGAAATGTTCATCCAAATGCATATTATAGGCATGAACAATGTCAATGATATAATAGATGACAGTAATACAACACTATTGATGTGAACATAATATCAGAAACAATATTTATTTGGCAGAAATAGTGCCTTTATATTCGAAAAGTTTAGTACAATTTTACACGAATGTTTTTTTTTTATGTTAAATAAATTTGTCCATAGAATTGTCAATATATCTAAAAATGGCACACGAGACATCATTTCTAAATTAAATACGACATGTTATCACATCATCCAAATTTCAAAATCAGTCATTGTAAAAAAAGACAAGCTATTCTTCAATGGCATGTACTTTCAAAATAATATCAATGCTATAGTATGGTGGCATTGACCAGATTTAATTGTCAAACTATTATAAATGGCAACTATATTTATGGATGTATTAAACACAACTGAGTGACTGTTGTGAATAGAAATATGGCAAAACAAGTTAGAGTAATTTATTATTATATTCGAATAAAAACAGGACAAACTAAATAACAAGAGCATCAAGAATTTCAGGGCAATCCATAGTCCCCCGCCGGCCCAGACAAGCATTTCTGGACATTTCCTATGATGGAGGTCAAAGATCAAGGTCAAGGTCACAATGACCTTATTTTGGTACGCGACTCACCGCTATCCCAAGATGTATTCACATACCAAGTTTGGTATATCTAGTGTTATAGTATTGAAAATAAGGTCCGGACAAGCATTTTCTATGACAGATGTCACAATGACCTTATTTTGGTACGCAACACACCGTTATCTTAAGATGTATTCACATACCAAGTTTGGTATCTCTAAGTGTTTTGTATTGAAAATAAGGTCCGGACAAGCATTTTCTATGACAGAGGTCACAGGTCAAGGTCACACAATGACCTTATTTTGGTACGCGACACACCGCTATCCCAAGATGTATCCACATACCAAGTTTGGTATCTCTAAGTGTTATAGTATTGAAAATACGGTCCGGACAAGCATTTTCTATGACAGAGGTCACAGGTCAAGGTCAAGTTCACAGTGACCTTATTTTGGTACGCGACACACCGCTATCCCAAGATGTACTCACATACCAAGTTTGGTATCTCTAAGTGTTATAGTATTGAAAATATGGCCCGGACAAGCATTCGGAAGGACGGACGGAAGGACAGGGTGCAAACCTATAGTACCCCCCGGGACCGGTGGGGGACTAATAACATATGAAGACGGTCAAAAGACCTGTTTATCCGAATGTTTCACCATACCACATGTTTCAATTTACAATTCACGTGCATGCTTTTCATGTGTATGATGTGTGTGTGTTGAAGGCACATGGCGTATAAAGAAAATCTTCATAACAATGGTGTACTTCGAACTTTGGATGATGTGATAACATGGCTTACTTTATTTAAAAATGATGTCTCGTGTGCCATTTTTAGATAAATGGACAATTCTATGGATAAAAGTATTTAACATAACAAACAAAACATCTTTGAGTAAAACTGTTCTAAACTTTTCAAATATAAAGGGCACTATTTTTGCCAAAAAGGTCAAGGTCACAATGACCTTATTTTGGTAAGCGACACACCGTTATCCCAAGATGTATTCACATACCAAGTTTGGTATCTCTAAGTGTTATAGTATGAAAATACGGTCCGGACAAGCATTTTCTATGACAGAGGTCACAGGTCAAGGTCACAATGACCTTATTTTGGTACGCGACACACCGCTATTCCAAGATGTATCCACATACCAAGTTTGGTATCTCTAAGTGTTATTATAAGTATTGAAAATACAGTCCGGACAAGCATTTTCTATGACAGAGGTCACAGGTCAAGGTCAAGGTCACAATGACCTTATTTTGTTACGCGACACACCGCTATTCCAAGATGTATCAACATACCAAGTTTGGTATCTCTAAGTGTTATAGTATTGAAAATACGGTCCGGTCAAGCATTTTCTATGAAGAGGTCACAGGTCAAGGTCACAGTTACCTTTTGTTGGTACGCGACACACCGCTATCCCAAGATGTATTCACATACCAAGTTTGGTATCTCAAAGTCTTATAGTATTGAAAATATGGCCCGGACAAGCATTCGGATGGATGGACGGAAGGACAGGGTGCAAACCTATAGTACCCCCCGGGACCGGTGGGGGACTAATAACATATGAAGACGGTCAAATGACCTGTTTATCCGAATGTTTCACCATACTGCATGTTTCAATTTACAATTCACGTGCATGATTTTCATGTATATGATGTGTGTGTGTTGAAGGCACATGGCGTATAAAGAAAATCTTCATAACAATGGTGTACTTCGAACTTTGGATGATGTGATAACATGGCTTACTTTATTTAAAAATGATGTCTCGTGTGCCATTTTTAGATAAATGGACAATTCTATGGATAAAAGTATTTAACATAACAAACAAAACATCTTTGAGTAAAACTGTACTAAACTTTTCGAATATAAAGGGCACTAGTTTTGCCAAATAAATATTTGTTTCTGATATTATGTTCACATCAATAGTGTCTATTATATCACTGACATTGTTCATTCCTTTAATATGTATCTGGATAAACATTTCAATGAACAATACCCCATCCATTTTGGATTTTCTTTTCAACGATGGCTGACCAATAGTCCTTAAATATATTATTGGTGAAATATATTAGTAATAATTAATTATTCAAAAATAGCCTGCTTTGAACTACTCAAATAATTATTAACAATGTTATGTAGACAAACTAATCAAGATTGCCGTGTGTCCCTTTAACATTAAACCCTATTGTTTGGGGCACTTGTTTCAGCCAAAGATTTTTCTGCAGTAGCTTGAGCAATTTAAATAATATATGCATCAGTTATATATCATTAGAACTGGCATTTTTAGTGGTAAATAAAACTACTTTACTTTTGAAAATCGGTTGAGAAATAAATATTTTACAGGCAAAATGATTTTTTGATGGGGCTTTTCCCAATTGTAAATTCCTTGTTGGCGGGACAGCAGAAAACCAAATAATCTTAAATAACTTCAGTTAGCCTTCATATTTTGCTCTAAAACTTTCAGAATGTTTTCATTTACATTTATTCAACACATTAAAAACATTTTTGAATATAAATTATAAAAAAAATATTTTTCAAATTTTTGACGCAGCAAAATTTTGCATTGAAAAGGCCCTATCAAAAACAACTTTTGCATGTGAAATTTTTATTTCTCAACCAATTTGGAAAAGTAAGGTATTTTTATTTACCACTAAAAATGTCTGTTTCAGTGATATACATTTTATTTGGGTACTTGAATTTTGTCTTAACAGTCTAAAAAACCTTTGGCTCAAAACATTTAGGCGCCCCAAACAATAGTTACTGGATCCGAGACCGGTATATGCCTATATATAAAATGAATATTAAGTATAGGCCCAAGCTGTGGGGTTATCAATCAGATTCAATTTCATACATATGATAAATTGTGAGTGCATGGCCCCACAACTTTTTTAATATGATATTTAGAGAATCCAACTGGGAGCTGATTTGTTTAGTGAGAAAGTGTCCATTTTAACGGATGATGGGAGGTATATAGTACTGGATCTACCCAGGAAAAATGGGGTGGTCTTTCTCTACCACAAAATAAGAGGCCCAGGAGAGCCTGTGGATGCTCTACTGGCTAAAGATAAAGTTTATGTATAAGGGGGCCATAACTCAACCATTCAACCGGAACATGGCGATGAAATACGCAACTAGGCTTGATACTGATCATCCCTGTCAAGTTTCGCTGAAGTCGGGCCAGAGGTTCAGGAGAACTAGTCTGTACAAAGTTAGTGTATTAAAACCTTTAAGGTGTCATAATTCTGCAATGAAATGCGCAACTAAGGCTTGGTACTCATCATCCCTGCCAAGATTCGTTGAAATCCAGCAAGGGGATCAGGAAAATTAGTTGGGACAAAGCTTGTGTATTAAAACCTTAAAAGGGCCAAAAATCACTGAACCAGAACATGGCAATAACAGGTGAAACTAGGCTTGGTGCTGATCATCCCCGCCAAGATGCATTGAAATCCAGCAAGGAGTTCATAAGAGAGTAATCTGGATTTTTTTTTTATTAAAACCTTTAAAGGGCCATAACTCTGCCAAAAATCATTGATTTGCAATATGGTGCTGACATGCACAACTAGGCTTGATATTGATCATCCTTGTCAAGTTTCTTTGAAATCCAGCCAGGGGTTCAAGAGAACCCGGAAAAAGTTTGTTATCAAAAAACCTTCAAAGGGCCAAAAATCTGTAAACCGAAACGCGATGATGATATGCACAACTAGGCTTGGTGCTGATCATCCACGCAAAGTTTCGTTGAAATCCGGAGAGGGGTTCAGGAGAACTAGTCCAGACAAAAGTTGTGTATTAAAACCTTTAAAGGGCCATAACTCTGCCAAAATCATTCAACCGGAACATGGTGATGATATGCACAACTAGACCTGGAACTGATCATCCCTAAAACGTTCGTTTAAATCCGGCCAGGTATTCAGGAAAATTAGTCAGGACAAAGTTTGTGTATTAAAACCGTTAAAGGGCCATATCTCCAACCGAACCGGAACACAGTGACGATATGTACAACTAGGCTTGGTACTGATCATCCGTGCAAAGTTTCACTAAAATCCTGCCAAATGAAGGCCCTTTCATCTTAATGAGGCAAAATACAGCATTTTTTAACTAAATCAAGGGCCATTACTCCGGTGCTACTGACCCGATTTGGTTGGTTTTCAAACTTGTCCAAGCTTTCATTGGTAGTACCAATGTGATCAAGTTTGGTAAAGATCAGATGAAAATGAAGGCCCTATCGTCTTAACGAGGCAAAATACAGCATTTTAAACTAAATCAAGGGTCACAACTTCGCTGTTACTGGTCTGATCTGACTGGTTTTAAAACTCGTCTGACCTTTCATTGACATGAACAAACTTGTAAAGTTTGGAAAAGATCCGATGAAAAATGAAGGCCCTATCGTGTTAACGATGCCCAAAATATAGCATCTTTCAGAAAATCAAGGGCCATAACTCATGGGTGTTAATGGTCCAATCTGGTTGCTTTTCAAACATGTCAGAGTTTGCATTGATATCAACAATATGGTAGAGTTTGGTAAAGATCGGATGAAAAATGAAGGCCTTACCATGTTAACGAGGCAAAATATAGCTATTTTAACTAAATCAAGGGCCATAACTCTGCTGTTACTGGTCCGATCTGGCTAGTTTTCAGACCTGTCCGAGCTTTCATTGATAATAACAATCTAGTAAAGTTTAGTAAAGATCGGCTGAAAAATGAAGCCCTATCGTCTTATGAGGCAAAATATAGCATTTTTAACTAAATCAAGGGCCATAACTCTGCTGTTACTGCTTGGATCTGGCTGGTTTACTAATTTATCTGAGCTTTTATTGATATTAACAATCTGGTAAATTTTGGTAAAGATCGAATGAAAAATGAAGGCCCTATCGTCTTTACGAGGCAAAATATAGCATTTTTAACTAAATCAATGGCCATAACTTTGCTGTTAGAAGACTGGTCCGATCTGGCTGGTTTTCAAACTTGTCTGAGCTTTCATTAATATTAACAATCTCGCACAGTTTCGTAAAGATCGGATGAAAAATGAAGGCCCTATCATCTTAACGAGGCAAATTATGGCATTTTGAACTAAATCATCTTAATGAGGTAAAAGTTAACGGACGGACGACGGACAACTTGCCATCCCATAAGCTCTTCTGGCCTTTGGCCAGTAGGGCTAAAAATCGACTGTCATAAGGCCTAACATGTGCTAAGTATGACATACAACACCATTCAAACAAACAAACAAACAAACAAACGAACAGACATACCATTTTAAATTTCGTGCAAAACAGAATAAAGTTTATATGAAGTAGCAGTCTCAAGAGTATTCTATTCAAGTCTATTCACCGTCGGCCCTATTGAAGTTTTATCAACAGGAATAACTGTGACATGTCAAGTCATTCACTTTAGTAAAGATCTCGTGTCAATACATGCAGAGGAGTACCACAATTTTTAATTTCTTTCACTACATGTATCTTAAGTTTTGGAATCAACCACAGAAATGGATAAACCATCTCTAAAACAAAATCTAACATTAAGAATAAAAAGAAACTTTACTGACCTTGACCCAAAAAAGAACTTGCACGATTCCATGGTAAACAGTATTCTTTCCTAAAAATGTCTCAAATTCATTTTGCAACAACAAATTGTCAAAATATATCTTTCAAGACATTTCAACAAAATATAATTTCACAAAACAAATTTGAATGCATGCTTATCCTGCAGTGCATCAAATAGTTAATTTAGAATTCATCAATACAAGACATTTAAATTCCACGCTTTTCAAACATTATCCATATAATATTCCTTTGTCTATTTAAACATCATGACTGCAACCATACACATTTCCAGGAACACTTGAATCAGCAGGAATAATTATGACAATAACACCTGATCGAGTTTGCAACATTTTTTTTTTGCCTTGCCATGGTAAATACAGCAGCAGACCTACCAAAAAATCAGGATTCTACAACACTAAATGCTTGTCACATCCGATACTACGCATACATAAATACAAGGAATTATAGAGTATTCAATAGAGCTAGTCAAACGAATGTACCAAGTGTGAAGTGAGCGGACTCGATTTCGCGGTGTCCCATGACAGTTGATTGTTAATATGCTACTTCCATTAGTTCTGCCATCAACCAGATCTAGGGAGTTGAGACTATGGTAATCATGATACTCAGTTGAAAGTATAAAGCACTAAATTATATTGAGGTCATGTTAACTGCAGAGGGGGTGAGAATAATCGCCCTTGACACGCTCATTTTTAGTAAATTGATCGGCCTCCCAGTTATTGCTTCAGTCTAACATGTGATTAATGATTGAATGAATGGTGTTTTACGGCACGTCGACACATAAATAGGTCATATTGTGCGCAGATGAAGAAATAAAAAACATTTGATTAAAGCGGTCTTGGTAGCTAAGTGGATAAGTCACCTCATTCTTCGGCTGCTATCCCTACACTGTGTGGAATGGTTACTAGTAGCTAAGTGTATAAGTCACCTCATTCTTCGGCTGCTATCCCTGCACTGTGTGGAATGGTTACTAGTAGCTAAGTGTATAAGTCACCTCATTCTTCGGCTGCTATCCCTGCACTGTGTGGAATGGTTACTGGTAGCTAAGTGTATAAGTCACCTCATTCTTCGGCTGCTATCCCTACACTGTGTGGAATGGTTACTAGTAGCTAAGTGTATAAGTCACCTCATTCTTCCGCTGCTATCCCTGCACTGTGTGGAATGGTTACTAGTAGCTAAGTGTATAAGTCACCTCATTCTTCGGCTGCTATCCCTACACTGTGTGGAATGGTTACTAGTAGCTAAGTGTATAAGTCACCTCATTCTTCGGCTGCTATCCCTACACTGTGTGGAATGGTTACTAGTAGCTAAGTGTATAAGTCACCTCATTCTTCGGCTGCTATCCCTGCACTGTGTGGAATGGTTACTAGTAGCTAAGTGTATAAGTCACCTCATTCTTCGGCTGCTATCCCTGCACTGTGTGGAATGGTTACTAGTAGCTAAGTGTATAAGTCACCTCATTCTTCGGCTGCTATCCCTACACTGTGTGGAATGGTTACTAGTAGCTAAGTGTATAAGTCACCTCATTCTTCGGCTGCTATCCCTACACTGTGTGGAATGGTTACTAGTAGCTAAGTGTATAAGTCACCTCTTTCTTCGGCTGCTATCCCTGCACTGTGTGGAATGGTTACTAGTAGCTAAGTGTATAAGTCACCTCATTCTTCGGCTGCTATCCCTGCACTGTGTGGAATGGTTACTAGTAGCTCAGTGTATAAGTCACCTCATTCTTCGGCTGCTATCCCTGCACTGTGTGGAATGGTTACTAGTAGCTAAGTGTATAAGTCACCTCATTCTTCGGCTGCTATCCCTGCACTGTGTGGAATGGTTACTAGTAGCTAAGTGTATAAGTCACCTCATTCTTTGGCTGCTATCCCTGCACTGTGTGGAATGGTTACTAGTAGCTAAGTGTATAAGTCACCTCATTCTTCGGCTGCTATCCCTGCACTGTGTGGAATGGTTACTAGTAGCTAAGTGTATAAGTCACCTCATTCTTCGGCTGCTATCCCTGCACTGTGTGGAATGGTTACTAGTAGCTAAGTGTATAAGTCACCTCATTCTTTGGCTGCTATCCCTGCACTGTGTGGAATGGTTACTAGTAGCTAAGTGTATAAGTCACCTCATTCTTCGGCTGCTATCCCTGCACTGTGTGGAATGGTTACTGGTAAGTCATCTCATTCTTCGGCTGCTATCCCTACACTGTGTGGAATGGTTACTGTTAGCTAAGTGGATAAGTCACCTCATTCTTCGGCTGCTTCACCTACACTGTGTGGAATGGTTACTGGTAAGTCATCTCATTCTTCGGCTGCTATCCCTGCACTGTGTGGAATGGTTACTGGTAGCTAAGTGTATAAGTCACCTCATTCTTTGGCTGCTATCCCTGCACTGTGTGGAATGGTTACTGGTAGCTAAGTGTATAAGTCACCTCATTCTTTGGCTGCTATCCCTACACTGTGTGGAATGGTTACTAGTAGCTAAGTGTATAAGTCACCTCATTCTTTGGCTGCTACCCCTGCACTGTGTGGAATGGTTACTGGTGATGGTTATATAATGTCTGATGTCTTCAGCCGTCATCTCACCTCCCTCTGAGGCTGTTGTCTCAATATGTTAACAGGCAGTAAATCTCCATTTTATTTAATTCTTACATTTGTGGTTAAGGTTATAGAGTCTTGTTTAAATATTTTAAATTATATGGTCAGTATAAAATGGCTTAAACGGACTTGAAACAACTTTTATCCAGCCTAGTTTATCGACGAATAATTTGCAATAGTAAATCCAGATTCGAGTTTTTCTTCATGATTGATGCAATAAGGAATTATAAAACCTTCTTGATTATCTGAAAATTTGAAACAATAACGATAGCATGCTTGATTTCTTTCCACGGCTTGTTTATTGACTGGGAAACTAAAATGAAACATGAAGCAGACGATGACAGACCCAGCCAAAGATCTTTTTGTGTAAAAGAAGTTTTATTAAACGGTTTACATTTAAGAGTCCTGTTACTCAACAAAACATAATTAACTATGCCCTGACAATATGCGCTACTAGATATCATACTGATACTTCCTACAAAGTTTCATGAAAACCAAATGAAAAATGGAGAAGTTCTGCCACATGAAATGTGTGCTGATGTTCCTAGGAATCATATCTAACGGTAAGTGGTTAATTTTTTGTTATGTAGAGGTTTATCTCATTTTTAGCATATTTAAAAAAGTTTTTATGATTCTCCTGTAAAACTAAACTCTTGTGGGTCTATTACTAGGTTAATAATTGTAAATCAGCAAAGGAAAATCATTCTTCTGTAAAAGCACCATATTCTCTCTTTTCTTGTTCATATTTTCTTTGCATTTCCTTTTTTCTTCCAATGTTTTGTTCTTTCTGCTGGTGGTCGGCCAGTGTCCAGTAAAAAATGCTACATTTTTCGAATGTTCTGTCAAAAACAGGAAGTCGAAGTCAGGCGTTTTTGATTAAGCCAACAATTTCATGAGCAGAATAATTGTTCCTTGTCTATTAAACGTGCACTACTTGATTAAGCGGAACGTTTTTCACAGTGATAAAAAACATACAAGCAATCAAAACAAGCTCAAAATTTATAAGTTTAAGGTGCCCGACGTGAAAACTATGGGCCTCGCGCCCCCTTACTATCGAATACATTCTCCTGATTCTTTTACATGCTGCAGGATATACTATCCAGTACATGGAACTGCCCGGTTAATGTCTTCATCTGACAGACAAAGCAGTGGTGGTGAAAGATTTGCTCAAGTCACAAGCAAAAATGTTTATCAGTGGCAACTAGAACTCACAACTGTTCAGTTACAAGGCAAGCATGCTACCAGTAGATAACAACACCTCCCTCTGCATCACATGTAAAGCTTTAAACTGTTATATTTCAAACCAAGTGGTTTCAGTAGCTCAGTGAATAAGGCCTTTTACTTGAGAGCTACAAACTTCTGCATGATTAAACTTGCGTTGGTTCCCCGGCGAGACATGTCTGATGAGAAACTTCATCCTTCATCTCGTCTCACTCTGATGTCGCTGCCCAATATAACCTAATAGGACGTGCTAACGGGACGTAAAACCCAACTTAATTCATTTTGTTTATAACCATTCTTAAAACCTATGAAATTATGTTTTCTTGTTCATCATAACTCACATTATATCTAGAGTGTAAGAAATTAAATTTTAAAACAAGGAAGCAATGAAAGTTCTCAAAACACCAACAAAATGTCAATTTTCAGTTACAATCTTCAGTAATTTTGAATAATTTTCAACTGATTCTATTACCATACTGTTCTTAGAACGAAACATCAATACTTCCAAATAGAATAGGCACACAAGGGTAGTTAAATATTCTTCAATACATAATCTCAAAAGACACAAAGACAAAAGCCAAGTTGTAAGACTATGAGACAATCACAGAATCTTGGCTATCTCTTGAGGCCGGATGAACAATCACCATATTCCTGGATGACATCTATTGCTTGCTTCCCCTAACTTCATTTATGTTAAATCCTGGATATAGAGAAATGGTCATATATACTGAGCAAAATAAATTAAGCACATAAAACGCAAGTCAATTCCATAGATGAGATACAAAGCTGCTGTATTTTCAGGTCAATGATACAATTACATTGATATGACCATTGACAATGCGAAAAAGTCATCTGTGAACAAAGCCGATGATAAAAATAAAGAAAATATGTTCTGAACATACTATTATAGGTTATCGAAAATCCTAAAGGGAGATCATTTTAAAATTACAAAATTTGATGTTTGAGAATATTATAAAGATATTTTGTGAAAACATTTGAGCACTTTTAAACAATGACAGAATGGACAAAAAAAATCCTGTCAATGCCAAATTAAAATTAAATTTGTTAAAAGCAAAACGTTTGTATAATGAAACTAGAACTATCAATAAAGGTAATGAATGATCACGCTTCCACAAAGGGCCATAATATTGTGTAATAAATTAGGCAATCAACCATGGGTGATGTAGAGGGACATAAGGTCATCAGTTGCTATGAGTATATGAAGTTTGGGAACAACCCATTCAAAACTGTTTAAGAAATGCTAGTAATAAAAAAGTGTTACGTGACATAACGCGACGGGATGGGAAAAAAAGCTTTTTTTCATAAAAGGAGGTAATTCTAATACTTCACTTTTTTTTTCATTTTTTAAATCACATCCTTACCTAGCATTTCTAGCATTTCTAATACCTTCAAACCATTATATCAATGTTTATATTTTTTATCTATGTCCCTTAAAAGTCATGTTATTTTTTTTTGTTCAGTATATACTGAAACGTAGTTAGTCAGAGAAACAAGAAATGTCACTTACGTGACAAATGTCCCTGAAGTATTTGTCTGTATTTCCACAAGACCTGGGTTTTGCGCGCGACACGTTATCTTATGGTGAAAATTTCTGCCAGGTTATATGAAAATCCTTCAACCGATGACAAAGTCGTCTTGTTGTGGTGAACACTTGTGCCAAGTTATTTGAAAATGCATCTATGAATGCCAGAGTTATTTACCTGACACAAAATATGGACATGAAAGTAATTCACAACATGTGTGAATGATTGAATATGATCATAACATTCAGTGTACAATCTCACAATGCGAGTGATCGAATTTCTGAATATGATCATAACATTCAGTGTACAATGTCACAACACGAGTGAATGACTGAATATGATCATAACATTCAGTGTACAATGTCACAACGTGAGTGAATGACTGAATATGATCATAACATTCAGTGTCCAATGTCACACTATGTGTGGATGACTGAATATGATCATAACATTCAGTGTCCAATGTCAGAACGCGAGTGAATGACTGAATATGATCATAACATTCAATGTACAATGTCACAACACGAGTGAATGACTGACTATGATCATAACATTCAATGTACAATGTCACAACGTGAGTGAATGACTGACTATGATCATAACATTCAGTTTACAATGTCACAACGCGAGTAAATGACTGAAGATGATCATAACATTCAGTTTCCACGTCACAACGTGAGTGAATGACTGACTATAATAATAACATTCAGTGTACAATGTCATAACGTGAGTAAATGACTGACTATGATCATAATATTCAGTTTACAATGTCACAACGCGAGTGAATGACTGACTATGATCATAACATTCAATGTACAATGTCACAACGTGAGTGAATGACTGACTATGATCATAACATTCAGTGTACAATGTCACAACGTGAGTGAATGACTGAATATGATCATAACATTCAGTGTACAATGTCACAACGCGAGTGAATGACTGAATATGATCAAAACATTCAGTGTACAATGTCACAACGCGAGTGAATGACTGAATATGATCAAAACATTCAGTGTACAATGTCATAACGCAAGTGAATGACTGAATATGATCATAACTTTCAGTGTACAATGTCACAATGCAAGTGAATGACTGAATATGATCATAACATTCAGTGTACAATGTCACAACACGAGTAAATGACTGAATATGATCATAACATTCAGTGTCCAATGTCACAACGCGAGTAAATGACTGAATATGATCATAACATTCAGTGTCCAATGTCACAACGCGAGTGAATGACTGAATATGATCATAACATTCAGTGTACAATGTCACAACGCGAGTGAATGACTGAATTTGATCATAACATTCAGTGTACAATCTCACAACACAAGAAAATGACTGAATATGATAATAACATTCAGTGTACAATGTCACAACGCGAGTGAATGACTGAATATGATCAAAACATTCAGTGTACAATGTCACAACACGAGTGAATGACTGAATATGAGAACTAATTGCATAACAGAAATTTGGCATATTTCCAATTCCATAAATCTATTTGTACCATTAAATTAACTAACCATTTTAAAGCATATTCAAAGAAATGAGCAGCAGTTAAAGACATAATCAAAGTATCTAGAGGATCATTATATAATGAACTATATGTACAGATACATACAGATCGAATCCAATGAGTCTAAACATGGGTTATAGATGCATGGCATGCATTTGTGACGCCAACGTAAACCAGAGTTATTGCCTTTTCAGGGTGACTTAATACACCCACGCTAACTATACACAAGTGAAAATGGGCTATCATAAATATGTGTAATATAATCCATTTCATGTCAGTGCTGTATACCATAAGAAATAATGGAACAAGAGGCCTATGAGAGCCTGTGGATGCTCTACTGGCTAAAACAGCTCTTACATCAAGGGTTGTCATCATAAAACACCCAAAACAGAAACTTAAACCCTAGACTCATGCTAACAATTTAAACACGAGGCCATAGTTCTAATTTGGTATGGTTATTTAGAGACTCGAGGAACAACAATTGTATAAAATAGGTTTTGACTGCCTGTAGTCAGGGGCCCCTTTATTGAGGCGGTCAAAACCCATTTTATATAACAGTAATGCCTCGAGTCCCTAAATAAACATACTAACTTAGAACTAGGATTTTTTTTTAGTAAAAACAAATGTTTCCCCTTCAGGAGAAAGGCCCATCAAACCGCCATAAATCATTAAAATGGAACACGACAAAGAAATATGTAACTAGGTTTGGTAATGGTCATCCCTACCAAGTTACATGGAAATCTAGGCAGCGGATCAGGAGAAGTATTTGGGACAAAGCTTATGTATTAAGACTTCAAAGAGTCATAACTCCACCAAATATCATTCAACCAGAACACGACAATGACATGTGCAACTAGGCTTGGTACTGATCATTCCTGCCAAGTTTCAATGAAATCCGACCAGAGGTTCGGGAAAACTAGTCCGGATAAAGTTTGTCTATAAGGGGCCATAACTCTGTCAAAAATCAGAACATGACAATGACTTGCACAACTATGTTTGGTACTGATCATTCTGTTGAAATCCAGCCAGGGGTTCAGGAGAACTAGTTTGTACAAAGTTAGTGCATTAAAACTTTTAAAGGGTCATAACTCTGACAAAAATCTTTCAACCGTAACACGGTGATGATATGCACAACTAGGCTTGGTACTGATCATCCCTGCAAAGTGTTGTTGAAATACGGCAAAATGAAGGCCTTATCCAAACAATCTGGTAAAGTATGGTAAAGAACGGATGAAAAATGAAGGTGCTGGAGTGTTAACACATTTTTCAACAATTCAAGGGCCATAACTTCAGTGTTACTGGTCTGATCTGGCTGGTTTTTGAACTTTACCGAGCTTTCATCAATTTCAACAATCTGGCATTGTTTGGTAAAGGTAGGATGCAAATTGGAGGCGCTATAGTTTTGACAAGACAAACTATAGCAATTTTCGTTATTTTAAGGGCAATAACTCCAGTGTTACTGGTCCAATCTAGATGGTTTTGAACTTGTCTGAACTTTCATAGATATTAACAATCTGGTAAAGTTTGGTAAAGTTCGAATGAAAAATGAAGGTGCACATAGTGTTGACATCAATAATTCAAGGACTTCGGTGTTAAGGGTCCAATATGGCTTATTTTCAAACTTGACCAAGCTTTCATCCATAGCAACAATCTGGCAAAGTTTGGCAAAGGTAGGATGCAAAATGAAGGCACTAGAATGTTCACAAGACAAAATATGACAATTTTCGTTAATTCAAGGGCAATAACTTTGGTGTTACTAGTCCGATCTGGCTGGTTTTCAAACATACATCCAATTGTTAAGATGCCAACAAATTGTTTAAATGCATACATCCAGATGTTAAGATGCCAACAAATTGTAAAATGCATACATCCAGATGTTAAGATGCCAACAAATTGTAAAATACATACATCCAGATGTTATGATGCCAACAAATTGTAAAATACATAGATCCAGAAGTTAAGATACCAACAAAGTGTAAAATACATACATCCAGATGTTCAGATACCAACAAATTGTAAAATACATACATCCAGATGTTCAGATACCAACAAATTGTAAAATACATACACCCAGATGTTAAGATGCCAACAAATTGTAAACAAGACGGCCAAGACGGCCAAGACGGCCAAGACGGCCAAGACGGCCCTAAATCGATCACCTGATTACTGGCACTTTATCAAACTTCTTCGAAATCTTATAGTCATATACAATCTGTGCAAGTTTGGTTCAGATTGTTCAAGAAATATTGCCTCTGTTGTGATAACAACATTGATATAAAGACACAGACAAAGTTTGGTAAAGATCAAATACATAATGAAGGTGCTAGAGTGTAACACATGCGGCAGGGGTAAATGTGACCCCAAGGCTACATGTAATATATGAGAGCTGTGTGACTTGTGGTTTTAAGTTTTTCCCTATACAAGTCTATGTAAAACAACTGACACCTGAGACAGGGCCATAAATGTGACCCCAGAGTCACCATTTGAACAAACTTGGTAAAGGACCATAAGAGTATAGTAAATGCAAAATATTAAACCTCTGGCTCTTGTAGTTTCAGAGTAGAAGACTTTAATGTTTTTCCTATATAAGTCTATGCAAAACTGTAACCCCCGAGGCGGGCCAAATTTGACCCCAGGGTCACCATTTGAACAAATTTGGTCGAGGACCATAAGATTATAGAAAATGCAAAAAAATTAAACCTCTGGCTCTTGCAGTTTCAGAGAAGAAGATTTTTTTATGTTTTTCCCTATGCAAGTCTATGTAAAACTGTGAACCCAGGGGCAGGGCCAAATGTGACCCCAGGGTCACCATTTGAACAAAATTGGTAAAGGACCATAATCTTATACAAAATGCAAAATATTAAACCTCTAGCTGTTGTAGTTTCAGAGAAAAAAAAACTAAATGTTTTTTTCTATAAAAGCCTATGTAAAACTGTGACCCCCGGGGCAGGGCCAAATGTGACCCCAGGGTCTCTCATTTGAACAAACTTGGTAAAGGACCATAATCTTATACAAAATACAAAATATTAAATGTCTGGCTGTTGTAGTTTCAGATAAAAAAAAACTTGTTTTTCCTATATAAGTCTATGTAAAACTGAGACCCCTGGGGCAGGGCCAAATTGACACCGGTGTCACCATTTGAACAAACTTGCTAGAGGACCATAATCTTATAGTAAATGTAAAATATTTAAACCACTGGCTCTTGTAGTTTTAGAGAAGAAGATTTTTTAATGTTTTTCCTATACAAGTCTATGTAAAACTGTGACCCCCGGGACGAGGCCAAATTTGACATCAGGGTCACCATTTCAACAAACTTGGTAAAGGACCATAATCTTATACAAAATGCAAAATATTAAACGTCTGGCTGTTGTAGTTTCAGATAAAAACACACTTTTTTTCCTATATAAGTCTATGTAAAACTGTGACCCCTGGGGCGGGTCCAAATTGACACCAGGTGTCACCATTTGAACAAACTTGCTAGAGGACCATAATCTTATAGTAAATGCAAAATATTTAAACCACTGGCTCTTGTAGTTTCAGCGAAGAAGATTTTTTAATGTTTTTCCTATACAAGTCTATGTAAAACTGTGACCCCCGGGACGAGGCCAAATTTGACATCAGGGTCACCATTTCAACAAACTTGGTAGAGGACCATAAGCTTATAGCAAATGCAAAATATTTAAACCTCTGGCTCTTGCAGTTTCAGAGAAGAAGATTTTTGAAATTGTTTTCCTTTATAAGTCTATGTAAAACTGTGACCCCCGGGTCGGGCCAAATTTGACCTCATGGTCACCATTTGAACAAACTTAGTAGAGGATCATAAGCTGATGCTACATGTAATACATTAGAGCTCTGTGCCGTGTGGTTTCAGAGAAGAAGTTAAAGTTTTTTCCTGTATCATATGTCTATTAAAACAAGAGGTCAATGACCTTGAAGCTCTACTGATTGATTTTGATTTCAGGAAGTAGTCGCTACAGACTTGTTTTTTGAAAATCTATTTTTAACCGTGGCGGCCATCTTGAATTTCCGGACGACCTGAAATTTTGCTAAGATCAATAAGACATCAAGAGCAACATTCCTGTGAAGTTTCATGAAAATCCGTCAAGTAGTTTCAGAGAAGTAGTCGCTACAAGTTTTCATTATGTAACTCTATGTAAACAAAAATGGCCGGCAGCCATGTTTAAGGTCAAATCAAAACGATTTTCGACAAGGACCAACATCATGTCATACTGATCATTTTAGAAAAAGTCCCATATCAATATCTCTTATTGTTTTGAAGAAGTAGTCGCTACAAACTTATTTATTTTAAATCTATTTTTAGCTGTGGCGGCCATCTTGAATTTCCGGCCGACCTGAAATTTTTCTAGGATCAATTAGTCATCAAGAGCAACATTCCTGTGAAGTTTCATGACAATCCGCCAAGTAGTTTCAGAGGAGTAGTCGCTACAAGTTTTTACTATATAACTCTATGTAACCAAAGATGGCCACTGGCAGCCATGTTTAACGTCGAATCAAAATAATTTTCCACAAGGATCTACATCATGTCATGCTGATCATTTTAGAAAAAGTCCCATATCAATGTCACTTATAGTTTTCAGGAAGTAGTCGCTACAGACTTGTTTTTTGAAAATCTATTTTTAACCGTGGCGGCCATCTTGAATTTCCGGACGACCTGAAATTTTGCTAAGATCAATAAGACATCAAGAGCAACATTCCTGTGAAGTTTCATGAAAATCCGTCAAGTAGTTTCAGAGAAGTAGTCGCTACAAGTTTTCATTATGTAACTCTATGTAAACAAAAATGGCCGGCAGCCATGTTTAAGGTCAAATCAAAACGATTTTCGACAAGGACCAACATCATGTCATACTGATCATTTTAGAAAAAGTCCCATATCAATATCTCTTATTGTTTTGAAGAAGTAGTCGCTACAAACTTATTTATTTTAAATCTATTTTTAGCTGTGGCGGCCATCTTGAATTTCCGGCCGACCTGAAATTTTTCTAGGATCAATTAGTCATCAAGAGCAACATTCCTGTGAAGTTTCATGACAATCCGCCAAGTAGTTTCAGAGGAGTAGTCGCTACAAGTTTTTACTATATAACTCTATGTAACCAAAGATGGCCACTGGCAGCCATGTTTAACGTCGAATCAAAATAATTTTCCACAAGGATCTACATCATGTCATGCTGATCATTTTAGAAAAAGTCCCATATCAATGTCACTTATAGTTTTCAAGAAGTAGTCGCTACAAACTTATTTTTTAAAAATCTATTTTTAGCTGTGACGGCCATCTTGAATTTCCGGCCGACCTGAAATTTTTCTAGGATCAATTAGACATCAAGAGCAACATTCCTGTAAAGTTTCATGACAATCCGCCAAGTAGTTTCAGAGGAGTAGTCGCTACAAGTTTTTACTATATAACTCTATGTAAACAAAGATAGCCGCTGGCAGCCATGTTTAACGTTGAATCAAAACGATTTTTGAATAGGATCAACATCATGTAATGCTGATCATTTTAGAAAAAGTCCCATATCAATATCACTTATAGTTTTCAAGAAGTAGTCGCTACAAACTTTTATTTTAAAACTCTATTTTTAGCTTTGGCGGCCATCTTTGATTTCACATCAACATGAATTTTTGCTAGGATCAACTAGACTTTCTGGGCAACATTTCTGTAAAGTTTCATGTATATCCATCCAGTAGTTTCAGAGGAGAAGTCGCTACAAATAAAAGTTTACGGACAGACGGACAGGCGGACAGACGGACGGACGGACGACGGACGCCGCACCACGGCATAAGCTCTGCTGATCTCTGATCAGTAGAGCTAAAAATGCAAAATCTCAATATACAAACTTTAGACCCCTGGGGCACGGCCATTTTTGACCCCGGGGACATCATTTAAACAAACTTGATAGTTTTTAGCGTTGGCGATCATTTTAAAAGAAAAACTGTCGAAATCTGTCCAGCGGTTCTTGAGAAGAAGAATTTTTAAGGTTTCAACCATATATGGTAATGGTGGCCATCTTGGATGTCGCGCTGACCTAATTTTAACAAATCTAAAAAGCATTCATCTAAGAATCATTCATGTGAAGATTGGTCAAAATTGACCTAACGGTTTCTGAGGAGAAGTCGTCTGAAGAAAAACTGAACGACGACGATGACGGACGGATGACGGACGACGGACGAAGAGTGATCCCAATAGATCACCTTGAGCCTTCAGATGTTTAGATGCCAACAAATTGTATAATACATAACATCCAGATGTCTAGATGCAAATAAATTGTAAAATACATACATCCAGATGTTAAGATGCCAACAAATTGTAAAATACATACACCCAGAACGTTAAGATGCCAACTTATTGTAAAATACATACATCCAGATGTTAAGATGCCAACAAATTGTAAAATACATACACCCAGAATGTTAAGATGCCAACAAATTGTAAATTACATACACCCAGAACGTTAAGATGCCAACTTATTGTAAAATACATACATCCAGATGATGTGTATTGTAAAATACATACAACCAGATGTTTAGATGCCAACAAATTGTATAATACATAACATCCAGATGTCTAGATGCAAACAAATTGCAAAATACATACATCAAGATGTTAAGATGCCAACAAATTGTAAAATACATACATCCAGATGTTAAGATGTGTATTGTAAAATACATACAACCAGATGTTTAGTTGCCAAAATATTGTAAAATACATAACAGATGTGAAGATGTGTATTGTAAAATACATATGACATGATGTTTAGATGTCAACTTATTGTAAAGTACATACATCCAGATGTGAAGATGTGTATTGTAAAAACACAAACAAAACAAGAACGTATATACATGTTGGCAGTTATATATGCAAAATCAAACAAAATCAAATCTGTGCCAGGAACTGGCGCTGAAGCATTGATATTACATAATTAATTTAAGTTTACACTGTTACATATTTTAACCACACCCAATGTATGCACCTAAATATCGTACCATAAAATCGGTCTATTTCATCTGAGAGAAATGTTTCAATCATGTTACTGTTGGCACCAAGGAACACATTAACAACGTCGCTTTAGTTAAGCGCCAAAAGGGTTTCTTTTACATGTAATCCAAATTGGTTTTGTATTGTAACCACATGTCTAACATTTTGTCTATAACAAATTCTAAGTGAAAAAATATCATAGTCCATGAGGAAACATAATATACTAGAAATCATAATGGAACAAATGGAACATCAATACAGAAGCAAATCATTTCTACAGGCTCACAAATATTCTATAGAACCTGATTTGTATGAAGCCCACAAGTTTATAATCACATAATTGAATTCCAATAATTTAAATAAAGAAATTCATATAATTTCCAATAACAGGAATCACAAATACCTATGGAATCTGATTTATACGAGGCCCACCATAAATTCATTATCACATAATTAAAATTTCCAATAAATTTTAAATTCATCAAATATAAATCCTGCAGATATGCAATTACAAGTCCTTGTGAAGTGATAGTCCAGACTAGTCCCAGTGCAGGTCTTCTATTCCTATAATCGGTATCACATGGCATGGTGACAATGAGGTTCTGCCCACACTAATGGAATCTACATAGGCTGTACAAGATAGCTAATTTGATATTTCCTCATTTCTCCATTAGAATGAGAGGTGACATAAAGCAGGAAGACAATTATGTCCTAGAACAGGTTTATAATGGAGATCAAAACTAGATTAGTAATGACCAAACTAGACATGGTCATTATGGCCCAGATTAAGGAGGCTAGCTGCTAGACGTCATGCATATTGATATTGCTAGATGCCTGGGCTTGGTCATTAATACTCAGATTAAGGAGGCCAGCTGCTAGACGTCATGCATATTGATATCGCTAGATGCCAGCTGGGTCATTATTACTCAGATTAAGGAGGCCAGCTGCTAGACGTCATGCATATTGATATCGCTAGATGCCAGCTGGGTCATTATTACTCAGATTAAGGAGGCTAGCTGCTAGACGTCATGCATATTGATATCGCTAGATGCCAGCTTGGTCATTATTACTCAGATTAAGGAGGCCAGCTGCTAGACGTCATGCATATTGATATCGCTAGATGCCAGCTGGGTCATTATTACTCAGATTAAGGAGGCTAGCTGCTAGACGTCATGCATATTGATATCGCCAGATGCCAGCTTGGTCATTATGGCTCAGATTAAGGAGGCTTAGGCTGCTTGATGTCATGCATATTGATATCGCTAGATGCCAGCTGGCTCATTGGGCTCCACAATTGTTATACTGATGGCTTGAGGGGCTCCATATTCATTATTCTGATGGCTTGAGGGGCTCTATAATTGTTATGCTGATGGCTTGACAGGGCTGCCATAATAAAATTATGAAAAAGCCTGAGATTTTTGAAAATGCTGAAATTGAGCGCGCGGAGCGACAATTTCAAAAGCGTACACATTGGCAGGCGGCCGATAAAGAAGACAAAATACTATTGAAGGTATAACAGATTACATTTTATGCGGGCATCTGTTGGTTTACATGTATACATAGTTTTTTTTGCTACCATATCATCCCTTATTTGTAGATAGTTTTATCTTTATACGTTTACATTATTTTTAATTACTACTTCATTCCTCCATTCCTCGTCGGTTTTTGCGCACAATATGACCTATTTATGTGTCGACGTGCCGTAAAACACCATTCATTCATTCATTCTTAATCAAATAATAAAAGCACAGCATACATGACAAAGTAATATATTAACATCAAGAGAATAAATGGCAGCTAAATTCAATTTTCATACTTCAGGGACACACATACCGTAGCAAAAGAACCAATTCTAGAGCGATACGCACTTAAATCACTCTTGTTTATTTTGCAAATGTTTTGAAAATGGCAGATTTTTGATAAACAGGAAATGCTTAAGTCGCGAGGTTGTATTGAACCAATCAAAAGTGTTGATTCGCCAACCCACGCTATTGACTTGTTACCGTCTTACATTATACCGCGCCTCCAATGCCAAAAAACAATACCTTTGTGCAAAAACGATGTTAAATAAATTTTACGTTTTTTTCGTCGAAAAAGCCGGTAATTTCGACAGAAAAGCCGGTAAGCCGGTAATCGCACAAAAAAGCCGGCAATTACCGGCGCAAAACTTGAGAAATGGCAGCCCGGACTTGAGGGGCTCCATAATTGCTCTTCTGATGGCTTGAGGTGCTCCATAATTGCTATTCTGATGGCTTGAAGTGCTCCATATTTGTTATTCTGATGGCTTGAGGGGCTCCAAAGTTGTTATGCTGATGGCTTGAGGGGCTCCATATTTGTTATGCTGATGGCTTGAGGGGCTCCATATTTGTTATTCTGATGACTTGAAGGGCTCCATAATTGCTCTTCTGATGGCTTGAGGGGCTCCATAATTGCTATTCTGATGGCTTGAAGTGCTCCATATTTGTTATTCTGATGGCTTGAGGGGCTCCAAAGTTGTTATGCTGATGGCTTGAGGGGCTCCATATTTGTTATGCTGATGGCTTGAGGGGCTCCATATTTGTTATTCTGATGACTTGAGGGGCTCCATAATTGCTCTTCTGATGGCTTGAGGGGCTCCATAATTGCTATTCTGATGACTTGAAGTGCTCCATATTTGTTATTCTGATGGCTTGAGGGGCTCCAAAGTTGTTATGCTGATGGCTTGAGGGGCTCCATAATTGTTATGCTGATGGCTTGAGAGGCTCCATATGTGTTATGCTGATGGCTTGAGGGGCTCCATATTTGTTATTCTGATGACTTGAAGGGCTCCATAATTGCTCTTCTGATGGCTTGAGGGGCTCCATAATTGCTATTCTGATGGCTTGAAGTGCTCCATATTTGTTATTCTGATGGCTTGAGGGGCTCCAAAGTTGTTATTCTGATGGCTTGAGGTGCTCCATATTTGTTATTCTGATGGCTTGAGGGGCTCCATAATTGCTATTCTGATGGCTTGAGGTGCTCCATATTTGTTATTTTGATGGCTTGAGGTGCTCCATATTTGTTATTATGATGGCTTGAGGGGCTCCATAATTGTTATTCTGATGACTTGAGGGGCTCCATATTTGTTATTCTGATGGCTTGAGGGGCTCCATATTTGTTATTCTGATGGCTTGATGGGCTCCATAATTGTTATTCTGATGGCTTGAGGTGCTCCATATTTGTTATTCTGATGGCTTAAGGTGCTCCATATTTGTTATTCTGATGGCTTGATCGGCTCCATAATTGTTATTCTGATGGCTTGAGGAGCTCCATATTTGTTATTCTGATGGCTTGAGGTGCTCTATATTTGTTATTCTGATGGCTTGAGGTGCTCTATAATTGCTATTCTGATGACTTGAGGTGCTCCATAATTGCTATTCTGATGGCTTGAGGTGCTCCATAATTGTTATGCTGATGGCTTGAGAGGCTCCATATTTGTTATGCTGATGGCTTGAGGGGCTCCATATTTGTTATTCTGATGACTTTAGGGGCTCCATAATTGCTCTTTGGATGGCTTGAGGGGTTCCATAATTGCTATTCTGATGGCTTGATGGGCTCAATAATTGCTATTCTGATGACTTGAGGGCCTCCATAATTGTTACTCTGATGGCTTGAGGTGCTCCATATTTGTTATTCTGATGGCTTGAGGTGCTCTATATTTGTTATTCTGATGGCTTGAGGTGCTCCATAATTGCTATTCTGATGACTTGAGGTGCTCCATAATTGCTATTCTGCTGGCTTGAGGTGCTCCATAATTGTTATGCTGATGGCTTGAGAGGCTCCATATTTGTTATGCTGATGGCTTGAGGGGCTCCATATTTGTTATTCTGATGACTTGAGGGGCTCCATAATTGCTCTTCTGATGGCTTGAGGGGTTCCATAATTGCTATTCTGATGGCTTTATGGGCTCAATAATTGCTATTCTGATGACTTGAGGGCCTCCATAATTGTTACTCTGATGGCTTGAGGTGCTCCATATTTGTTATGCTGATAGCTTGAGGGGCTCCATAGTTGTTATGCTGATGACTTGAGGGCCTCCATAATTGTTTTGCTGATGGCTTTCGGGCTACATAATTGTTATGCTGATGGCTTGATTCATTATTGTGATATGATGATAGAGGGGCTCTATAACCATAATGCTGCTCGGTATAATGCTGATGGCTTAAAGGGATTCATATAATGGATTGCACGGTTTCTTTTTTCTGTAGTGACATCCACACAGAAATACTGACTGATTAATGGAGAATAAATGGGAACAGCATTATCATAATTATACCATGACCCCAATGCTAATTGTCATATATGGCATTTTGTTATTGAAAAAGGAACTGGAAAAATCAGAAAATCCAGCAGGATTCAAACCTGCAACCCCTTATGTGGGACAATATATGGTTCCCTAGCATGTAACACCCGGAAGCAGTCTGGGACCTCTTCCAAGCAAGGTAAGTTCTCTACCATGTAGCAAGCTGGGAGTTGCTTTATAACTCTATATATTTCAAAACCCTAAGGACAACAACTTTTACACAACTGTGGCAGTTATTGTTACTGAAATCTGGGAACAATAACAGACATTATAAAAATATGTCATGATGACTAGATTCGGAAAATGATAAAACATGTCAACCAACAATTTGTAACAATCAATCAATTTCAATGATTGAAATAAGCAAAAAGGAAATAATATATTCTCCAGACATTGAACATGAAACAGATTTTCCTAATTGAAAACAAAATACCTGAAACAGATGACAAACAAACCTTGAAACTATTGATTTCCCCATCAATAAATCCATAGACATGTGAGACTCTAAATTCAGATTAAGCAGTAAACAATTTCACAGAGGCTGTTCTGAACAATGGAAATGATGTGGAACATAATTGTAAGCTACTGTGTAACATCAGACGAAATGACAAGAAACATGGAAATTCCACGAAAACCAGAGTTTCCAAGCGTTTTTTCTATTTTTAGTAACAGTGACCCTGAACCTCAGTGATCTCAAATGTAATCCTAAGCTTCTTTTACGTACATAAATAGTAAGTTTTGTGTCAGTATCTCATTCCAAACTAAAATTATTGAGTGGACACTGTTTTTCTATTTTTAGTAACAGTGACCTTGAACCCAGTGAAATGCAATCCCAAACTCCCTTTTGATATAAGCTACCTACACAGCAAGTTTCATTCTAATATTTCATTCCTTACTTAAGTTATTGAGCGGAAACTGTTTTATTTATTTTAGTAGCAGTGACCTTAACCTTTACCCCAGTGCCCAAAATGTAATTATAAGGTACATAAATAGTAAGTTTTGTGTCAGTATCTCATTCCAAACTAAAATTATTGAGTGGAAACTGTTTTTTCTATTTTTAGTAACAGTGACCTTGACCCCAGTGACCCCAAATGCAATCCCAAACTTCATTTTGATATAAGCTACCTACACAGCATGTTTCATTCTAATATTTCATTCCTTACTTAAGTTATTGAGCGGAAACTGTTTTTCTATTTTTGTAGCAGTGACCTCAACCTTTACCCCAGTGCCCAAAATGCAATCCCAAGCTTTCTTTCCATATAAGCTACCTACCCTGCAAGTTTCATTGCAATATCTCATTCCTAGCAAAAGTTATTGAGCGGAAACTATTTTTCTATGTTTAGTAACAGTGACCTTGCCCTTGATTCCACTTACCCCAAATGCAATCCTAAGCTTCCTTTCCATATAAGCTACATACCCTGCAAGTTTCATTGCAATACCTCACTCCTAACAAAAGTTATTGAGCGGAAACCATTCTTCTTTTTTAGTAACAGTGACATTGACCTTGCCCCAGTGACCCCAAATGCAAGGGAAATTACTCCGATTTGAATGAAGACAGGTTGTAGATCTCTGCACTTCCTCTCATTGCCCTCTATCATTGTGTGAAGTTTCATTGCAGTCCCATCAGTAGTTTTGAAATTATCCTCCGGACAAGAATTCAAAGAATAAAATTACAAAAAGAGCAATAACTCTAATTTGAATGATGACAGAGTTATGGTTCTTGCACTCTCACTTCCACTCATTGCCCTCAATCATTGTGTGAAGTTTCATTCAAGTTAAATTTCCATCAGTAGTTTTGAACTTATGCTCCTGACAAAAATTCTACATTACAAGGTCCCGCCTTAATTCCATTAACTGATGGGAAAGCTTATATTAGCAGGTAATTCGACAATAAAACACATTTAAAAGTTAAGGTTTTATTTCATACCCCAGCCAACCCCATTTTTGCTTCTTGGAGAAGGGGTTGGATGGGGTATAAAAGTTAATACTCGGACCATGTAATGAAGCATGAAATGTCAAAGGGCAATAACTCTAACTTGAATGATGACAGAGTTACGGTTCTTTCATTTTGCACTTCCTCACATTGCCCTCTATCCTTATGTGAAGTTTCATTGTAGTCCCATCAGTAGTTTTGAAGTTCTGCTCTGGACAAAAGTGGGACGGACGGAAAAAGCGGTGACTATAATGCTCCCCCGAAAATTTTGGGGAGCCTAAAAAAAGGAAAACAATAACGTGCGAGTCTTTTTGAGTGTAAAGTGAAGGTCAAGGTCAGATGTGGGTTGGAACTTGGTATGAGGGTAAAGGTAACCCCAGTGAATGTTTAAGTGTCAAAGCAATATCTCTGACATTTCATTCACAAAGTCAATTACATATGGGGGTTAAATTGTTTAATGGTTTGACTGGTGGCATGTGGCTTAGTGAAAGGGTAAGGGCTTACCCAGTGAATGTTTATACCAAATTGCAAAGCAGTATGCCTTTGATGGTATTGGAGATATATACTTACAAAGAAATGCTAAATTAAAAAAGAAAAGAAAGAAAAACAAAAAACAAAAGCAGATCTAGTTGTATCCTGCATCCATTATGGGAACATGGTGAAATTAAATGTTCTTCTCAATGTCCAGCCTTCGAAGAGATTTGCCTAAACAATGTACTAGTGTCACACTGATTATGTCCCTTGCGACAAGTATATCTCACCTTGTCTGCTGGTCACATCTTTAGTAGAGGTTGACATTCTTTTTAAACCAATGAGATGGCTCAGAATTTCAAATAATTGCACCATTTATTCATGAATAGAGTGTGACCTATATAGAGACTATCGATAAAAACTATTGTAAACACTACGCCGGATAGAGTCTATGAAGAGAAATCTTCACCACAAAGAAATTGCGGTCGGTCGTTAACTCCCTCCCTTTCGGTTTCTTAATGGTGAAGATTTCTCTTCATAGCCTCTATCCTATACTTAGCATCAGCTATGTACATAGTCTCCTCCCAGATAACTTACCAGTATCAATCTTCAATATACACTTCATCTGATAAGCACCATCAACTGTCACCTAATGAGATCCCTGGAACATTTCCCTCAATTCTAAATATATTCTATAATTTACTTCTCAAATACACATACAATTTATGAACTACAAATCAATAAAAAAAAAGAATTTTCAGAAGTTCCGGAAATATAAATACTGAGACTCTTAAAAAGCCTTCTGAAAATAAGTGTTTTGTGCAAATGTTTTGGGTAAAATTAAGAGTGGCTATAACTTTATACAACAACATTTGGAGCACTGCCATTATACACCCATTTTCTCTGGTTTGTTTATGTGAAAAGCATTTTCTAGGTGTCAGGGTTTGACCTTTAACCTACTGACAAAAAACAAAACAAAACAAGAGGGCCAGGATGGCAAGAGTGCCAGGATGGCCCTAGATCGCTCACCTGGTAATCATGGGCAATAAGTCTGGTGTCTAGTCTGGAATGGGTATTTTCTAATTTGTCCCACTTTCTTCTATGAATGAGATTTCACATAAAAATGGGGGTGGGGGGGGGGGGGGGGGGGGGGGGGGGGAGGGGGGGGGGGGAGTATATGGATGGATATGAATCAGGCAACTTGTTTAAGCTTTTATTATGGATATGAATCAGGCAACTTGTTTAAGCTTTTATTGATATTAACATTCTAAACAAATTTGGTAAAGATTAGATAAAAACTGAAGTACCGGTAGTACAGATTTAACAAAGGAAAATACAATATAGCATTTTTCAATAAATCAAGGGCCATAACTCAGTCATTGATATTAAGCGATTTGCACAACTAGACATCTTACTGATGCTTCCTGCCAAGTTTCGTCGAAATCCAACAAGGTGTTTAGGAGGGAGGAGTAGCGCCGACAAGAAATTTAAAGTAAAAATAAAAATGTCAAGTCCGTAACTCCATCAAAAATCAACGAACCGGAAAAAAACGCAATATGAACAACTAGACATCATACAATGCTTCCTGCTAAGTTTCGTCAAATCCAAAAAAAAAAATATATATATATATATTAAAAAAAAAAAGTTTAAAAAAAAGTTTAAAAAAAAAAAAAAAAAAAAACGTTCAAAAAATAAAATAAAAAATAAATAAAACCATTTGAAAAAAAAAAGGTAAAAATAAACAACAACAACAAAAAAATACCCTCCCCCCACCACAATTTTATATGTTTCCATCTTAAATCCTACATAAATTCATATCTACTAGAATGCAAAAAATTAAACAATTCTGTTGTCAAATAAAACTATGATTTAAAAAATAAAATTCTTAGACTGGAAAATGTCAAAACTTGCCCAGCCAACATCCTTAACATGTAAAACTGCATTTTTGCTAATTCAGGGGCCATAACTCTGGTGTTACTGGTCCGATCTTGTCCATTATCGAACTCGTCCGAAATCTTATGGTCATATTGCTCAAGAAATGTGGCCTTTATCATGTAAACAAGATGAAAAACTGCATATTTTGCTAATTCAGGGGCCATAACTCGGGTGTTACTGGTCCTATCTTGCCCATTTTCGAAATGTCCGAGATCTTATGGTCATATACAATCTGTGCAAGTTTGGTTAAGTTTGCTCAAGTAATGTGGCCTCTATCGTGTAAACAAGCTGTGGCCTCTATCGTGTAAACAAGCTAAAAGTTGACGAGACGACAGAAGATGGATGACGGACGATGGATGAAGAGTTGTCACAATACCCTTTAGCACGTCATGCTCAGGTGAGCTAAAAAAAAAAAAAAATAAAAAAAAAATTAAAAAAAATAAAAAAAAAATAAAAAAAAATTAAATAAATCCCTATGTAAGTTTGGTTAAGATTGCACAAGAAATGTGGCCTGTATCGTAATAACATGTAAAACTGCATTTTTTGCTAATTCAGGGGCCATAACTCTGGTGCTACTGGTCCGATCTGGCCCATTATCGAATTCATCCGAGATCTTATGGTCATATACAATCTGTGAAAGTTTGGTTAAGATTGCTCACGAAATGTGGCCTCTATCGTGTAAACAAGATGAAAAACAGCATTTTTTGCTAATTCAGGGGCCATAACTCTGGTATTATTGGTCCGATCTGGCCCATTATAAAACTCGTCTGAGATCTTATGGTCATATACAATCTGTGCAAGTTTGGTTAAGATTGCTCAAGAAATGTGGCCTCTAACATGTAAACAAGCTAAAAGTTGATGACAGACGACGTTGATGACAGACGACTGACGACGGATGACAGATGATGGACGACAGATGCCGGACGCCGGTCTCTGGATGAAGAGTGGTCACAATAGCAGGTGAGCTAAAAATTGATGGGGATGTTGTTTAACCAAGAGCACTATTTGTATTGTATAAGGTTTCAAGATTGTGTATAGTTTATGAATAACAGCCAGGAAATATGTTTTCATTATCAGGTCACAGTGACAGCTTTAAGCAATTCTTTCACGTTGTTGACGACTGCTAGGGTAACCTCTGAATGTGTGACGAACGGAAGGATGGACGGACGGACGGACGGACGGTGCGATTGCTATATGCCCACCCTTCGAGGGCATAAAAACACACACCATCTGTTGAAAAAATATTTGAATTTAGTCTTCATATCTTGACAATTGAGGTTGCATTGCCTTTACTATTTACCACAATACACATATGTCCAAATGTCAAAAGGTAACACAATGTTTACTAAATGCGTACACAAGTAAGTTTCAATCCAAAATGTACAGTGGTTACCCTAGCAATCGTCAAAAACGTGAAAGAATTGCTTAAAGCAATCTGACCTTCCCGTTTGCATTTGAAATGTTCACTCTGACCACCGTTCGCACTTGTAAAACACATCTGACATTCCCTTTCGCTATTTTTTTTTTACCCTGTCGACTTTAAAATGCTTTAACTCGGAAACTTTTCATTATTTCAATGAGATACTTTGTACAGTTATACAAAAAGGATTGACGATCTTGAAAAAGCGTTTTAAATTGAATTACAATTGCGAATATCAGTTCGTTATTTGTGTTTATTCTGAAAATTTCATTGTTTTTACAAATCTTTGGTAATTTATTCAGGGTGCTATATGCACTAACATCGTTTTATTACTGGATTTTTAAAGTGAAAGCTTCCTCTGTCATTCCTTTTCAAACCTGCATAATCATTTTCCAAACATTTTAGCAAAATATGCAACAGAAAGCAAAAAGACTAACTCCACCATTCACTTCCAACTATTTTGCCACAACCATCTGACCGCTGCAGCCGGTTGATCAGTGCAATGAATAAAGAAGGAGATATAATAGTTTTTCACTGATCCCTTGATACAATGATTATGTTAAACTATTTGATTTGTTTACATTCTGTTGGTAGTAGAATTCAGCACTTCTTGACAAATTCTTTTCATCGATTTGTGTATTTATTTATAGTAGATGCTATACTATGCAATAATGTTTCTCGAAGTACTAGCCACAATAACTACAATAGTTACGGACATTTAGTTCCAAATTTGATGGTAAAGTTCAATATCCAGGTCACGCTCTAGGCCATGCATGAGCTGTAAAATTGATTGTACATTTTCAAATTAATGGTTCTGAATGAATGGATAATTATTGGGTTTCTACTGAACTATCGAATGAAATGAATTAATATTAATGAGATGTTCGACATCCCGGTAACTACGCTATTGAAACTTTTCATTCATAAAATGTTTAAGCGTGTATTAATGCGCATAGTATTTCAGTACATTTACAAAAAAGACACATATATACTGTCACAATCAGTAGTTATATTATTCGGTATACATAACGTTCATGTTAGTCACCTTGTCAAATTAAGTTATACTTGAGGCAGTTAAAAGAACTACATTCTCTAACTGCATAAAGCTCCTCATCCAAAAACTCCAACTTCAGAAATTACAGTATATAGGACTCCAATGAGTCAGCCATGCTGACGCATGGCGACTCAATAAAATCAATCAGTGATTGTTTTGCACCATGGATACTATTTGTATAAAGTTTCAAGGCTGTAGGTATAAAAGTATATATATATATACACATTACAGTGTGGAAAGCATTTGTCATGACTGTGTCACTGTGACCTTAATTAGAAATCATTGTTTTACCATGAGTACAAGTTCTGTTAAGTTTCAAGATCGTAGATCTAACAGTTCACAATTAGGGTATTAGTGGGAAAAATGTCTCAGGAGTGAGACATTGTCAGGTCTATGTGACCTTGATGACCTATTGACCCCAAAAAGCAAAAGGGTTTCTACTCTCTACAAGGGCAATGTATTCTTAAACTTCTGGAGTTATCACTTATGATGTGATGGTGACCTTGACCTTTGATCTACTGATCACAAAAACACTAGGGTTCCTCCTCTTACCAAGTACAATTTAACTATGAAGTTTCATTAGGGTTGCATGGTGTTATGCTTTCAAAATGAACGTGCGGTTTGTTTATGTCCATTTGAGGTGCCCCTATGTTCATGTTCATTTTATCATTTTTTGTTCATGCTCATTAAAGGTCTTCATCATGACCCCTGCATGGTTTCAGGTGCCATCTCGCTCATATCACTAGAGCAGTGGCAGAAAAACTATAAACGTGGCTCCAGCGTAAATGGAGTGTCTACAATAGAATTTGCAGCAACTCTGCAGTTCAGGGTGAGAAGGTTCTAGGCCCGTTCTCCATATTTTATCTCGATGTACCTGGAGGATGAGCCTGGCATGTTCGTTCCTGCCATATAACCTTTCATGTGTTGGTGCGCCTTAAAACCCCAATTCAATTCAATTCCATTTGAGGTCATGGTGACCTTCATCTTCGATCTAATTATAAAACAATAGGATTCCTCCTCTTACCAAGTACAATTTAACTATGAAGTTTCATAAGGGTTGGTGTTATGCTTTTCAAAATGGATGCGCAGATTGTTATGTTCTACTGATCCCCAAACAGAGGGTTCCCGGACTTTTTAAAGTTATGGCTGAGATATGATTGTTTCGGACGGAAGAACAAAAGGAAGAACGGACAAACTTACTGAAGGTCGGTGCGATTACTATAATAAAGCCCCCTCAATTTTGGGGGCACAAAAAAATTGTTTTCCAGACACAAAATTCATATAGGCTATCAATACCACTATGCTGAATTTAAAAAATGTTGGAAGGGAGAAAACTAGAAATGATCTAAAAAAGATTGTTACTCAAAGAGTTAAACAAGTTCTTTCTTGCATACCGGATATGGTTATCCTTGTTTAACTCTTTTACATGGGTGAATAAAAGCATGATCTTACACATGGAGGAAGATAAAAGTCACGCACTGATACCAACAATGACAGTTGCATGACGTCATTGTGTAAATAAACATGCAAAATGTTAGTAGTTGGCGATGTCAACACGCTTAATATAAATTATATGCAAAAAAAGGAATCTTTCATGGGTATCCGGTTCAGATAGGGAAATTCCAACCCTCGGTATAATTGTTTTAATCGAAACTGAGGAAAATTTAACCTCGGCAGAGCTTCTGTTCCGATAAAAACAATTATACCTCGTGTTGGAATTTCCCTAACTTCACCGGATACCCATGAAAGATTCTTATATTACACAACATACTAGATCAATATTCTCTAGAGCATGTGTGTCATCTGCCAGGCCTTGTCCCTGAATGTATGACAGCAAATTCAGACCATGACCTTGATATTATTGGTCTGGTCACATGACTTAGTTGTCATTAAGTGTACCTAGACCATTATGTATACATGTCATAATGTTTGAAGAAGAAATATGAAGCAATGAAAAAAAACAACAGGAATGTTAAGTTTTTGTGAAGACTAAACGACTTACCTAGGAACCGATAGACGGACGGGCAGAGGACGGGCAGAACGACGGAAGGATGTGAGATGATGACAAAGCAATCCCTAAGGGTCTTGCCATCCTAGGCAAGTGACAAAAAAAATAGAATAGCTGAACGTGTGAGTGTGTATGGAAGGGAGAAAACTAGAAATTATCTGAAAAAGCTGTTATACTAAGAGTTATGATTCTTTCATGAGATGTTATAACTGAGGGAGTGATCTTTCATTAAACTCTGGCAAATTCAGTTTCAGTATATTAATAATCATACATTAAATTCTTGCCATATTTTTGCCTTTTTTTTCTTCATTTAATATCACATACAACCCAGTCAGATAACAGTCTGTTTCTGGTCAGATATCTAAACATGACCTCACACTGATATTTTACCAAACTGGAAATTAACATTTGCAGTTTGGAAAATGAGAGACAATACTGAATAGAACAAATTCGTGGATATTTGGAAAGATTGTGCTTGTGTAAAAGAGCTTTGTTACCTGGCAAAAACATACAATGTTTTCAGGTATTTGAGCCGATACAGGCTTAAGTGCCTGTAGCATGAAGAACATGTGATAAATAAATACTATATCAATACCTTGCCTATATCAACATGTTCGACAGCCTCACAGTTTTTCATTTTCCAAAGCACTTACATAGTATTCTCTGTAACTTTGTTGATAAAAAACCAAACTGCATTAATGACCTCTACATATTACCAGTAATTAGAATCGGTGGTACCATGAGCAATCTTACAGAAGTTGATGCGCAAAATACTGTCACTAAGACAAAACATATTGCTGCTAACTACTTCATTGCCCTCAATGTGCTCTTCTTCAAATGGGATGTAACAGAGAAAGTAAAATTTCAAAACAATCCACTGAAAACAAATGTCAGTTTCTGACGCAAGATATTTTTACATAGACGTTTTAAATAACCAAAGGCCATATCTCCTGAAAATATTATTGTATTGTAACAGTGACGTTGACCCGATAGTAACCTAAAAAGCAATTGAAAGTTTCCTTTTGACCATAGTTTGGTGGGAATTGAACTCAACACTCCATGAACCCTTTCTGCCCCATAACTTTTTATGCCCCCATCACCAGCTAATGCTGAGGGGGAGTTGGCCCTTTTTTCTTCAGATTTCAAATTAAATTATATTGTGTGTCTATCTCCTCCCACAGTTTCCAATCAATTGTTTTGAAACTTTACAGGATGCTTTTATGGTAAAATCTGCTATTTTGAACCCTGAAAATCACAAATATCATTTTTGAGTATATATTGTTTTCAAGATAGCTTCAACTGGTTGAAAATCACATGTTGTTGATGAAATCCATTTAAAATCACGTTATTTGAAGCAAAAGATTGAAACGGTTGTCGAGATATGGCATTTTGAAGATTCTGGATTTACGCGTAAAAACCGAAGGAATTTTGCTTTAGCCAAAGCTCTTTTAAGCCCTCATATTTTGTCGAAAAGGATTTTTTTCTTAAAAAGAATGACATCATTTCTCTCAGATCGAATGTATCAAACAATTTAGCCAGAAAAAAACAACTTCAGTCAGGTCTGAATGTCTCTTTAGATCAGACTACACCAATTACCAACCAATCAGCGGGCAGGGAAAAAGTTCCAGGGTAAAATCGGAGCTATTACACAGAATCTCTTAATTTTGATTGGTTGTCAAGGTAATCAAACCAAAAAATCTTGCTAAAAAATTAAAATTCAACTTTTGAAGAGTACTTATAAAGGTTAAATCATACATTTGTGCAATGTATTCATAATGTGTTGCATAATCAAAGAAATAAGTATATTTTACATTTTCCTCATGTTTCTACATGCAAGTAGGTGGGTCAGCACCATCCGACGCAAACAGCTTTTTCAAAACATACTCAATGTATAACTTCTGTATGTTTTTTTGATAAAACTAAGATAGATCTTTCAAAATAAGTAATAAAAAATATAGCTTCCTGTATTAGGGAACTCAGTACAGAGCTTAGAGCTATAAGGTAGGCCTATGGAAAATGAATTGGTGTAATATGACCTAAAATGTGATGAAATACATTTACAATAGGCTAGCTATTGGATGATGTCAATTGCTTTTCCCTCACCTAATCTCTAATCTTGGATCCAGCACTGTAAAAGTACATTCTGCCTCAATAAATCAACCTGTAAGCATATTTCGTTGCATTAGTACTGAATGTCTTCTCTTTTCATATACACTGGGTTAACTTAATCCCCCAATGGGACGAATTATCTGTTTAAACTAGAAATGTGTCCACAGGACAACTGCCCCAACTTAGGTCATTATGCCATAGCATTTTGATAATGAACATATAAACACTGATAAACACGTTCAATTTAGGTTCACATCTTCACTTGCTGGTCAAGTTTTTCAGCACCTATTTTGACTAAGTCAAGGGCCATAACTTTGTAGTTCTTGGTCCAAAGTAAAAACAAAAACCCAGGTGCACATCTTCATTTGCTGGTCAACATTCCTGTAAAGTATGGTGATCGTTGGTCAACTAGTTATGTTTTTGGGACGTGCGGACGTATGCACGGACAGACAAGTGTAAAACTATATGCCCCCCACAAGTGTGGACATAAAAAACAAGAAGTCCAAATGGCCCTGACTTGCTAACCTGAGGGGCGAGCCTTTTTTTTACCCTAGGAACTTCATTTGTACAACTTTTCTAGTATAAGAATTGGCGATCATATATAAACAAAAACTGTCGAAATCTATTCAGTGGTTCATTAATTGAAGAAGAAGATTTTTTAAGGTTCTGACCATATACGGTAATGGCAGCCATCTTGGATAATTCATTGATCTAATTTGTATAATTTTGAAAGGCATTGACCTAAGAATCATCTACGTGAAATTTGGTCAAAATTGGCCTTGCAGTTTCTGAGATGTTGTTTACACTACCCCCACCCACCCCCACCCATTCCCAACGCGGCCAACTTGGATGTGACGTTGCCCTTATTTTAACAAATTTGAAAAAACATTGACCTAAGGATCATCCATCTGAAGCTTCGTCAAAAGTGACCAATCAGTTTTGGAGAATAATATTTTAAAAAAGATGTTCATATATAATTCTATGTAAAACTGTGACCCCCGGGGCGGGGCAAGATTTGACCCCAGGGTCACCATTTGAACAAACTTGGTAGATGATCATCAGCTAAAGCTACATACAATCTAGGAGAGATCTATGTCTTGTGCTTTTAGAGAAGAAGAATTTTTAAATTCCCTATATAACTCTATGTAAAACATGTAAAATCTCGATATACAAACTTTAGAACCATGGGGCACAACCATTTTTAACCCTAGGAACTTCAGTTGTATAACTGTTGTAGTCTAGGAGTTGGCAATCATTTATAAACATCAAAATCTGACCAGCGGTTCTTGAGATTTTTTTAGGTTTTGACCACATATGGTAATGGCGGCCATCTTGGATTTTGCACTGCCCTAATTTGTATAACTTTGAAAGACATTGACCTCATTATCGTCCATGTCAAAATTGGCCAAGCAGTTTCTTAGGAGATGTTGTTTACCCCCACCCCCACACCCTCCAACCCCACTCCACCCCAACGTCGGCCATATTGGATGTGACTTTGTACTAATTTTAACAAATTTGAAAATCATTGACCAGAGGATCATCCATGGGAAGTTAAGTCAAAACTGACCAAGCGGTTTTGGAGAATAAGATTTTTTTAAAGATTTTCCTATATTATTCTATGTAAAACTGTGACCCTTGTTTGAACAAACTTTGTAGAGGACCATAAGCTAATGCTATATACAGTATATGAGAGATCTACATCTTGTGCCTTTAGAGAAGATTTTTAAAATTCCCTATATAAATCTATGTAAAACATGTAAAATCTCCATATACAAACTTTGGAACCCCGGGGCACAGCCACTTTTGACCCTAGGAACTTTGTTTGTACAACTTTTGTAGTCTAAAAGTTGGCGATCCTTTCTTTATAAATAAACAACATTTTGGAGGCTAAGTTTTTTTTTAAAGATTTTCCTATATAATTCTATGTAAAACTGCAACCCATAGTGTTGTTCCGATTAATCGATTTGATCGATCATCGATCAGTGATGCCTTTGATCTGATTAAGCAATACAATTTTTTATGATCAACTTTACTCGGTTGTTGAAAATTATGGCTTATTTCATTCTCTTGTACTAAAATATACAAGAAAATAAAATGAGTTATAATTTTGCAACAAGTAATCACATATTTATAGTGGGTATCACAACTTATTCTTTAAAATACATGATGGTCAGTTTCATTCAGTTCCTTTACAATACCAGAACATTCTTGAAATGTGATTATTTCTTCATTATAGTCTGAAAAAAGCTTCCACTTGTCTTTTATAGTAGCCATGTTTAATCGATCAATGATCGATCATCGATCAGTTAAATATTCTGATGATCGATTATGAATTTTCAGCCGATTCCCAAAATTAGTGACCCCCGGGATGGGGCAAGATTTGACCCCAGGGTAAAACATGTAAAATATCCATATACAAACTTTGGAACCCCGGGGCACAGTCATTTTTGACCCTAGGAACTTCGTTTGTAAGACTTTTGTAGTCTAGGAGTTGACGATCATTTATTAACAAAAACTGTCAAAATCTGTTGAGAAGAAGATTTTTTAAGGTTTTGACCATACATGGCAATGGCGGCCATCTTGGATGTCAAAATAACCTAATTTGTATAAATTTTGCAGGCATTGACCTCAGTATCATCCATGTGAAATTTGGTCATTTGGAAATCATTTGAAATTTGGAAATCAAAATTGTCCAAACAGTTTAGGAGGAGAAGTTGTTTGAGCAAAAGCTAACGAATGACGGCGGACGGACAAAAAGCACTCACAATAGCTCACTTTGAGCCTTCGGCTCAGTGATCTAAAAAAAGGTCTGTATCTATATTATTGCATATAACTCACTTAATATCTACCTGACTATTTATGCTTTTAAAAACAAATACTAACTATCTCATCATTCACAATACTGACTATAAACACATGAATTTCAACTCAAATTGAACAAAACATGTGATTCTAGTTCTATTTTGTGCACAACTAAAACAAACAAGAATGACCTACCCATAAAAGCATTCATATTAATACTGTAACTAGTACATCAATATCTAAACCAATTACAAGTGCTGTGTCTAGATCTTCGTTGCTAAACACTACTTGTAACTTACCCTGCTTTTCTGCAAGAAAGTACCAAGAAAAGAAAAAGTTCAAAATTAGTTTAAGGGACAAAACTCTTGTACTCATCATGTAAAAATATTAAGACATTGCTTCCCTTAGCAACTGGGGAAAGCACATAAAAATATTACAGTTAATTGAATTGAATTGGGTTATAAGGCGCACCAACACATGAAAGGTTATATGGCGCCTAACAGGCATGAACATGCCAGGCTCATCCTCCATGTACAGCGAGATAAAATATGGAAAATGGGCCTAGAGCGTTAATGAATAAAGATAAATATATATCTTAATTTTAGCGACAGTAGTGATTTTGGGAAAGAAAGATTTCATCAATTAAGTAAATATGACAATATTATGCTTGATTTATATTTTTTATCCATTATTTAATTTTGATGACTGACTTCTCAGTCAGCACTGACTTGACAGACAAATTCACATTGCAAAATTAGTGCTTTTTCTCAAATTCTGAAAGACTGCAGTTGCTTTCTGATTGGGAAAACAATTCTGCCACCGTTGGGATAAAACAGCCAAGTTTTCAATGGGGAAGAGGCCTTTTTTCAGGCTTCTGTTACATAAGGTAAAAAAGCCCCTGACAAATATTTCCGAATGTTTGACATTGAATTGGATAAATTATCAGATTGTGTACAGCTATTTACACTGATATCAGCAACAGATATTGTGATTATCCATCATACATAATTTAGTTTCGTCAAACCAGAACACTTTCCCACATTTGATTCCGATGGCAATTTCGAACTCCCCGGCTGTTTTATCTGTCAGGAGAGACTTCATGGTAACTACCCAACAACAAAGATGCCTGTCGATAAATACTTCATGGCAAAACCCCAAAAGGATGATGCATATATAACTTCCTGCAATCTCACCAATATGAAATATGAAACAAGAGCACCGCCAACGGTGTAGACGCTCGACTTTGGTGAAATTACAATTGATAAACAAGGTTTCCATCAATTACAAGATTTCTAAGAATAAAAGGCGCCATAACTTTTTATAATACAAACATGGGCTATACAAAATGCCAAATACATGTGTGAAGTTTCAATATATTATGTAAGATATAAGCTTACATACAAACTTTAACCAAATTTTCAAAGAATAAATGAGGCCATCATTTTGTTAAAATAAAAGCATGAGTTACATCACCTGACTCTGCGGTGTCAATTAATGATGCTGAATACATGTGTAAAGTTTCAATCCATTATGTAAAGTGGTTTGGGAGATCCAAGCTTACATACAAACTTTAACCAAGTTTTCTAAGTATGAAAAGGACCATAATTCTGTCAAAACAAAATCAAGAGTAATATAACCTGACTCAGGGGTGTGAACTAATGATGCTGAATACATGACAGTGATGACGATAAAAACAACGAGGACGACGATCAAGTGATGACAATTATAGCTCTTTTTTTTCCTTTGGAAAAGTCGAGCTAAAAAACTTTGACACAAACTTTGATGTGCAAATAGACTATTCTGGAGAAGGTAAATATATTTAACCCTTAACCCGCTAAGCACGACTATAATAGCCTTTGCGTCCATTGTAAACCAAGATCAGCCTGTCACATAAATGTCTTAAAGACATATTTCGAGCCTATTGTATTTGGGGGGGAGAGAATTTCTATAGGTAACTGTAAATCACTGTTAGCCATACAATTTCATGTGCAAAGTGTGATATTCAATTTTTCTGCAGATTATGAGGCCCACCCAATAAAGCATTTGTGACCAGTACACATAATAACACATTAAAGAATGTTGTATATTTACTGTGTTGTGCTCAGATTTTTGGTCTATAAACAATTAAGAAATACCAGATAAGTTTTGTATTCAAAAGCTAAATTATGAGCATATATTTCTTCATTAAAGAAAATTACAAAATGTTGTTAAGCTATTCTTACCCTCAATATAGCAATGCTATACAAATCAAAAAATAAGAGCGGGCCTCAATTTATATACCGGAGTTGATCAGCCATGAAGCGTGCTGGCTGTAAATATTCAAGCTTCCCATGCTTTTTCAATGACCAAGTAGCGTTGGGAAATGTGTCTTTAACTCAAAGAAAGAACAGTCCATTATATATGTATGTAGCGGGTTAAGGGTTAAGTGACACTGACCCTGACCGAGGGTCAGCTGGAGGGCCAGAAGTTACTGAAATAAAAACAATGACCAGTGACGTTATGAAATTTGAACACTCTACTCCAAAGGACAATTAACAGATTATGAGAATAAATGTCAAATGTTGATGTCGTCACATCCACCAACATTAGCGCCGCCAATGTCTGACAATGCATGTCAACATACTAACAACAGCAGCAACTGTCAAAACTGGAAAAAGTAACCCTTTTTATCAAAAAAAATAATATTAAAGACCTCAATTAATATATGCTAATCAAATATCTTCAATTTGATCTTCTGAAAACATTGATGTCCCACATGGCCTGGTTTATAAAGAACTGTGATAGATTCTATAATTTCATCAGCAGTATCAATCACACCATATTGATTGATCCTTGATAACAAACACTGGGATGGATACATTCTAAGAAAGCGGATACATTCTAAGAAAGCGGCAGAGGTTTTATAGATTAATACAATAAAATTGGTGGAACACAGAATAGTAGATAGAGATATTAATTTTGCTATTGGAAACTACTTTTGAAAGAAATAAATTGACTCTAGTTTTCTAGCCTTGTTTTGTATATTTCCTGCACATTGGGGATATGTGGTCAATATGTGTCAACATGCAGAGCTGTGGATAATTTTTGACTGCAATGAGTATTTATTTACTCATCAGATTCAAAATGAATGAGTTATACACTATATGACAATATAAGACACATGCTTGGAACAATTTTCATCAGGACAATACATACAAATGGAAACAGGACAATACATACAAATATAAAACTCATGCTTTTTAAAAGCTTAGAGTATATGTAGTAAGTTGATGAGTAATAATACTCACAATTCTGAAAAATTGAGGGTTCTTGCAAGAAAAAGTATGAGTAAAAGACTCAAATACTCTATCTACAGCTCTGAATGCAAATTACTTATTTCTGTCACAAGTCAGGGTTTGTTTTCATTACTGCAATTCACTCAATTATCGAAACTAATTCTCTTTTACATTCTAACTGCACTAATGTATAATGGTCCAGTTAGTCAAACAAATTATGTTGTCTTCTGCATCAAGATGTTTTTAATGGCAAAAATATGAGGAAATAATATTGAAATATTGGGATACCTTTGTTCTCAGTTAACATTATTTCTGTTCTGCATCACAGGACAGAGAATTACTTCAAACAAAATGTGACGACTCATCGATAAATAAAATTACCCTGGTACCATCAGTTTGGAAACAAACAACTTTTATTGCCTGCAGAGAATTGATTTGTTATCATTATATGCTTGAAGTATTATTTGCAGTAAAAACATTTGTTTTCTCTTTACATTCTGATTGAATCAAATCAAAGAGATGAACAGTAAATCATTCTTTATGTCATTTAAAAGAACTAACCTGCCAAATAGCAGCAAAAGTACACTACAAAACTGTTCACCAAACTCTACACAGTCCTTTCAGGTCATATAATAATGTACATTGTCAATTAAAAGTATAGGTTTATTCACAGGCTCTTAAAATACTTATGAATTCTTTTTACATAATTACAAATAGCCTTAATTGATACTTCTAACACATTTCAACAGATTTTTGAATCTCCTTGATATTGTCATGGAGATCTCTTGACAGAATTACATCCACCAATCTCCTTGATATTGGTGATATATATTACATCCACCTACTCTAACCAACTTCACAGCTTGATTAATTATAGGATATCAATGAAAGATAGCCATCCATTATCAAGTAGAAAAAAACACATATTTATTTACGACAGGGATTGTTACAGGAATATGTTCTCCAGCAGAAGAGTTTATAACAATCTTCTGGCAAAGAAGTATTTAACAACAATTTATCTTGGGTCATGGAAATTATATGACAGAAGCCATTTCGACAAGGAGAAAAAAAACAACACTATTTTATTTGTCATTTATATTATTCCCATAGATACAAGCTGTCTTGTTCACTGACTCATGTATAAGTGCTTTAACTATGAGCACCTTTCAGAGACATATTCAATATTATTCTACAGGAACAATATGTTTTTTATAGATGTTGGTTCAATGATGTTTTATGTCATTTTCAGCACATTCCAGGTTATATAATTATATAAAGGTCGATTTTTTTGTGGTGAAGGCTGCGAGTGAGACCATCCACTTTTTCCTGGGTAGAACCAGTACTGTATATTTCCTGCCATCTGTAAGAATCAACACTTTCTCACTTACAAGTCAAGCTTCCAGTGGGATTCGAATCCACAGCGGTGAGAGACGAGAATTGCAATGAATAGTAAAATAAACGTTAATTTTAGCAAATCAACACGTTTTATATATTTACTGCATCTTATTTACTGAGATTTGTGTCTTACTTTGATGATTTTATCAGTTGCTTCAAAGTGAATACAATGAGGGGCCATCCTTTGCTCAGTTAGATCATATTTTAGAGTGCCTCTGGATAATTAAACCCTCTAAAATACCACGTAACCTTTACCAAACTAACAATTACAGGAGTTTTATCCATGTTGAAATTACACCACCCACTCAAACTGACCTTAGAGATTGATTAATTACACCATATAAATAAAGCACCATCATCAGTCATAATTAAGTAGCAAGAAAAAGCATATATTTACCACAGGGATTGATTAAAGTCAATGCTTTTGGGCGGAAAAACAAGTTTACGACCAACTTCTAGCTAAGAAGCATTTATTTGACTTGGTTAATGGAAATTATAAGAGAAATCATTCTGGCAGGCAGCAAAAGAAACTATTTATATCTCATTTAGTATATTTTTATTCCCTAGCCAATAGGCTTATCTAAGATGACAACAAATATTGATTTCATTGGCAATCTGAGAGCACTTTTTTATTTATAGTGGAAATAGGAGTGAGGTTTATTACAGAAACTAAGCCAAAGATAAACACACTGCAACAATGACCCAATTTGATTATACAGTACCATATTTCAATCTATGAAATTCCAGTGCACTAATGCATTCAATATATTTAAAATTATAAGAAACTATGACATATTCAAACAAGACTAGAATTCCATGAAATTAAATGTTTCGCCTGATGTTTCTATTTTTACAAACAGCGTTACCTTGACCCCAGTGACCTCAAATGCAATCTCAAGCTTCATTTTCATATCTTTTGTTATCTACACAGCAAGTTTCGTTGCAATACCTCATTCCTAACTAAAGTTATTGGCTGGAAACATTTTTTCCTATTTTTAGACCTTGACCTTGACCCCAGTGACCTCAAATGCAATCTCAAGCTTTATTTCCATATATTTTGTTATCTACACAGCAAGTTTCGTTGCAATACCTCATTCCTAACTAAAGTTATTGGCTGGAAACATTTTTTCCTATTTTTAGACCTTGACCTTGACCTCAGTGACCTCAAATGCAATACCAACTCCTTTCCATATGAGCTACTTGCATGGCAAGTTTCATTCCAATATCTCATTCCAAACTTTTATTGTCTGGAAACAAAAAGTGTAACTTTACCCTGACCGCGTCATACCAAAGACTTTAAAAATGGTGTAGTCACTTGTAACCCTTGCCTGACGAGCAAATAATGGGTAGTGCTGCGACTGATTAACCAGTGTCAGAATAATGTGACTGGAGGGTGGGGGTATAATGTCTACTACGGCGTGGTATTCCAGTGTGGCAGCACTATAAAGAAACCATTGAGTTCGCTGCTTCAAGTAGACATATCATCACATCACACAACAACACACAGATAAAAGTCCAGACATTGTGCCTATAATCGTCAGGTAGGACGCCTGTCGTAGGTGGAGGGACTATAATCCTTAGAAATACACACACACACAGATGACACAAAAACTGAGGAGAAACAATTCTGCAATTGTTACAGTATGACCATTCTGCAATTGTTACAGTATGACCATTATTGACATGGCCACTATAAAACTATCAAAAAATTGCCTTGTTTGTAACAGGTACAAAAACTTTCAAAAAATTGCCTTGTTTGTAACAGGTACATGAAGTTCTGAGCAATATACTTGTGATTCAACCATTGATTTGATGTTTTTATAAAACAAACAATTTAGGAACTTATATAACATAAATAAATCTGCATCTAAAACACCCACCTTGAATTGACCTGCTAATTACTTGATAGTTATAATGTTTAATAATTATGATTTTGATAGTCATTTAAATTGTATGTTGAATTTCATTAATACTCACATCACCTGCAATATCTCTGTGATTTAATTCATGAACAGTTTTCAATAAGTAGCATTGCCAATTTTTGCAACGTTGATGGTAGTCCCAAGTGGATATCACCAATGTTGATGGTGGCCCCAAGTGGATATCACTAATGTTGATGGTGGCCCCAAGTGGATATCACTAATGTTGATGGTGGTCCCAAGTGGATATCACTAATGTTGATGGTGGTCCCAAGTGGGTATCACTAATGTTGATGGTGGCCCCAAGTGGATATCACTAACATTGATGGTGGCCCCCAAGTGGATATCACTAATGTTGATGGTGGCCCCAAGTGGATATCACTAATGTTGATGGTGGTCCCAAGTGGGTATCACTAATGTTGATGGTGGCCCCTAGTGGGTATCACTAATGTTGATGGTGGCCCCAAGTGGATATCACTAACATTGATGGTGACCCAAGTGGATATCACTAATGTTGATGGTGGTCCCAAGTGGGTATCACTAATGTTGTTGGTGGTCCCAAGTGGGTATCACCAATGTTGTTGGTGGTCCCAAGTGGTATCACCAATGTTGTTGGTGGTCCCAAGTGGGTATCACTAACATTGATGGTGGTCCCAAGTGGATATCACCAACGTTGATGGTGGTCCCAAGTGGATATCACTAACATTGATGGTGGCCCCAAGTGGATATCACTAACATTGATGTCGGCCCCAAGTGGATATCACTAACGTTGATGGTGGTCCCAAGTGGATATCACAAACGTTGATGGTGGTCCCAAGTGGATATCACTAATGTTGATGGTGGTCCCAAGTGGATATCACTAACATTGATGGTGGTCCCAAGTGGATATCACTAACATTGATGGTGGTCCCAAGTGGTATCACCAACATTGATGGTGGTCCCAAGTGGATATCACCAATGATGATGGTATCACCCCCCTTCGCACTTTGCACAGATATTAACAATGGTAAGGTTGGTTTATATCCCAGCAGTGGTAGGTCATCAAGATAGCAAAGCAGAAGGAGGCCAAGGCATACGCACAGATATTAACAATGGTAAGGTTGGTTTATATCTCAGCAGTGGTAGGTCATCAAGATAGCAAATATACTAGAGCAGAAGGAGGCCAAGGCAAACGCACAGATATTAACAATGGTAAGGTTGGTTTATATCTCAGCAGTGGTAGGTCATCAAAATAGCAAATATACTAGAGCAGAAGGAGGCTAACGCAAATGCACAGATATTAACAATGGTAAGGTTGGTTTATATCCCAGCAGTGGTAGGTCATCAAGATAGCAACAAATATACCAGAGGAGAAGGAGGCCAGCGCAAATGCACAGATATTAACTACAAGCGATGGGAATTTCAACTTTGTGTGCTTCCATCGTGTTTCTTTTATTACTTTGAAACACTTTAATCAATCAAATCAAATATTATTGGCTGGACGATTGACTCAGATGACACATCTGCTTTAACGGAAATATAGATGGTGATTTTATTTACGTTTGGAACGATGTTTATGCACTTTTTCCTTCCGCGAACGCTTTTACCCGACATCTTTTCATATTTTACAGGAACATTTGACTTGATTACAGTACCTATTTACGATACCTCAATTCAACAAGTACCTATTAACGATACCTCAATTCAACACGTTTTATAAAGTAAACATAACCCAAAACCCGTCCGTGAAATGTTCGTTTAGTCAAACGTAGACTCGTTCTCAATATGTTCTAATCAAGTCTTGCATCATACAGTACTAGGAACATATTCTACAAACGTGTGACGAGTACGGAACAGAACAATTTGACAATCAAACAAACCATTTAATTCAGAAGATTGAGATTGCGAAACGCGGTGTATTTACGTTTCGGTACTCATTGTAATAAATCGTTTGTGTTTTACTTATTTTTTTTTACGTTTTTAGTACGCATAGAAAGAAATCTTTTGCGTTTTTCGGCTCATTTATTTGCGTAAATTACGCAGATACGCAGCTTATCTAGAGCTCTGGATGGTGGTCCCAAGTGGATATCACTAACGTTGATGGTGGTCCCAAGTGGATATCACTAATGTTGATGGTGGTCCCAAGTAGATATCACTAACATTGATGGTGGCCCCAAGTGGATATCACTAACATTGATGGTGGTCCCAAGTGGTATCACCAACATTGATGGTGGTCCCAAGTGGGTATCACCAATGTTGATGGTGGTCCCAAGTGGATATCACTAACATTGTTGGTGGTCCCAAGTGGGCATCACTAACATTGATGGTGATCCCAAGTGGGTATCACTAACATTGATGGTGGTCCCAAGTGGATATCACTAATGTTGATGGTGGCCCCAAGCGGATATCACTAATGTTGATGGTGGTCCCAAGTGGGTATCACTAATGTTGTTGGTGGCCCGAAGTGGGTATCACCAATGTTGATGGTGGTCCCAAGTGGGCATCACTAACATGGATGGTGGTCCCAAGTGGGTATCACTAACACTGTTGGTGGTCCCAAGTGGATATCACCAATGTTGATGGTGGTCCCAAGTGGGTATCACCAACGTTGATGGTGGTCCCAAGTGGATATCACCAACATTGATGGTGGTCCCAAGTGGTATCACCAACATTGATGGTGGTCCCAAGTGGTATCACTAACATTGATGGTGGTCCCAAGTGGGTATCACCAACATCGATGGTGGTCCCAAGTGGATATCACTAACACTGATGGTGGTCCCAAGTGGGTATCACCAATGTTGTTGGTGGTCCAAAGTGGGTATCACTAACATTGATGGTGGTCCCAAGTGGATATCACTAACGTTGATGGTGGTCCCAAGTGGATATCACCAATGATGATGGTGGTCCCAAGTGGATATCACTAACATTGATGGCAGTCCCAAGTGGATATCACTAACATTGATGTTGGTCCCAAGTGGATATCGCCAACATTGATGGTGGTCCCAAGTGGTATCACCAACGTTGATGGTGGTCCCAAGTGGTATCACCAACATTGATGGTGGTCTCAAGTGGTATCACCAATGTTGATGGTGGTCCCAAGTGGTATCACCAATGTTGATGGTGGTCCCAAGTGGTATCACCAACATTGATGGGGATCCCAAGTGGTATCACCAATGTTGATGGTGGTCCCAAGTGGTATCAACAATGTTGATGGTGGTCCCAAGTGGTATCACCAATGTTGATGGTGGTCCCAAGTGGTATCACCAATGTTGATGGTGGTCCCAAGTGGTATCACCAATGTTGATGGTGGTCCCAAGTGGATATCACCAATGTTGATGGTGGTCCCAAGTGGTATCACCAACATTGATGGTGGCCCCAAGTGGTATCACCAATGTTGATGGTGGCCCCAAGTGGTATCACCAATGTTGATGGTGGTCCCAAGTGGATATCACTAACGTTGATGGTGGTCCCAAGTGGATATCACTAACATTGATGGTGGTCCCAAGTGGATATCACTAACATTGATGGTGGTCCCAAGTGGATATCACTAACATTGATGGTGGTCCCAAGTGGTATCACCAACATTGATGGTGGTCCCAAGTGGGTATCACCAATGTTGATGGTGGTCCCAAGTGGATATCACTAACATTGTTGGTGGTCCCAAGTGGGCATCACTAACATTGATGGTGGTCCCAAGTGGGCATCACTAACATTGATGTAGGTCCCAAGTGGGTATCACTAACATTGATGGTGGTCCCAAGTGGATATCACTAATGTTGATGGTGGTCCCAAGTGGATATCACTAACGTTGATGGCGGTCCCAAGTGGATATCACCAATGTTGATGGTGGTCCCAAGTGGGCATCACTAACATGGATGGTGGTCCCAAGTGGGTATCAATAACATTGTTGGTGGTCTCAAGTGGATATCACCAACGTTGATGGTGGTCCCAAGTGGATATCACCAACATTGATTGTGGTCCCAAGTGGTATCACCGACATTGATGGTGGTCTCAAGTGGTATCAGGAATATTGTTGGTGGTCCCAAGTGGGTATCACTAACATTGATGGTGGTCCCAAGTGGGTATCACCAACATGGATGGTGGTCCCAAGTGGATATCACTAACACTGATGGTGGTCCCAAGTGGGTATCACCAATGTTGTTGGTGGTCCCAAGTGGGTATCACTAACATTGATGGTGGTCCCAAGTGGATATCACTAATGTTGATGGTGGTCCCAAGTTGATATCACCAATGTTGATGGTGGTCCCAAGTGGATATCACTAACATTGATGGCGGTCCCAAGTGGATATCACCAACATTGATGGTGGTCCCAAGTGGATATCGCCAACGTTGATGGTGGTCCCAAGTGGTATCACCAACATTGATGGTGGTCCCAAGTGGTATCACCAACGTTGATGGTGGTCTCAAGTGGTATCACCAATGTTGATGGTGGTCCCAAGTGGTATCACCAATGTTGATGGTGGTCCCAAGTGGTATCATACACCAACGTTGATGGGGGTCCCAAGTGGTATCACCAATGTTGATGGTGGTCCCAAGTGGTATCACCAACATTGATGGTGGCCCCAAGTGGTATCACCAATGTTGATGGTGGCCCCAAGTGGTATCACCAATGTTGATGGTGGTCCCAAGTGGATATCACTAAATTGTTGGTGGTCCCAAGCGGGTAAACATTGGTGGACATCTTGGAAGATCACAGTCAAATATGAGTTTGTGTGTGCGCTAGTTATTATGTAAGGCCTATTTAGTGTTAAAAATGCTACAACATATCGATAAATAGCCGTGGTCTAGTTGATAAACATACACCATACAAGCCAATGTTTGTGGTTCAAATCCCGTTCCGGGCAATTACATTTTTTTATCACATATATGTATTCTGAAGCCGTATATTTATCGATGGTACCTGTACGAAGGCTAAATAAAAATGTGATATTATACGCATCAATTTCTGCTTATATACCGACTTTTGGGGGTGTTCGTCGATTTGAAACTACTTCACACGTGACTCATTCATATTCATGAGTTATTACCAGTTAAAATAGAAACTCTGTAGCTTTAAGCCAAATAATTCTGCTAAATGCATATCATAATTGTTTAACACTGTCATTTTATAAATTAACCAAAATAGGGATTTTATTTATATTTTGTAAGACAAAGAAATTAATAGTTATTGTTGCTGTATTATCACATACCATATAAAGATATCTTTGGTCAAAATTTATATATTTTTTTTTTACATCATTACTTGCAAATGTGTGTGTTTTGCCCCTAAAACTTTTCTTTCTTTAATTCTTATAAAAAAGTAATGAAACATGCTTTTTATAGAGGATCGAGGAAATCACAACAATGCCTGCAGCTAATGTTTCAAATTAGAAGTTTTCATAAATCTAGTCATTTTCAAAAATTAATTTTTGCTGAAATCGTGAAAACTGACAAAATTAATAGCAAAATAATGCATATCCCACTTTTTTACGTTCAGACACGGACGTATCGGACTATAATAACCTTAAACGACAATTAACAAGCATTTCTTTTTAAAAAGTGTATTGCAGTTATTTTTATAATTGAAGATTTTTGTTCAAAACATCATTCCCTTAGTAACCCTTTTCAAAAATGCAGATGCAGCAAAATTAGAAAATACATATTAGTCATGTCATAATGTTTTATATCAAAGGAACATTAGACTTGACATTAAAATGAACATATTCAGGGAGAATGTCAACATATTTGCTTTAGTTACAAAATGAGTTGAACACTTGTAGTGTTGGAGGGGTATCAAAGTTGTTATGACGGATTGGAAAAACATCATGCCTTTATAATCTCTGCTGGTCTGAATTTTTATACAGCCATATAACATTGAAAGCGCCGGTTCTCGTCCGATCTCCGAAGTTAAGAAATGTCAAGCGTGATCGACTGAGAACACCAGGTGCTATAGACTGTTTTGAGGGCTTCATAGAACACTGAATTGTTTCAAATGAGTTCTCTCATTACATTACGTGGTCCCGCGTTAATTCCATTAAGCGATGGGAAAGCTTATAGCAGGATTTTATAACAGATATTTTGACAATAAAACATGTTTAAAAATGTTTTTTTACAGACAAAATGAGATAACCTGTTTAAAATTACATATTAAATGTTTTAATTTTACAATATTCAAACTTTTTAAGCCAAAATTAAGGTTTTATTTCATACCCCAGCCAACCCCATTTTCGCTTCTTGGAGAAGGGGTTGGATGGGGTATGAAAGTTATTACTCGGACCACGTTATAAAATAAAGTCTTTATTATTAGTTGTAGTAGTAGTAGTGGCAGTAGCAGTAGCAGCAGCAGCAGTAGCAGCAGTAGTAGTAGTAGCAGTAGCAGTAGCAGCAGCAGCAGCAGCAGCAGTAGCAGCAGTAGTAGTAGTATTGAGTCGTAACCATTAACTCATTTATACAATGCATGTTGAGTTTAACAAAAATAAATGCCAGATAAAAGTGTTATTTCACCAACAAAACATATACATATAGATATATTGATACTCTTCATTATGCGTATATATTGAATGTTTCAATATCTAAACCAGATACTTTTTCTGATCTTACAGATGACTTAACTAATGAGGTCTGACATTGTAACCACACGACAGGTGACCAACAGTCTATCCATGTATTGTCTAATGAAGCCCTGGTATAATGCTCAGGAAATCATGCTAAAACATCTCAGGATATCACATGGTTAAATCACCTTGCATGCTCACAGTCTAACAAAACAAATCAGGAGCATCACCAATAACTGTTCAATTTGGTGCTTCACGCTTTCAGTGCCATACACTACAACTTTTATAATCTGTCACTTTTCAAAGAATTATATAATTTTTAATAATTGAAATTTTCATTTGAAATTTTAACTGGCATTGTTGACATATATGCTAGAGATTTATAAAACTTAATCTGCCTTGATTGGACTTTAAGACCTTGTTGATAAACTTAATAATTTCAAAAAACCTGGGCGACCGATTATAAAAGTTGAGTAGTGAATATGGCTCCATTAGTTGACATGGAGGTGGCATGCTATAGGCATCTCTGGTCAACATTGATATACAGTCTTCCATTAGTTGACATGGAGGTGGTATGCTATAGGCATCTCTGGTTAACATTGCTATACAGTCTTCCATTAGTTAACATGGAGGTGGTATGCTATAGGCATCTCTGGTCAACATTGATATACAGTCTTCCATTAGTTGACATGGAGGTGGTATGCTATAGGCATCTCTGGTCAACATTGCTATACAGTCTTCTACAGAATGTTATTATTTGTATGGTATATCAAATCTTGAGGACATTCCACTATTCTATGAAGGGACAAGATCAGTGAAAATATTTACATGTTTTGACATATAGATGGCATTATAAAATGTAAAAATGATGGGCAATAGCACTGAATTGTAAATTGCTAAACTAGAAATTTGGCACTTGTAGGAATACCTAAGTATACTACAGTACTATAATGAACCAATATATATATAAATTTATATTTGTTAAATTCAAAGGACTGTCTGCAGCAGCAGACAATATTTTTAAGTAGTTAGAAGAATCAGGTGATAATATGTATTATTATTTATCATTGATTATATGTCATTGATTATATAGAGACTAATAAATGGGTATTTTCATATCACACCCTATATGAGAAACCATATCAGAGTAAACAATGTTACAAATAGAAGTAGTGTTCACCGTACACGACATTTATTTTTTCCGAAATTTGATTTAAAATGAATGCCATTGCATTTTAAAGTGTCTAATTCAGTAAATGAATGGTCATAAATTAGTAGTTATTTCATCCACGGATGGTTCTGAATCATCGAATTTCTTAATAATTATAAATTTGTTAAACTCTCTTTATGGTCCGTGTATCATGCCTTATTTCTTTCTTTATTTTCTTCTATCTAGATCTATCATCTCTTTAATTTCATCTTCTTGGCATTACTAGTGAAGTCATTTCCATAGACTTATGGTCAAAGATGACGGCAAAGTGAAGTTATTTCCATCATATGACGTTTTTTATTTTTATTTCACGCGTGTGATAAAGATTTATTGCCTGGCAACTAAATCCTGATTGATATGACTAGCTAGGTCTATGTTGTATTGTGTATTCAAAAACAACGTATTTATAGGGAAGTATGTGATAAATACAAGCAATTATTAATCTGTTTACATGAAACTGAAGATCTATTCAGTCTGTTTCAGATATCGGTGTGTTTAAGGATGCTGTGCTGTAGCGCATTTCTGGACCAAATACATTTGTGTACGAAGACGTGTTTTATGGTCACTAGTATAGAACATCAGTGGATGTTTGCTTCAATGGAACAATTTATAGAAACCAGTCCACCACCGCCAGCAGACTCCATGGTTTACTGGTTTTGGTGGCATGCCCTGGATTTCATTTTATTAGGGCTTTCCGCCTTTCAGTGGAAAGACCTCTTGTTTTCGCTCTGTTTATTCTTATTCTTTTTCCTTCTTCTTCTTCTTCTTCTTCTTCTTCTTCTTCTTCTGTCAGCCATTTTTCATATTAATACTGGTCGCAGAGCCTTAAAATTGTACACAATGGCTGGAATAGTGTCCTGAAGCTTTTGGAGTCATGATGTCATCCAAGATGGCCGCCAGTGACGTCATCAGGGGAATCTTGTTATCACTATATCTACTGTATTTAAAATCGGATTTGAACAAAACTTTCACAGTTTGTAGAGTTCAGGGTCTAGTTGTGTAAAAACGTCAAACCGTGTCTTTAAGTTGTGATGTTATGACATCAATGACACCACAATGTTGTTAAAAATTATTTTTTTAACCTGAAAGCATTTTTTAAGTTGTGTTACTGTAAAATTTATCAGTATTATTGTCTCAGTCGACGCTGACAGTTTTAACATCATGACGTCATCCAAAATGGCCGCCAATGACATCATTTAAGAAATCTTGTAAGCGCTATATCTCCTTCATTTATGATCAGATTTTGATTCAACTTCCACAGCCTGTAGGGAATAAAGTCGATTTGTAAAATAACGTCAAAATTTGTCATGACATCATCCAAGATGGCCGCCATTGACGTCATCAGGGAAATCTTTTTATCACTATATCTACTGTATTTATAATCGGATTTGAACAAAACTTTAACAGTTTGTAGAATTCAGGGTCTAGTTGTGCAAGAACGTCAAACCGTGTCTCTAATTTGTGTCGTTATGACGTCATTGACGTCACAATGTTGTTAAAAATAGTTTGTTTAACCTGTAAGAATTTTTTAAGTTGTTTTACTGTAAAATCCATCAGTATTATCGTCTCAGTCGACGCTGACAGTTTAAACATCATGACGTCATCCAAAATGGCCGCCAATGACATCATTTAAGAAATCTTTTAATCGCTATATCTCCTTCATTTATAATCAGATTTTGATTAAACTTTCACAGCATGTCGATTTGTATTATAAATAACGTCAAAATTTGTCATGATGTCATCCAAGATGGCCACCTAAGAGACGTCGAGATAAAACTATAGTTAGCGCTTGATCTCAAATATTTATGGTCGGATTTGAATGAAACTTTTACAGATTGTAGAGTTTAGGGTCTAGTTGTGCAAGAACGTACAGACGTGTCTCTAAGTAATAATGTACTGACGTCACAATGTTATGAAAAATGCTTTTTTTCCACTGATTACATTGTTTAAGGTGTTTTACTGTAAAATCCATAAGTGTTATTGTCGCAGTCGACCCTGACAGTTTTAATGCCATGACATCATCCAAAATGGCCACCAATGAGGTTATTTAAGAAATCTTGTAATCGCTATATCTCCTTCATTTATGATCGGATTTTGATAAAACTTTCAGAGGTTGTACAGATCGAAGTCTACTTGTGCAATAATGTCGAATGTTGTCATGGCGTCATCAAAGATGGCCGCCAGTGAAGTCATAAGAAAAATATTGTGTTGGCTATATCTCCTCTATTTATTATCGGATTTGAATAAAACTTTGAAACATTGTAGAATTCATGGTCTAGTTTTGCAACAACATCTAAACGTGTCTCTACGTCATAACGTTTTGACGTCACAGTGTGATTAAAAATCAGTTTTCTTTACTGATTGCATTGTTTAAGTTGATTTACTGTCAAATCCATCAGTATCATAGTCTCTGTTGACGCTGACAGTTTTAATGGCATGACGTCATACAAAATAGCCGCCAATGACGTGATTTAAGAAATCTTGTAATCGCTATATCTCCTTCATTTATGATCGGATTTTGATAAAACTTTCACTGGTTGTAAAAATCGAAATCTAGTTGTGCAATAAGTCGAATGTTGTCATGTCGTCATTAAAGATGGCCTCCAGTGACGTCATAATGGAAATCTTGTTTTGGCTATATCTTCCATATTTATTGTCGGATTTGAATAAACGTTCACAGATTGTTGAGTTCAGGGTCCGGTTGTGCAAGAACGTCATATGCTATAATGGTGTCATGATGTTAGTGACCTCACAATATTCAGAAAATTGTTTTTTCACTGATTGCATGTTTGAAGTAATTTTCTTGACAAAAAATTCAGTATATATATTTAGCGGGTTAAAGGCACGAGGACGAAGACCAAGTGTTCTTACATCAAGACATGACTTTACTGTGAAGCCACGTCGAGTTAAGGGCCATCAGTTAAGAAAAGATGAACTGAAGCCATGTTAAGATGTGTTGCAATTAAAGCTGCAGTTGTATGATCAAACTCCCCGCAGTGGTTACTTCCCCTTTCTGTTACAACAAGAGCATCAAGAATTGCAGGGCAATCCATAGTCTCCCACCGGCCCAGACAAAACATTTTCCAGACATTTTCTATGATGGAAGTCAAAGATCAAGGTCAAGGTCACAATGACCTTATTTTGGTACGCGACACATCGCTATTCCAAGATGTATTCACATACCAAGTTTGGTGTCTCTAAGTGTTATAGTATTTAAAATACGGTCCGGACAAGCATTTTCCAGGTCAAGGTCACAGTGACCTTATCTTGGTACGCGACACACCACTATCCCAAGATATATTCACATACCAAGTTTGGTATCCCTAAGTGTTATAGTATTATAGTATAAAACGGTCCGGACACGCATTTTCTATGACAGAGGTCACAGGTCAAGGTCACATTGACCTTTTTTTGGTACATAACACACCGCTATCCCAAGACGTATCCACATACCAAGTTTGGTATCTCAAAGTCTTATAGTATTGAAAATATGGCCCGAACAAGCATTTGGAAGGACGGACGGAAGGACGGACGGAATGACGGATTGCAAACCTATAGTCCACCCCTGGACCGGTGGGGGACTAATAACCACTGCCACCCCACAAATTTATAGCTGAAATCCAGCTTAGTTTAATTTTTGGTTAAATTTATTTTAGGTCAATATTTCAACTTGATTTGTTCATAAAAACGGTATCTGGTTACAAAAATAATTTAGCGAATCAATTTTAGCGAATATATTTTATATCACACCGGTTACTTGTAAACAAACATGTATTCTATTGAGAACATTACAGAAGCTGTGTGTAAATTTAATAAAGAGATTACGCCCAAGCCAAAACAGGTTGAATGTTTTCAACATCTTCTCGAAGGTGATGATGTTATGATTGCCAATTTGCCTGTTGGTTACAGCAAGAGTTTGGTGTACCAAGCATTACCTGGTGTATCGCCATTTTGTTATCATAGTGTGGTGGCAGGGATTAGTTTGCCTATCACTGTAGTATACAATACAACAACTGAAAATGTTGCCAGTTCTTTGATCTTACAAACTTGAGATGACAGTTGAAATAGACATGTGAAAAATCTGCACAAATAAGATAACAGTCATGATTTGGTTCCTTTCAGCTTGGTTTATTTAATACATTACTCTGATTCATATTTTTCAAAGGCTCTTTTGTACTTCTCGACAATTGTTTCCTTTATTGGAGGGGGGCAGTTTTATTGCATTTTTCTTCGACAAAAATTTGATTTGTAAAGAAACTAACCTGCCAATTAACGGCAAAATTATGTTACACAAAAACGTTTATCAAAATATAGGATTATCCACGCTTTCTGAAAATACCCGTGATTGAATATGCGTAAAAGGAATTATGCGTCGGTAACTCTTAATTCAACAATCCAGTTTTGGGGTTTGCATTACGTGGTCCGAGTATTAACTTTCATACCCTATCCAACCCCTTCTCCAAGAAGCGAAAACGGGGTTGGCTGGGTATGAAATAAAAAAAAAAAAATTCGGCTTAAAAAGTTTGAATATTGTAAAATTAAAACATTTAATAGGTAATTTTAAACAGGTTAACGCATTTTTAAACATGTTTTATTATCGAAATATCCGTTATAAAATCCTACCAATATAAGCTTTCTCATCGCTTAATGGAATTAAGGCTGGACCACGTAATGGGCCAGGCTGGTGAAAGTCATTTATATTGGGTCTATAGAGTTTAGATTCTCAAAATATGTTATATTTATATACTGAATCATCAGTAGGTTGAGAAACGGTGTACATATATGTTGTAAAATATGGCTGTTGTTGGTGGGATAACTATTTTAAGCAATCCCAAAGGCCACAAAAGGAATTAATCAGATATAACTACAACATAATTATGTAAAAAAAACATTAATATAAATGGTCAGTTTTACAGTCTTGCACAAAAGTTATTATGTGTTAAGACTGCTATAAAATGTGTCTGGCTTTTTCTGAGTAGGATTTACTTTGTACTTTCTCTCCAAATAAGTGACTTATAGTTTTATTTAAAAAAAGAAATTGGACAGATGAAGCAGTAAGTTTAATAAGAGCCAAAGAGTAATTAGTTTTTCTGGGAACCTGACATATAAGAAACCTTATTGATAAAGTTAATACACTTAAATGCTCAGAAAAGACAAGCCATTTTCTATAAACAAACTGTTTTAGCACCTTTAATATTGGAGAACTGTTAGGAGCATGAAGCATCCAGGGATTAATATTGGCATCACCAGACATGCCTGTGTTTACTGTTGAATACAAATGAACAGGCACCATCGGATATGCTAAACATGGAATAAACACAGTAGTGAGAGCTACTAAGCTTGTAACATGGAGATTTTTTATCCTCCCATGAAAAGGTGGATATAGCAAAAGAGTGTTTTGTTTGTATGGTGTTTAATGTCATTTTCAACACATGTAATGTTATATACGACGGTCGATTTTTTTGTGGTGGAGGCATATCACCAACTTTTCCTGGGTAGGACCAACACCTCTCGCCATCCATAAGAATCGACACTTCCTCACTTACAAGGCAATTAGCTCCCAGTGTGATTCGAACCTGCAGCGGTGAGAGGCGAGAAGGTTTACAACGCAACGTTGTTCACCCCTCAACCACGGTCACGCTTAGTAAAAGTGTGCATTTGTGCGTTTATGCCTCTCTTCATCTAAAAGCTCTTAGGCAAAAGCTTTAATAAATGCTCCCTAGAACAAATGTCAAGTCATACACATAATAATATTATGAACCATAGAATGTGTTACAAAAACTGATATTTACACACTCCAATTGATTAATCGAGACTAAGTCTTGATGAATAAATTATAATTTTGTCAAATTGGTTATATTTTAGGATAGTCTACACAATTTATCAGTAGTGCAAACGTTTTCCATTCAGAAACTTATTTGGTGAATCATTTGAGATAATTAGGAGATTTTTGAGGATAGCCAATAAAAGACAATAAAACAAGAACTGTCTCCAATAAGTGACAAATGCCCTGGAAATCTGGACCCATTTGACCTTTGACCTCCAAGTGTGACCTTGAGATTTGAGGTACAAACCCGATTATTGCACACGACACATTTTCTGATTGTGGTTAACATTTGTGTGAAGTTTCATGGCAATCCCTTCAGTTCATTCAAAGTTATGGCTGAGACACGACTGTTTCGGACGGAAGGACTAAATGACAAATGGTGCGGTTACTAGGGATGGGTATTGCTCGAAATATCGCATTCCGATATACCACGATATGGCTACACTGTATCTCGGTACGTATCATGATATATTATTTCAACAATGTGTGTGTAGTATCATGGCAAAGACGTCTAACAAGGTTAGTAGGTTACATCATTTAGGAAGCTAAACCTAGAAACTATAACCTTTGCACTAAACATCAGTATTATAAGTACAGAAGACCTTCATTTTCACTAGATTTCCATACGACTACCTGTTTTTCTATAGAAACATCGTGACATGTTTCGAGTCATGCGCTACGGGACCCGCAATATTATATATCGATCTAATTACAAAAGGCAATCAGTCTTAATTATTTGCACACCATTTATGGAAGATCAGTATCGCGGTGAAAACTCAATTGTTGTTGGAAAAAGTCTGTGACAAATGTTATTTTATTTGTTTTGAAGATCAGACTGGTTCCGTTTCTACTGGGATGCCATGTATTTATAGCAGGTTACCAGTCGCTATCAAGAACAACAGGCCCCTAACCCTTAATTATAATTGGATTTCTTAATTCCTTTAACTATGACCCCTATCATGGCCTTTTACAGAAAATACCGAGCATATCGGTGCAGGTGGAGCATATTATAATACAATATTATTTATATTTTGTATCATAATATACAGGTAGTATCAGTAATATTGCACACCACTTGCGATTACTATATATGCCTCCCTTTGGGGGCATAAAAATAATCATATTTGAGGTCCCAGTTATTATTAGATTTTTGTTGAAATATTCGTAATTGTACACTTATTTTCATTTGGCATGGTAAAATACAAGTAAGACCTTCCTAGACATTTTTAATGCGACATTCTTAATGACTAAGTGTTTTAGACAAACCTTTCAAATAATCCCGAATTCTGGACTAGACTTATCTGATATACGTATCCCCAGATATTCCACACAAATGGAATGTTTATTCATTCATAGACAGACATGTTAATTCTCAAATTATCCTTCATACATTTACATATAGATCAAATTGATCAGACAATATAAGTACTAAAGTACAAATTGAGAGCTTATCTAACCTGATGGTTTTCCTCGTCAATATGGGTGAAGACTTGACATCCCGGGATGCTCTATCCTCCCAGGACCGTTTTTGAAGCTGACGAATGTCACTGCCCGTGTCACTGTCGAGCTCGACCGAGCGATATGACCTTGAAAACTTCTCTTCATCCTCGTCAACTTTCTTCTTCTTGCCGAAACATTTTGTGCACCAAGCGCACAGCATCATGAACATTGCGAATACGACCACAGACGCGATAGACACAATTACGACTAACAGGATGTCAGACTTCTCCATACCTGCAAGTAGAATCAATGTAAAGTAATATGCTTGATTTCCGTTGATACTGTGTCTTAAAGTAGCTATCCCGCCAACAACGGACAAATTTTACAACATGTGAACACAGTTTCTATTGCCTCACCCCCTATTTTACTGACCCCACATATTTCATATGCGGGGTCAGTACAAAACACAATAACTAATAAATGCATACCCCAGCCAACCCTGTCTCTGTTTCTTGTAGAAGGGGTTGGATGGGGTATGGAAGTTAATACTCGGACCACGTAATGAGTGCAAGCTTGAACATATGTATTTGTTTCCAGTGAGTTGCTGTATCTCTTATATATCGGATGGTATGGCAGATTTGCCAACCTGCAAGTAAGCTTGAACATATATGGATGATGCTTGTTTTCAGTTGGATGCCAGAGCATGATGATGAGTCCTATTTCTGCTGCATTTCACCTGCACAATTTAGTTAATATAATGCATACATGTGTAACAGCAGAATGATTAATCTCTTAAAATACTTTGTTAGATTTTATTTATTTTTTTCAGTCAAATGACCTTGAAAAGTAGGTCAAGGCCAAATATTATGTATTGATTGAAAATGTGTAAGTAAGATTTAAAGATGGACAACTTTGGTGGATTTATCATAGTGTTAATAGTGAAACTGAGCTAAAATGATGACATTAATTACATTCATTTCTTTAATTGTTAGATGGGGTGCCTCTAGGGACATAACAGTAGGTATTATTTCTCAAAAGATAAACAACAGGTTTTCTCTTTCCTTCAACCCAACTTTGCAAATACCCTGAATTATTTAGTAGCTATCTTTTGTTTATACGGTTCTGAAGTTTATCACATCAAATGGCTTTGGCATTTGTTATTTGATTATTTGTTTTTAACTCTCCTATGGCAAACTTGGGAATTAATTGTTTTTTGTACGTAATCTTAATTATCTTTATTTTACCATCTTCCGGATTTTAAGTGAACGTTTCATTCTCTTTTCCTTTCCAATGAAATAAAAAATAGCTTTTCGAAAAGAGTTTTTTATTATTTTCCATTCTCCTGCAGCACTAATTCGGTTTGTAATTATAAAATAAAGGCCTCAATATCAGTACAATAAGGGGCGTCCGTGGCCGAGTGGTTAGAGTCTCTGACTTGAAATTACTTGCCCCTCACCGCTGTAGGTTCGATCCCTCAGGGGCCTAGGAATCTTTATGTGAGGAAGCTATCCAGCTGGCTTGCGGAACGTAGGTGGTTCTACCCAGGTGCCCGCCCATGCACGAAAATTGCCCGGAGGGGCACCTGGGGTCTTCCTCCACCAGTGGAAGATGGAAAGTCGCCATATGACCTTAGCTGTTGGTGCGACTATAAAATCCAATTCAATTACAATCAGCTAAGGTCATATGGCAGTGACGGTGTTGTTTGTTCAAACAATGAAAACCTGGAGTCAGCAAACAAAATATAATGCAAATAGATGGGGGGTTTTAACACCTCAAGTTGATTAGAACTTAAAACAATTCAATTACATTGTGCTGCAGTTGCATTGTGCGAAATTAAAAAAATTGTGATAAATGTATTCTCTTGGCATAACAATCAATTGAGTACTCAGTAGAAAACACACACTCAAAATAAAAACAAGAGGTCAATGACCTTGAAGCTCTACTGATTGATTTTGATTTCAGGAAGTAGTCGCTACAGACTTGTTTTTTGAAAATCTATTTTTAGCTGTGGCGGCCATCTTGAATATCCGGCCGACCTGAAATTTTTCTAGGATCAACTAGACATCAAGAGCAACATTCCTGTGAAGTTTCATGAACATCCGTCAAGTAGTTTCAGAGGAGTAGTCACTACAAGTTTTTACTATATAACTCTATGTAACCAAAGATGGCCACTGGCAGCCATGTTTAACGTCGAATCAAAATAATTTTCCACAAGGATCAACACATGTCATGCTGATCATTTTTGAAAAAGTCCCATATCAATATCACTTATAGTTTTCAAGAAGTAGTCGCTACAAACTTATTTTTTAAAAATCTATTTTTAGCTGTGACGGCCATCTTGAATTTCTGGCAGATCTGAAATTTTGCTAGGATCAATTAGACATCAAGAGCAACATTCCTGTAAAGTTTCATGAAAAGCCGTCAAGTAGTTTCAGAGGAGTAGTCGCTACAAGTTTTTACTATATAACTCTATGTAAACAAAGATGGCCGCTGGCAGCCATGTTTAACGTTGAATCAAAACGATTTTTGACAAGGATCAACATCATGTCATGCTGATCATTTTAGAAAAAGTCCCATATCAATATCACTTATAGTTTTCAAGAAGTAGTCGCTACAAACTTGTATTTTAAAACTCTATTTTTAGCTTTGGTGGCCATCTTGGATTTCACATCAACATGAATTTTTGCTAGGATCAACTAGACTTTATGGGCAACATTTCTGTAAAGTTTCATGAATATCCATCCAGTAGTTTCAGAGGAGTTGTCGCTACAAATAAAAGTTTACGGAGACAGACGGACGCCGGACGCCGCACCACGGCATAAGCTCTGCTGATCTCTGATCAGTAGAGCTAATAACTGGCAAATATGTTAATGATAATCCCGAACACGTTATTGTTTGTTTGCATCTTCGAGGTTTTAAAGTCAGCTAATTTAACGTCATTTAATAAGCTAATTAAGTCTTGTTGACAGACTTGAAATGCAATTAGACAAAATTAAATTCTCTTAAAATCATCTGTAAAGAGCTCTCATTTCAAAGTTGCTCGCTGGCATTAAAATATGGCATACTGAAAAGGCGATTTTTTTAAATTTTGATGGTCTAGATATTGATCTGTTGTTAGGTGAGTTATAAATTACCGCAAGCGAAAAGCAACGTACCCACAAAAAAGTGTGTAATATTACATAACATTCTGTGAAAAAGTTTGGTTGATCAATGCACATACTATTTACCATATACACTCGCATGGTAGGATATTGTACAATATCCCATGTGTATGGTGTGAGATAGTCCAAGGAGTCCTTCATAACAAATACAAGATTAAGATGTATAGGTCAACATTTTTTCGCTATACAATTTCTCAATTTTTGTTTTGTATTGTATTGTTTACAAACAGAAAATGCGATAAATCGCAAAGCAAATTCAGTACATGGCGGCCAAAGTAAGCATGCATGGCCGAAGGTTCCGAATGTCGAGTGAACGACAAGCATTTGACATACTTCTGATAGAGATGGATCCCTTCCATTTTAAAGCCAGCTATAACACACCACAAAACTAATAATTATGTTACAGTAAGTCTTATCAGGCCATAGAGGAATCCCCAAGTTATAAATAGCTGTCAAGCGCAGCATCTCAGCGATATCTACACATGAAGTTCACATTGCGATACATTGCAATTTTTTTACCGCCAAGTTTAAAACAGCTATCTCTGGCGCGTAACCATAGTTAGGAAAATACCTTTTTTGGCAATAATGTATTTGAACAATTCTGAAAAAAAATATCAATCCTGGTGTACTCTCTTTAAGTAAGGAAAATAATGGCCAATTTGGATTAAGAGAAATTATAAATTTGTGGTAGATTTTGACATTAACAAAACCTCTTTATGATGTGTTTAAAGTTGGGCAATATTTTTTGAAATCTCAGCATTTTCCCATGTGAAACTGTGATAAATAATTTATTTGTAACTTTGGTCCGAGGTCACGATATCATATTTGCCAACGACGTAAACCGAGCGGTCCCGTGTATTGGTCTATCCTCCGAGCATGTTAAAGAACCATAGGAATCTATTCGATAATAAGAGTAGGGCACAACATATTTACCAACTTGCTAAATTCGATAGGCAGGATCCTCTATACAAATTCAGTATCTCTATATTATAGTAAATAACAGTAGCTCTAATACAATAACAGCTAGGTTTGGTAAATTGCCAAGCCAACATAAATATATATTCAATACTTAATGTCTGAAATGCAGAATATATGTTGCATTACATGGTCCCACGTTAATTCCATTAAGGCCAGAAAAAAAATAGTCGTGTTTGCGGTTTCCTGCTCAAAAGAAATAGGGTAGGTAGGTCGATTTTCTTTCTTTCTTTTTTAACTAGACGAAGATAGAAATTACAACCAGAAAACATAATTCTAAATTCTGATTTTGAGGGCCTCAATGATGTATACCGGGTATATTAATATATATAATTTAAAATTGCTCCAAAATGTACTTTTAACTCATCACATGGAGATATGGGGAAAGAAACGCCACAGAGTAGAACAAACATGCATTTGTTTGGAATATTGTTTCAATAAAACATGCAACGTACATAAATGTACACACAGGTCCCTATGTTGCTATTCTAAAAACTGGAAGTATTAAACATGTTAAACAAGTGGATTAAAATGTAAGCATATTCATTTTATTCGTCATTAAAATCATTTCTACTAAAAACTTTCTGATCAATGCATGATTTCTCATAATAACCTGATATTAAACATAAGAACATGACCACACCAAATATAAATTTCCATAAATCAGGATTTCACTCAGGGCCACCACCGAGTTGCATAGAATAATAGATTTACAACAAGAAAGCAGAAAATCATCTACATTGTAAAACGTACAATGAAATAAAAGTGTGTTTTTTTACTTTTAATATTTCAATTTTATAAAAATACGTCCTGTGAACCGAAGAAAACATTTTTTCGTTTTTTTTTATATTGTGTTTGAAACAGGGAAAAAAAAGGGACAAAACATAGGGTTGATCGGGAACCTGAAACACAACTATTTTTTGTCTTCGCCTAAGCGATGGGAAAGCGTATATTAGCAGCATTTTATAACGGATATTTCGACAATAAAACATGTTTAAAAATATTTTTTAATCAAAAGAAATACGATAACCTTTAAAATTACCTATTAAATGTTTTAATTTAACAATATGCAAACTTTTGAAGCCAAAATTAAGGATTTATTTCATACCAAAAGCCAACCCCATTTTTGCTTCTTGGAGAAGGAGTTGGATGTAATGGGGTATGAAAGTTAATTCTCGGACCACGTAATGTGGAAATTGTGACCATATCCAGTATTATAAATCAACAAGAAATTACTCCCTATAGGCTATAATTATAATCCTGTACCAAACTACTGCCACCTGCTGCTTACTAATGATCCATAATGGTACTTTGGAAATAAACTGATTTTTATATAAAGCACTTTCTCACAACGCCAACAACAACGTGATCGACAACACCATCTACAACACCATCTACAACACCATTGACAATGCCATCGACAACGCCATCGACAATGCCATCGACAATGCCATCAACAACACCATCGACAATGCCATCAACAACACCATCGACAATTCCATCAACAATGCCATCAACAATGCCATCAACAACACCATCGACAATGCCATCGACAACACCATCGACAATGCCATCAACAACACCATCGACAACACCATCGACAATGCCATCAACAACACCATCGACAATGCCATCGACAATGCCATCAACAACACCATCGACAATGCCATCAACAACACCATCGACAACACCATCGACAATGCCATCAACAACACCATCAACAATGCCATCAACAACACCATCGACAATGCCATCGACAATGCCATCAACAACACCATCGACAATGCCATCAACAACACCATCGACAATGCCATCAACAACACCATCGACAACACCATCGACAATGCCATCAACAACACCATCGACAATGCCATCAACAACACCATCGACAACACCATCGACAATGCCATCAACAATGCCATCGACAATGCCATCAACAACACCATCGACAATTCCATCAACAACACCATCGACAATGCCATCAACAACACCATCGACAATGCCATCGACAATGCCATCAACAACACCATCGACAATGCCATCAACAACACCATCGACAACACCATCGACAATGCCATCAACAATGCCATCGACAATGCCATCAACAACACCATCGACAATTCCATCAACAACACCATCAACAACACCATCAACAACACCATCAACAACACCATCAACAACACCATCGACAATGCCATCAACAACACCATCGACAACACCATCGACAATGCCATCAACAACACCATCGACAATTCCATCAACAACACCATCAACAACACCATCAACAACACCATCAACAACACCATCGACAACACCATCGACAATGCCATCAACAACACCATCGACAATGCCATCAACAACACCATCGACAACACCATCGACAATTCCATCAACAACACCATCGACAATGCCATCAACAACACCATCGACAATGCCATCAACAACACCATCGACAATGCCATCGACAACACCATCGACAATGCCATCAACAACACCATCGACAATGCCATCAACAACACCATCGACAATGCCATCGACAATGCCATCAACAACACCATCGACAACACCATCAACAACACCATCGACAATGCCATCAACAACACCATCGACAATGCCATCAACAACACCATCGACAATGCCATCAACAACACCATCTACAACACCATTGACAATGCCATCGACAATGCCATCAACAACACCATCGACAATTCCATCAACAACACCATCAACAACACCATCAACAACACCATCAACAACACCATCGACAATGCCATCAACAACACCATCGACAACACCATCGACAATGCCATCAACAACACCATCGACAATGCCATCGACAATGCCATCAACAACACCATCGACAATGCCATCAACAACACCATCGACAATGCCATCAACAACACCATCGACAATGCCATCAACAACACCATCGACAATGCCATCAACAACACCATCGACAATGCCATCAACAATGCCATTAACAATTCCATCAACAATGCCATTAACAATTCCATCAACAATGCCATTGCCAACGCCAAATGGTCAATTGTTAATATTATTTTTTTATTTATTTTACATTAATATACCCTTAACTTTATAAATGATATTTTTTTACCTTATTTACCTTAACTGATTCTTCCAATTTCCACATCCAATGTTTTATTAAACAATCTATAATTGAGATAATGTAATTTATCTTCGTTTGTATTTGTTTTTAGACGACGGTTTGGGTTTAAACAAAAATTATGATAGAAGTCTGAAAGATTCCATTTTTGTAAATCAATCGCTGGAATCAGCAGGGTTGATTTCGAACGAAGAAAAATCGATCTGGACACCCCAGGCGAGTTTAGAATAGACTGATATTTGGTGGGATGGGGAGGAATATTCCATTTGGATTCCAGAGAGAATCTAAATCTCAGATAGATTATACGCTTGGATAGCTCCAGTATGCGGCTGCCAGGGATTTAGCAACTTTGACTGGTAAAATTATATCCATGCAGGCAGTTACTGGTAATGTGGCTAGGTTAATGACTCGGTTCTATATCAAGCCATAGAATCTAGAATTTACTGGGATGCTAGTTTGTTCCTAGCACATGATAACAGTTGTAATATTCTTCTGGAAGAAATCTCTATGCAGCTTGAATAAGAAATATTTGTCCCCTTATTCAGTCCCTGAACATATTGTGTTTAGCGATGCGAGTGACAGTGCAGCTGCAGCATATTCAGTAAAATTGACAAATTCTGTACCGTATTTTACCTTGTATAGTACGCAGTTTTTTTACCACTTTTACGGTTTCCGAAAGGGGGGTGTGTACAATATAAGGAAACAATAAAAAGAACTTTTTTTTCTTGCAGAAAATCGATGTCTGGGAAGAAAAGCGTTGACGACGAACAGACATTGAGACAGAAAATTGTGAATACCGACAATACACAATTTTTTCGTAATTTACTCGCTTCATATAAGTAATATATTGACTTAATTCGATTTATAAATAAATAAAGTGTATTATGATGCTTCTTTTTGTATAAATGTTTGCATGTTTGTTGTAAAACTTCAATAAATTGTGTGAAAAATCGTCCCTCGATTTTGTTGTTTATATCGCGTGACTTCCAGCTGTTTAGACTGGTACATACTGTAGTATTTTTACAGTTCTATTCTATTCTAATATTTATAGGATTTTATTTAATATTTTATAAAAAAAAAAAAAAAATGTTTGCTTTATTTTGAAATACATATATTTTAGACGGCGTAGAAAGGCAGAATCACTCTACTTTGAAATGGCAATTATTCAATAAATGTTATGCTTGTGAAAACATGCTTACCGGTACACATTTGATGATTGATAATTGGGTCAAACAATATCCCACCTCGGCTGCAGTACAGACACATTATAAACACGGGTAGAATGGGTTATTCTATTTTTATAATCCTTTGAAGTTGCCGCGAGTATCGACTATTTCTGAGGATGCACTTTGACACGCCGTGTGACCTTTACCAGATTTAGCCACGGGGTACAGGTAACTGATCACATGTTACACGTCTGATTCACTTATGATAAACTCTGGTTCCCGTGAATACACAATGTTAGTATAATCGGCGTAATGGATTACGGTAACCAACGACTTTGTTGTGTTTTAGTAGATGTAATTATCGGATTACGGACAATTATCTGCGGCATTATAATTGGCTCTTTGATGAGATGATACAAGATAGGTACTCCCCTGAAGATTGGCAATTAATGATTGAAGTAATTATATTTTCTTTTGTACGCTAATTTTCTCGATCGTGATTTTTTTTTTTTTTTAACCTTTTATTTTCGTTGAATGGTTCATCTAGAAAAACTAATATTTTGATGCGTATTATATACGGAAACAACTTTTTTACCCAAGTTTTGACCTCTGAGAAGGGGGTGCGTATGATACACGGGTGCGTAATATACAAGGTAAAATACGGTATTTCACAGTTATTGGAATGCGGAAGATGCCAGAAAAAGTTCTACTTTTAGGGAGATATGTTTTACTGGCCCTTAGCGCGTATAGTACTTTAATGGAAAACAAGTCTATAAATTGGTTTACCGATTCACAAAACTGTTGTAGAATCATTCAATCGGGTAGTTTTGTTTCCGAGTTACTGCAGCAAGCTATTATTATTTATAATTTATGCGCTTCAAAGAATATTTCTTTAAATATTCACTGGATTCCGAGAGAAAAACCAAATCGCGGATGCTTTAAGCAAGACGGTTGATTATGATGACTGGGGGGTTTCCGATAAATTCTTCAACTTTTTGGACGGAAAATGGGGCCCTCATAGTGTAGACAGATTTGCAAATCAAGAAAATAAAAAGATTGTACGATTCAATTCAAAAGTATGGAACCAAGGTTCCGAAGCCGTGGATACATTCTCGCAAAATTGGGCAGATGACAACAATTGGTTGGTTCCCTCTATATATTTGGTCATGCAATGTTTAAAACATTTAATGGCGTGCAATGCGGTAGTACGTACGTTGGTCGTTCCGAAATGGCCATCTGCTCCCTTTTGGCCTTTTTTGTTCTATGTAGAAGGTGTATGTTTTAAACACTTAGCAGAGGTGCTCATATTTAATCGGGGTCAAGGAATCCCTGTTTGGGTCAAACAAATTCAAGAACGTAGTTTTGGTTATAAGAATAGGATTAATCCAGTGAATGATACCGAAATGTAAGTTACCAAACGCAGAGTAACAGTTAGTTGGTAGTTGCGTACATACATAGCGCTTGAATATATGCACAGTTCGTTCTAGCGTTAATGGCCGTTTGCTTATATGGTTTAAGTTGTTCTGCCTATAGCGCGGTCCAAAATAAGAGATATTGCACAAATAGGCAATGAGTATTTTCTTTGCATTTTGACAGCTTATTCACATTTTATTAAATGTTGTTGCGCCTTGGGTGGAATGTTATATTACACACATATTATGCGTGGATTCGACGATTACTTATATTATAAGTGTTGTCTGATGTAAGTCCCTCGTGGGGAATGGGATATGGCACAAATATGTATAATGGTATTGTTATTGCGTAACTGAAGTCAACCTAAATGTCGCGCTTGGCGCAGTCCCATTATAGTATGGGACGGAATGTGATAATTACAGTTAAGCATATTGTGCTTGCAAATTGCTGTTTACACTTAAGTGCTGAGTGCGCCTGGCACCGATCCTCAAGACAGTCTTGAGCAGAAAGTGATATTACATTGATCACTTTAGTATTATTTTTTGTTGCGTCTGGTGCTGATTTAGATAGCACAAAGAGACGTATCTAGTATTGTTTTCCAGTAAATGTACACATTCTTATTACATAAGTACTAGTTTATATATTTATTTAGTTTTTTTAGTTTTTTAAAATATGTTGTTACAATTGGTCGTTGAATTTGAATTTTAAAATTGTTGAAGAATTGTACGATTTCATCAGTTTTTCAAGCATTCTATTCCAATTTAAAAGTTCGATTCAAACTCATGACATGTATGTTCTGTCCCCTTTTTAAGGCAGAACAATTTTGTTATGAAGAAAATCTAGTTGTTTATTTAAACGAGCATTGTAACAACATATAACCATCATATTAATATGAAAATGTTATTGTTTTCCTGATTACAATTCTAACGTATGCTTTTATTTGTTTACATTTCACAGGTTTGATAAGTTTCGCCACGGGACCATTAAAATTTGGATCTTCGAGAACAAACACAGAACAAAATTATTTAATTTCAAAAATTCCAGACATTCTATAAAAGTCTATAGCTGCTAACACTTAACAACAAGAGGCCCAAGAGGGCCTGTGGATGCTCTACTGGCTAAAACAGCTCTTATAGATTTAGATAGATATAGCTAGATATAGCTCTCTTCTCCTATAGATTTAACAAAGGAAAATACAATATAGCATTTTTCAACAAATCAAGGGCCATAACTCTGTTATTACTAACAAGGATGAGTAGCGCCAACAATCAAAAAAAAAAAAAAATTAAAAAAATAAATAAATCAATCAAAGAAATGAAAAAAAAATGAGAAAAAAAAGAAAAAGAAATTGAAACAATTAAAAAAAAAAAATGGAATTGAAAAAAAAATAAAACAAGAGACCCAAGAGGGCCTGTAGATGCTCTACTGGCTCTAGATAAAGTTTATGTATAAGGGGCCATAACTCTTTCAAATATCGTTCAACCAGAACATGGTGAAGACATAAGCAACTAGGCTTGGTACTGATTGTCCCTGACAAGTTTCGCTGAAATCCAGCCAGAGGTTCAGGAGAACTAGTCTGTACAAAGTTAGTGTATTAAAACATTTAAGGGGTCATAACTCTGCCAAAATTCATTCAACCAAAACACGGCAATGACAGGTGCAACTAGGCTTGGTACTGATCATCCCCATCAAGATTCGTTGGAGGGCTGGCGTGGCGCAGTCGGTAGCGCGGCGGATTTGTAACCGGAGGCCCCGGGTTCAGTCCTCCGTGGTGCCACTGAGTTCCGTCGGTGTGTTCTTGGGCAAGACACTTTTCCTTAGCCTCGTCCGTCGGATGGGGACGTAAACCGGGCGGTCCCGTGTATCGGTCTATCCTCCGAGCACGTTAAAGAACCATAGGAATCTATTCGATAATAAGAGTAGAGCAGGTTCCCGGATTCCTATGTATCCTTCCCCTCTCTCTGGGGCGGCTCTAAATAACCTATACTGTGTTGATGAGCCGTTAAACAACATTCAATTCAAGATTCGTTGAAATGCAGCAAGGAGTTCAGAAGAGACTAATCTGGACGTTTGGCTATTAAAACCTTAAAAGGGCCATAACTCTGCCAAAAATCATTCAATCCGAATATGGCGATGATATGCACAACTAGGCTTGATACTGATCATCCTTTTCAAGTTTGGTTAAAATCCAGTCAGGGGTTCAGGAGAACTAGCCCGGAAAATATTTGTGTATCAAAAACCTTTTAAGGGCCATAACTCCATCAAAATTCTGTTAACCGGAATGCCACGATGATATGCACAACTATGCTTGCTGCTGATCATCCCTGTAAAGTTTCGTTGAAATGTGGGGAGGCGTTCAGGAGAACTAGTCCAGACAAAGTTTGTGTATTAAAACCTTTAAAAGACCATAACTCTGCCAAAAATCATTCAACCGGAACACGGCAATGATTTGCACAACTAGACCTGATACTGATCATCCTTGTCAAGTTTCGTTAAAATCCAGACAGGGGTTCAGGAGAACTAGCCAAAATGTTCGTGTATCAGAAACCTTTAAAGGGCCATAACTCCACCAAAAATCAGTTAACTGGAACGCGACGATGTTATGCACAACTATGCTTGGTGCTGATCATCCCTGTAAAGTTTGGTTGAAATGTAGGAGACGTTCAGGAGAACTAGTCCAGACAAAGTTTGTGTATTAAAACCTTTAAAGGGACATAACTCCGCCAAAATCATTCAACCAGAACACGGTGATGACATGTACAACTAGGCTTGGTACTGATCATTCTTGAAAAGTTTCACAGAAATCTGGCCAAATGAAGGCCCTTTCTTCTTGAGGCCAAAATATAGCATATTTCAGAAAATCAAGGGCCATAACTCCGGTGTAAATGGTCCAATCTGGCTGGTATTGAAATCTGTTGAAGCTTTCATTGATAGTAACAATCTGGTAAAGTTTGATAAAGATCGGATGAAAAATGAAAGCCCTATCGTATTAACGAGGCATAATATAGCATATTTAACTAAATCAAGGGCCATAACTCCGCTGTTCTGATCCGATCTGGTTGGTTTTCGAATATGTCCGAGCTTTCATTTATATTAACAATCTGGTAAAGTTTGGTAAAGATCGGACGAAAAACGAAGGCCCTATCGTAATATAGCATTTTTAACTAATTCAAGGGCCATAACTCCGCTGTTGCTGGTCTTATCTGGCTGGTTTTCGAACTTGTCCAAGCTTTCATTGATATTAACAATCTGGTAACGTTTGGTTAAGATCGGATGAAAAATGAAGACCCTATCGTCTTAACGAGGCAAAATATAGCCTTTTTAACTAAATCAAGGGTCATAACTCCGCTGCAGAGATGCCAACACTGTTTGGATGCAATCTTTAGTCATTGGTTGTTAAATCTGTAGTGCGAGGGTCACAAAGTGACCCGAGGTGCTAAGGGGGTTCGGGGGCATGCCCCCCCATGAACATTTTTGATTCTGAGATGCAATCTCCTGCATTCTATGGCCAAAAATGACACTTGATATATGCTGAAAAGTCAAGCTATTTTTAATCATGTTACACTGAAACACAACATGAAATGTCACATCACTCTGGCAATCTGTAAAATTACTAGAGTAGTCATTCTACTGTTATATAACAATTGACTGAAATGTCATCTCACTGACAATCAGTGATCAGTATTTATACTAGAGTGTATGTACATTTAAGAGTTATTAGTTCTCATGGTTTCAATTACGTTAGTCGTAGAACATTTCCTAATTCAGTCACTGTATTTTTTTTATCTATTTTTTTTCACGATCACAACGAAATTCGTAGTTGCATGCAAACTGGTCATAGTGGGGTAAATGGAATAGAAATTCGTATAAAATACAGACAAATCGTAGTGGTTGGCATCTCTGCCGCTGTTACTTGTCCGATCTGGCTGGTTTTTGAACTTGACCGAGCTTTCATCGCCATTAACAATCTGTTAAGTTTGGTAAAGATCGGATGAAAAATGAAGGCCCTATCGTCGTAACGAGGCAAAATATAGCATTTTTAACTACATCAAGGGCCGTAACTTCGCTGTTAATGGCCGTAACTTCGCTGTTACTGGTCCTATATGGCTGGTTTTCGAACTTGTTTGAGCTTTCAACGACACTAACAATTTGATAAAGTTTGGTAAAGATCGGATGAACAATGAAGCCCCCATCGTCTTAACGAGGCAAAATACAGCATTTTTAACTAAATCAAGGGCCATAATTCCGCTGTTACTAGTCCGATATGGCTGGTTTTCAAACTTGTTCGAGCTATCATTAATATTAACAATTTGATAAAGTTTGGTAAAGTTTGGATGAAAAATGATTTGAATTGGATTTATAGTCGCACCAACAGCTAAGGTCATATGGCGACTTTCCAGCTTCCATTGGTGGAGGAAGACCCCAGGTGCCCCTCCGGGCAATTTTCGGCACGGGCGGGCACCTGGGTAGAACCACCGACGTTCCGCAAGCCAGCTGGATAGCTTCCTCACAGGATGAAAAATGAAGGCCCTATCGTCTTAACGAGGCAAGATATAGCATTTTTAACTAAATCAAGGGCCATAACTCTGCTGTTACTGGTCAAATCTGGCTGATTTTCGAACTTATTCGAGCTTTCATTGATATTAACAATCTGTTTAAGTTTGGTAAAGATCGGATAAAAAATGAAGGCCCTATTGTCTTAACGAGACAAAACTTAACAGACGACGGACGGACGACGGACGGACAACGGACGGACGACGGATGGACGACGGACAACACACCATCCCATAAGCTCTGCTGGCCCTTGGCCAGTAGAGCTAAAAATGAATCAAATTAAAAACAAAAAAATTAAAAATAACAATAAAAACTGTTAACCCCGGGGCGCGTCCAAATTTGACACCAGGGTCACCATTTGAACAAACATGGTAGAGGACCATAAGCTGATGCTACATGTAATACATGAGAGCTCTGTGCCATGTGGTTCCAGAGAAGAAGATTTTTTTCAGTTTTTGCCTATACAAGCCTAAGTATAACTGTGACCCCGGGGTGGGGCCATTTGAACAAACTTGGAAGAAGACCATAAGCTTATAGCAAATGCAAAATATTAAACCTCTAGCTCTTGCAGTTTCAGAGAAGATTTTTTAAGTTTTTCCCTATACATGTCTATGTAAAACATGTGACCCTTGGGGCGGGGTCAAATGTGACCCGAGGGTCACCATTTGAACAAACTTGGTAAAGGACCATAAGCTTATAGCAAATGCAAAATATTAAACTTCTGGCTCTTGCAGTTCCAGAGAAGAAGATTTTTTTCAGTTTTTCACTATACAAGCATTTATGTAAAACTGTGACCCCGGGGCAGGGCCAGATGTGACCCCAGGGTCACTATTTGAACAAAATTGGTAAAGGACCATAAGCTTATAGCAACAGCAAAATATTAAACCTCTGGCTCTTGCAGTTCCAGAGAAGAAGATTTTTTTCAGTTTTTCACTATACAAGCATTTATGTAAAACATGTGACCCTTGGGGCCGGGCCAAATGTGACCCCAGGGTCACCATTTGAACAAACTTGGTAAAGGACCTTAAGCTTATAATAAATGTAAAAAATCAAACCTCTGGCTCTTGTAGTTTCCGAGAAAAGATTTTTAAAAAAAAAATCCTATATAAGTCTATGTTAAACTGTGACCCTCAGGGCTGGGACAAATTTGACCCCAGGGTCACCATTTGAACAAACTTAGTAGAGGACCATAAGCTGATACTACATGTAATACTTGAGAGCTCTGTGCCATGTGGTTCCAGAGAAGAAGATTTTTTTCAGTTTTTCCCTATACAAGCCTATGTAAAACTGTGACCCCGGTGTGGGGCCAAATGTGACCCCTGGGTCACCATTTGAACAAACTTGGTAGAGGACCACAAGCTTATAGCAAATGCAAAATATTAAACCTCTGGCTTTTGCAGTTTCAGAGAAAAAGATTTTTTAAGTTTTTCCCTTTACATGTCCATGTAAAACATGTGACCCTTGGGGCGGGGCCAAATGTGACCCGAGGGTCACCATTTGAACAAACTTGGTAAAGGACCATAAGCTTATAGTAAATGCAAAATATCAAACCTTTAAAAAAAAAGTCCTATATAAGTCTATGTAAAACTTTGACCCCCGGGGCGGGGACTAATTTGACCACAGGGTCACCATTTGAACAAACTTAGTAGAGGACCATAAGCTGTTGCTACATGTAAAACATGAGAGCTCTGTGTCTTGTGGTTTCAGAGAAGAAGATTTTTCCTATATGTCTATATAAAAAACATGCAAAACCTCAATATACAAACTGAAGACCCCGGGGCATGGCCATTTTTGACCCGGTGGACTTTATTTGAACAAAGTTGATAGTCTAGGCGTTGGCGATCATTTTAAAAGAAAAACTGTTGAAATCTGTCCAGTGGTTCTGGAGAAGAAGATTTTTTAAGGTTTCGACCATATATGGTAATGGCAGCCATCTTGGATGTAGTGCTGATCTAAATTTAACAAATCTAAAAAGCATTCATCTAAGGATCATCCACTTGAAGTTTGGTCAAAATTAGCCAAGCGGTTTCTGAGGAGAAGTCGTTTGAAGTAAAGTTAACGGACGGACGACGGACGGACGATGGACGGACGACGACGGACGGACGGACGACGGACGGACGACGGACAACACACCATCCCATAAGCTCTGCTGGCCCTTGGCCATTAGAGCTAAAAACTATTCTTGTGGTTTTAAAGTTTGGAATAGTTGGTGTAAAAAGTATAAATTTACGGTTTTACCAGCGAATCAAAAACAATTAGCAATTTTTATGCCCATTTGATAGAAAGCAAAGTTTCAGTTTCTAAGTTAAGCTCTGTTCTATTTTCTATAAGTTGGGCTCACAATATAGCGGACATTAACGATCCATGCAAAATGAACTTAGTCAGGCGGATGGTAGAGAGCGCTAAAAGAACTTTAGCCAAAGCAGCCATTCCGAAAGAACCCTTCACAGTTGGAATGTTAAACAAAATTGTTCGTTTATATGGTAACAAGCAAAGTGAATTAGCAAACCTAAGATTTAATACGCTCTGTCTTTTCTGTGATACTCCGAACTAGCAAATATAAAAAGATCAGACATACATTAACTTTTACCTGACAACCGACTGTGGCTAATAACTTTCAAAGTTTAAGGTCTACAACAATAACAGTTTGTAAACATCTTCAGCATGATCTGCTAAGGGCCCATAACTCTCTAGTTATTTTTGTTTTAATTATTCCCCTTTCAAAAAAGGTTTAACCTGGAATTTAACCTTGCATTTGACAAGCTATTGAGGCTTATAATGACTTTCAAAGTATTAGGTGTACAACAATAAAACTTTGCACACATCTTCAACATGTTCCAATGAATACATCTTATAAAGGCCCAAAACTCTCCGAATCATACTTTTTGAATTATTTCCCTTTGAAAAAAGTTTAAACTGGAACTTAAGCTTGCCAACGACAGGCGTATATTATGCCATGCTAGACAGTGCCATTGTTCAGATTTGTAACTACAGACAAGAAACCCAGGCTACCCAAGGGCACTGCATGCGATGTTTTATGTCACCTTTTCTCACACACTTCCGGTAAGTAATCTATTTTCACCTAATTACATGTAAACCTCCGAGGTGTAGTCGAATGTAGTTCCTATAATAAAAAGTTTCCCCTCCTTTTTTGATGGAAATGGGCGTTATAAGTAGCCCATTTCTATTCGATTTTGTGGTTATATGTATAAGAAGCGTAATAATAGGTTTTACTGGATCACTGATGAACATTTTCGAAATTTCGACTCTATGCTTACACTTTGTGAGCAATGATATTAAACAGTGGATCAATAAAAACAGCTGTACCCTTGACCTGTTTAGTAAACAAACAAGAACTTTCTTACATGTCTTGTGACCCCACGTTTTCTGGTGATTTTTCAAGTGGAAAAAATAGTTATCTATATGAACATTACACTGCTGCATTATCCATACTTGAGTTGAATTTGCAGCAAATCATTAATATGTGACACTTTAACATTGGTGTTTATGGGGAAAATAATTAGTGCTTTCATACCTAAAGTACCAACAAGAACAGTAAAAGTCATCCTGGGTGCAGACATTTTTCTAATTCCTTGGCTATAAATACATCACCGCCTGTGTACTTGTGTCAGTCCTAGAATTGAGATTAATTTATTTCAACCAGGCTTAAATGAGAGATATCACTGTTCAATGGGTGAAACAACACTATTCAATGCATGAGACATCTTGGGTAAATGTGTGAGACAACTCCGTTTAATTGGTGAGACAACTCTGTTTAACTGGTGTGTTCAGTTGGTGAGACAACTCTGTTCAATTGGTGAGACAACTCTGTTCAATTGGTAAGACAATTCTGTTCAATGGGAGAGACTATAAGAATCGTTCATGAGTATCTGGTGAAGATGGGGAATTCCAGCACAAGGTATAATTGTTTCGATTAAAACAATTATACCGAGGGTTGGAATTTCCCTATCTGAACCGGATACCCATGATTGATTCTTTTTTCTTGCATATCATTTACATTTTGCGCACTGACATCGCAAACTACTAATGTTTTGCATGTCTATTTTTGTTTATTAAACACAATGATGTCATGCAACTGTCATTGTTGATATCAGAGCTGACTTTTACCATTCCCCATGTGTAAGATCAGGATTCGCATTACCCAGGTAAAACACGGATAACCTTATCCGGTATGCAAGAAAAACCTGTTCAATGGGAGAAACAGCTATGTTCAATGGTTGAGACAGCTCTGTTCAATGGGAGCGACAACTTTGTTCAGTGGATGAGACAAAGATGTTCAATGGGAGAGACAACTTTGTTCAATGGGAGAGATAACTTTGTCAATTGGTGAGACAACTCTATTCAATGAGGGAGACAAGTCTGTTCACTGGGAGAGACAACTCTGTTCTATTGGTGAGACAACCATGTTCAATGGATGAGACAACTCTATTCAATGAGAGAGATAACTATGTTCAATGGGGAGACAACTGTGTTCAATGGGAGAGACACTTCTGTTCAATGGGAGAGATAACTCTGTTCAATAAGAGACAACACTGTTCAGTGTGAGGCATCCCTGTTCAATAAGAGACAACACTGTTCAATGGATGAGACAATTTTGTTCATTGGGGAGACAACTCTGTTCAATGGATGAGACAACTTTGTTCATTGGGGAGACAACTCTGTTCATTGAGAGAGACAACCCTGTTCAATGGGAGTGTCAACTCTGTTCAATGAGAGAATCAACCCTTCTCAATGGGAGAGACCACCACTCTGTTCAATGGATGAGACAACTTTGTTAATTGGGGAGACAACCCTGTTCAATGACAGAGACAACTCTATTCAATGGGAGCGACAACTCTGTTTTATGGAAGCGACAACTCTGCTCAATGGGTGAGACAACTCTGTTCAATAGAAAAGACACTATGTTCAATGATTGAGACGACTGAGTTTAATTTTTTTGGCCATAGTTTGGGAGACTTCATTCAAATTTAGTCCATTGGAGCAAGATTGTGTATATTTTAAAAGGATATCTATACATTTGACATTCAAATTTGTAAACATTATAATGAGTGGCAATAAGGTTTTTGCACTGGGGCGAAATGCTTTACAATTTTCTCTTCAGTGGCTTCAACCATTCTCTGCCTGCAGTGGCAGATGTTCACAGGGGCTGGAAAGTATTGAACCAAGGATTGAGGTTTCGCTCAAATGTTAACCATATAGAGATAAGGTCACAAATTATCACAAAAGCTTTTACATCTATCATTATTATATAGAAAAACAACACTTTCAAAACTAAAATGGTGCTGGCTTACACATTATACCAGAGGGTGAAAAATATCAGCTTCAAACTCAATACCTTAAACTGCCTAAAATGTAACTGAATTCGATTAAGGCTGTATCACAACGTTATTCACTGTCTGAGAGCATCAGCCCATCTGTCAGTTGGTGACACAGTAATTGCATTTTCTTGACTTTTATTCATCTTTTCTTGAAACAGGCTTCTCAATTTGTCAAACGCACATACAGCCATTCTATCAATTTATGTTACTGTTGTAGCGAATATAAGTCCCAATTATGAATTTTACCTAACGAGAAGTGGCTGCATGATTCAGTACCAAATCTCTATAACAAATTTGTCTTTCACCAAGGAAGGTTGGTCGGTTGGTTAAATGGTGTTTAACATCGTATTCAGCACATGTTAGGCTAGATATATGACAGTCAATTTTTCGTGGTGGAGGCAGACCACCCACTTTTACTGGGTAGAATTGAATTGAATTGGGTTTTAAGGCGCACCAACACATGAAAGGTTATATGGCGCCTAACAGGCATGAACATGCCAGGCTCATCCGCCATGTACATCGAGATAAAATATGGAAAATGGGCCTAGAACCTTCTCACCCATAACTGCAGAGTGGCTACAAATTCTATAATAGAAACTCCATTTTCGCTGGAGCCACGTTTATTGTTTTTCTGCCACTGCTCTTTTGATGTGAGCGAGATGGCACCTGAAACAATGCAGGGATCATGATGAAGACCTTTAAAGAACATGAACAAAAAATGATAAAAATGAACATGAATTTGGAGGTATTCTTAGACCACTCTGCCTACCCCTCCAAAGGGATCTGCAGTGGCCCTATTCTTTGCCCCATGACAAAACGGGGCCCCCGGGAACCACAGGGGTAGAACCAGAACTGTACACCTCCCCACCAAGGAAGGGATTATTCAAAGCATATACTTTTAAATTAATCATTTATTTGATCTTTAACTGCACTCCATCAATTATTTCAGCTTTTTAATTCCATTAACAAAGACAAATGTGACAGGCAGAATTCATTGCTTGAAGTTTTGACCCATTCAGGCTCACTTATCATCGGTTGTCAACAGCTCTGTAAAATGCTACAGAGTAGTATGTCTATTGTGAGAAACTTTATCACTTATATATACAAGATAAACACAAGAAATGATATGCTTGAAATAAATCTATATGAACATGTCAGACACATTCTTATTTGTAATTATAGAATTGATCAATTATTTATTAGGAGATAAAGTCAATTTCTTCCCTCTTTCCCACTTTAAAAAGTACTAATGCATTGTGTTTTCAATACTTCTATTATTCAGCAAAACATCTAATAATTCATAAAGCAATACAAACATCCTATTGTCAAAGCCATTAGTGCTTGCATAGAAGATTTGTTAGTACCTTATAGTACTTGTGAGAAAGTGTCTCGATTCTTACAGATGCCGGGAGATATACAGTACTCGTTGTAACCGAGAAAAAAGTATGTGGTCTGCCTCCATTAATAAAAATCGACTGTTTTATAAAGCCAGTAATGTGCTTCAAACACCATTCAACCAATTCTTTTAGTATTTTAGATTTCTACCTAAGTCTAATTCCTAAATTATTCATGTTGTTTGTATATTTCTTCAATTTTCCCACAACTTGTGTGTCATGCTCACTTTGTTATTATATGTAACAACAACAACTTGTTTGCAAACTCCCAGCAGAAAACCATGCTTCCAGTTTGTATGATTGATTATACATTTCCCAGAACACCTTTCTTTAGACTGTGTTATCTGTTTTTGTGGTGATTCGATCCTTATCAAACTTTCAATTCTCAGCATTCATAGTTTCACAGACTATATACCTCTAAACATGAATATTTCAAATTTTGACCCCAATTACTGTATACTGAACAAAAACAGAAACTTGCACTGAATTTGATGTTGGTTTAACTTCTTAAAAAATTCTCTGAAGCTGTCTAATTTAGTAAAGTATTATTTAAACAGTTTTCAATCAAACATTTATTTTCATCAGTTGGAAATAAAACATTCAGTCCTTTTTGGAACCACGACTCCATTTCAAAAGTCATGTCAATAGCACTTTATATGCAAAATTGAAACTTCGTTGTTTTTTTCCCCAGTACAATTCATGCACCCGTTAACATCAACAAGTCAAGGCATCCGCTCATTGAAGAGTGGACAAACATTCCTTACGCTGAAACAACACTTCAGCGAGCTCTTCATCACCGTAATTATAAGTAATGTAAGGCTGGCTACAAGGTGCTCTACCTATTCTATTGTACATTAAACTATCCTGAAAGAGTATTTAGAACAGTATTTGCTTGTCTGACAAGGAGAGGCAAACAAAGTTTTGGATCAATTAAGAGTTAATAAGAGTTTATTACTATGTATTTATGGTCACTTTTTAATAATCTTGCAGTCATATCAGATGGTGTTTACTTATGGCAGTGGGCTATATGCTCAACTTTATAGTGCTGCCACACACTTGAATACCACGCCCTAGACACAAGACATGATATCTCACCCGGTCACATTATACTGACACTGGGCCAACCAATCCTAGAACTACACTTTATATGTTGAGCATCAAGCAAGTGAGATACTAGTACCATTTTTATGATGTCTTTGGTACATGCGAGGCAAACACAGTTTATTACTAACCCTACTGAAAATACAATTGGGATCTCACTAGAATCCCACTGAGATCCCAGTCTGGTGGGATTTAAGCATCTCAGTGGGATTTCAGTTTCCCACTTGATAATATCCCTGTGAGAAATTATTTTCAATTGAGATTCCAGTGGGACATTATTTTCGAGTGGGATCCCAGTGGAAAACGATTTCCCTTGTAGGTCCACTAAATAAAACAGACTGTGATTGGTCAAAAAAAATTCTAGGGAAACAGAGACTAATGGTGTAACATGCCAATTGATTGTTGCATTGAGTTGTGTGTGAATTAAAATTTAAATGCCATGTCATTCATATCTAGGCCCAAATTAAAAATGAATAACTTACATTCTCATCGCAAATGACACATATGCTGCCAAAAAATCCACAGAAAAATGGGGGTCATATATCTTCGAAGAAAGAACTTGTCTCATGAATGAAAGGTCCCTTTAAAAACATAAACACTGAGATGCCATAATATTGTATTCATACACTCATTTACATATAAGCAAAATAAATTAAAAACTCACAATTTTAACATGACAATGCTTGAAAAATGTAACAAATAGATCGACAATGTGATATAAACCAAAAATAGCACCTTAAATTAGTGAAAATGCCTTTTTTTACAAAAAGAAATGAGAATTATTTATTGACGCATTATGCGAGTACCCCTGGCCGACACTTCCTGTGTTGCAATGGGTGTGCTACACCTAATGTGAAGTCATGGATTGGAAAAAATATAATGAATGAAATAAAACAACTTTAGAATTCAGACATAAATATGTTTTCTTAAAAATGGAAAGATTTCATTCATATTTTTCAAGTTATTTTTTAAAATTAGGCCTGAAAAATGAAAGATTATAGGTACACTTTGACAAAACACTGCAAAACAGGAGAAGTGTCACTTCGGAGCCAGACTTTTCATAAGATTTAAGCGATTAAAAAAGTTTCCCATTAAATGGCACTTTGATGTAAGTTTCAAACAAGGTGTGCCATATGGCTATGAGATATAGGAAAATCAGGGTAGCCCTAAAGACTATAATGCAGGCCTATGGGAAAATCAGGGTAGTCCTAAAGACTATAATGCAGGCCTATGGGAAAATCAGGGTAGCCCTAAAGACTATAATGCAGGCCTATGGGAAAATCAGGGTAGCCCTAAAGACTATAATGCAGGCCTATGGGTCAATAGTTGTATGTGATCTGCATGCATGTAAGTAGGATTCAGATCCCACAGGGAATATCGGTGGGATCACACATATATTTTCAGGTATATAGATAATTAAAGGGACACTGTCCGTAAGTAAGCAGATATTGAGCATAACCAAATAACCATCTGACTTTTATTCAGTGAAATGTATACATGAAAACATGAGCATAGAACCTAAGAAGTCTGTAGTAATACATTCGTGAGTTCGAAAAAAAAGAAGATTTTATTATTATTTGTAAATAAAGTGGGTCCCACAATTTTTACCTTTTCTGCGATCACGTGATTTCCATAAGCGCATTAGGTTTTCACCATAGTATGTATTGCGTAATACGTATAGCCCGCTTAGCTCAGTCGGGAGCGTTATCGACAACTTCACGCTCACGCTCATTATTATTACCGCATATTTTTAGTTTGGGCTGCTAGTTCAAACGCCCAAAGCGTTTTCTTTTGGTTTTTTGTACCGCGACTGAATTCCGTCAAACAATCTTGCTTTTCATCAGTAAATATTCAGTAATGTGTAGTGTGTAATGTTTATGAACATAATTAGTGTGTGTTTTATAAGCTAAAAGTTACGGACATTGTCCCTTTAAAGCCTGGAAAAAAATTAATTAGTCAATTTTTTAAGATTTTTCAAATGTAATTGGCAAATTGTGTTGTTTTATATCAAAAGGCACCACATGTCCACTACCTTGATATGTGTAGCAAGTTTTATGAAGATACATTGATTGGTTTAGGAGTTTGGAAAGAAAAATTGATTATTTTACTTTGACATCTGAATCTGATTCTGACAAACAGTGCAAATAAAATGCAAACACTCTCTTTTGAATTTTTTGGGGGATTAAATGCCACCATGAACTGTAGATTGTCCTTGCTCCATTTTAGTAAGTGTTTTATGATTATACTGACATTACTTATGGTATCAAAACATCTTACACATTTAAGTTGTATTTGAAAGAGGAAATGTTTAAATGCAGTCAGCAGAAACAGTATTTTAAAATCAAATCCCTACTGTCATATGTTTTTGCAGATTGCATGTCCTTGTTGTTGTTTTTGTTGATAGAAAAATGGTTTCAGCACTGCAGATATTATTTGATTTCAGTATATATATCATATGCAACATTTCACCAAGTATGATCAGGCCTTCTAAGTGGTGGAGACTGAAGGTTAAATTTGTGAATTGTTCGATCTTGAAATGTTGTGTAGGTTAAAGGGTATGTAGTGACACAGCCGAACCATCTTTATTATTGAGAGTTCTGAAATACTTGAATAAGGGTGAAAGAATTATCAAAATCGGATAATAAACAAAAAAGATATGATCATTTGAAGTTTCTGTTGAAATGGATATGGAAGCGGCCAGTTTGAGAGCTATGACATCACGGTTCTAAATGACCATATATGGAATATTTAGAAATATGGACATTTACTGATTTATAGGGAAAAAATGAAGCAACTGTATGAAAAATATGTAATATTTAATGGCAATAATGATTTATATCACCAGTAAAATGAATCATTCATTTGCAGTGTTTTTCTTCGTTTTAAATGATATTTATCAATATTCCATATATGGTATTATGGAACTATGATGTCATGGTTCTAAAAAATGGCGGCTCCCATATTCGTTTTAGAACAACCTTTAAATGGTCATATCTTTTTTGTTTATCATCCGATTTTGATAATTCTTTCACCTTTTTCCAAGGGTTTCAGAACTCTCAATAATAGAGTTTGTTTGGCTGTGTCGCTACATTCCCTTTAAATTAATAAATTGTTCTTCATGAGCTAAATTCGCAAATTATTCACGAACATGTAAAATGGCCACCTTCATAATTGCATCAAACTCTTCAGGAACAGCTATGTTCATGAAAACAAAAGCTCACAAAAGTTTAGATTGAATCCCGCTTACCAAGTGTATATCCCGGCCTACTGAAAATAATTAAGTGGGATCCCACTTGGGAATTGTGCTGGGATCCAATAAATTTGGTCAGGATTCCCAGTGGGATTATCTGGTATCCCAGTGGGATTATCTGGTATCCCACCAGGAATCCAGGCAATCCCAAGTGGGACCAAGTAACTCGACACAAAATTGCAAACCTTTTCAGAAAAAATCCTAACAACCAAATACTGATTAAACTTAGTGTTTTTCCCTCATTAACAAAACCAAGTTTTCAAGAAAATTAACTTTATAAAGAGCAACCACTTCATGAAAATGGCAATTTCTGCCAGACTCGTTCACTTCCACAGAATTATTGAAAAGTCTTCTTCTTGTGCCCATACTTAAGCTGTTAAATGGATTGATGTCATTTGTATGGATTGATGTCATTTTTATTAAGTATTAACATGGAATGAAATTATGTAAATAAGTGGAGACATTTTGCTGGGAGTTTCTTGATCAGAATCCGAAACCTTCATCCTTACACTCTTGCACTGACTTACTTAAATAATTACATCAGGAAGTTAGTTTTTTTCAGCACTGGAAGGAAATGAATGAGGGTTGATGCGTCAAGTGTAAATAAAGGCTGTTTATAGAATGTTTATAGAGGCGCTGTATAAAATAGGAATCAATGTATCATTTTGTATGAAATGGTAGCTACATATTCGGAAATTACATATACTATCATTTAATACGTTATTCGTCACTTTGTCCATTTATTATAATCAACTTTGACCAACATACATTTAACTGCTCCACCTTTATTGAAGGATAATTTGCTTCAGGCATAAGAGCTTACCGAAAAAAGCTAACAAAGAAATTGACTAAATACAAAAAGGAGCATAACTTTGTCAAAATAGGTTGCAGAGTTACGTGACATGCTCGTAGAATGTTATCTATTTATACTGAATACATCTGTGAAGTTTTGTTCAGTTCTTCTGTCATGCGGTTTGCGGTACAAAAAGGGGCATAACATTGTCAAAATAGGTTGCAGAGATATGCGTCTTGCATGTGACATGTTATCTATCTAATATACTGAATACATGTGTGAAGTTTCATTGAATTCTCTCATGCAGTTTCTGAGATATGAGCTTACTGAAAAAGGTTAACTAACAGTAACAGTAATGAATAATGCTAATGCCGGGGCAAGTACAATAGCTTTGCCTTTTCTGCAAAATTCAAGCTAAAACATATATTTTAGATAATGCTATTTGTGTCACATCGTCTCTATAACAACCACATAATTATTTTAAATAATTATAATCATGCATTGGAAACTTCGGAAACCTATAAAAAAAGCATCAAACCTTAGTACAAAGTTTCTCAATTTGAAATGACAGAGTGCAGAATTTCTTAGAAAATATGGTCAACCATAACAACTATTGAAACATCCTTCGTATACCGTAAGTAAATTGAGACTGGATTGCAAATCAGCACATTTATGCTTCTTCGCCCATCAGACAGGACCCTTGTCTACATGATGCCTGAAATGTTCTCAGACATGTCCCTGAGCAGATGAAACTAATTTCACTTGGGAAACAATAATGACACTTTCATAACAAGTATACCGAGATGACCAACACTTTATGCCATTTATTATTTATGATACAATGATGATAAAGCTGTGAAAATTTCCAAACATACACTCCTCTTTATTTCATCCCCAAGACCTGGCCATGGGGTTTCCTGAACAATTTAACTACCGTAAGACTTTATAAACAAACAAATAAAATTGATAATCAATCATGTGATTGTCTTTTCTAAGGTTGCATGGCCCTGAATTTATATAGCGAGCCACACTGCCTGTTTTGATGATGTTCACATCGAGATTCATTCCATTAAGTAGGTATGAACTGGACACAAATATTGTATGAACTTAAAGATATGACACCAAATGTTGTGCTCAGTACATCATCTATTTATGAAACTTTTACATATAAATATTCATACACACCGGACACGAAAGCAATTCAGGAGCTGCAAACCAGATACAACTGCCATTCAGGAGTTGCAAACTGGACACAAAAGCAATTCAAGAGTTGCAAACTGGAAATAAAAGCCATTCAGGAGTAGAAAAAGGAACTCAAAAGCAATTCAAGAGTGGCAAACCGAATACAAAAGCAATTCAGGAATTGCAAACATACAGGCATTGCAAACCAGACACAAAAGCAATTCAGGAGTTGCAAACCGGATACAAAACCCATTCATAAGTTGCAAACCAGATACAAAAGCAATGCAGGGATTGCAAACCAGATACAAAAGCAATTCAAGAGTTGCAAACAGGACAAAAAAGAATTCAGGAGTTGCAAACCGGATACAAAACCAATCGATCAGGAGTTGCAAACTGGACACAAATGCCATTCAGAACCGTGTACCAAAACTCTATCCAGGTGTTCAGGTCATATAATGATATATATATGCTAACTGAAAGTAAAGTTATTTCTTACAGGTTCGAAAAATACCCACGATTGAATATGACTGAACATATATGCGTAAAATGAATTATGATTTGGTTACTCTTAATTTGAAGCCCCAGTTTCGGGGTTTGGTCTGGCTTGTTAAAGCTGGATATATTGTGTCTATAGGGTTTGGATTCTCAAAATATGTAAGTTATATATTATGCACCTCGTTGCCAGTAGGTTTAGAAACGTTGTACATAAGATGTAAAATTTGGCTGTTGTTGGCAGGATAGCTACAGATTGATGAGCATGATTTAAAGGATATATGACTTATGCTTGTACCCATGGTATTGAACATGATTTTTACACTAATTAATAAAAAGCAGCATTATATTAACAATATTTGAATTGTGGTCAGGAAATAAAAACAACAACACTTGTTCCCACAAAATTGCCAAATATATTGATGAAAGGAAGAGTGTTTTTATATATATATCAAAAGACCACTACTTTGATATGTGTAGCAAGTTTTATAAAGATAAATTTATTAGTTTAGGAGTTTGGAAAGGAAAAAAGGATTATACTATGGCACCTGAGTGTGATTCTGACAAAGAGTGCAAATAAAATGCACTATCTTTTGAATTTTTGGTGGGAGAATGGCACCAACTGTAGATTTTCCTTGCACCATTTAATGATTAAAAGTAAGCATTTTGTGATTATACTTAAATTATTTATTGTATCAAAACATCTTATACATTTAATAGTGGTATTTGAAAAAAGGAAATTTCTAAATGTAGTCAGTAGAAACAGTATTTTAAAACGAAACCCCTATAGTCATATGTTTTTGAGGTTTGACCTTGTTTTTTTTGTAGGTGACAGAAAAATGGTATTCAGCACTGCATATATTATTTAATTTCAGTATCATATTCAACATTTCACTAATTATGACCAGGCCTTCTAAGTGGTGTAGAATGAAGGACAGATGCACCAGATAGGTAAACGATAGATGTACCAGAGGTCAAAGACAGACATACAAGAGATCAAGGGCAGATGTACCACAGGTCAAGGACAGACATTCCACAGACCAAATACAAATGTACAAGAGGTCAAGGACAGATGTACCACAGATCAAGGACAGATATACCTGAGGTCATGGACAGACATACCAAAACTTAAGAACAGATGTACCACAGGTTAATGACAGCCATACCACAGGCCACGGACAGACATACCACAGATCAAGGACAGATGCACAACAGGTCAAGGACAGATGTACCTGAGGTGAAGGATAGACATACCAGAAGACAAGAACAGATATACCACAGGTCAAGGACACACATACCACAGATCAAGGACCTGAGGTCAGGGACAGACATACCAGATGTCAAGAACAAATATACCACAGGTCAAGGACACACATACCACAGATTAAGGACATGAGATCAGGGACAGACATACCAGATGTCAAGAACAGATATACCACAGGTCAAGGACAGATGTACCACAGATCAAGGACACACATACTACAGATTAAGGACCTGAGGTCAGGGACAGACATACCAGAAGTCAAGAACAGATATATCACAGGTCAAGGACACACATACCACAGATTAAGGACCTGAGGTCAGGGACAGACATACCAGACGTCAAGAACAGGTATACCATAGGTCAAGGACAAACATACCACAGATCAAGGATACCATGCATACCAAACATTAAGAACATGTGTACCACTGGCCAAGGACAGACTTAGCACAGGTCAAGGACAGATGAACCACACATCATAGGTCACTGACACATACCACACATCAAGGACAGATGTACCCGAGGTCAAGGACAGGTATATCATGGAAAGACTTACAACAGGCCAAGGACAGATGTACCACAAGTCAAGGACATACATCCCAAGGAAAGATTTATCACAGGTCAAGGAAAGACAAACCAAATTTACCACTAGCTATAGCTATAGGAACATATGTATCACAGGTCAAGGACGGACATACCAAGGACAGATTTACCACATGTCAAGTGAAGACAAACAAAAGACAGCTTTACCACTAGTAATATTTGTAGCGACATACATACCACTGGTCAACTACAGACATACCAAGGACAGACTTACCAGAGGCCAAAGACAGATATGCTAGAGGTCAGATTTACCCCTGAGAGGCCAAGGACAGATATGCTAGAGGTTAGATTTACCACTGAGAGGCCAAGGACAGGTATACAACAAGAACAGCTAACCACAGATAAATGGCAGATATACCACACAGGTCAATGATGGACATACCAGAGGTGAAGGACAGATGTACCAGAGGTCAAGGACAGAAAGAAGAAGAAGAAGAAGAAGAAGAAGAAGAAGAAGAAGAAGAAGAAGACATTCACCATCTGGCTGAACTTATAAGAAGAAGAAGAAGAAGAAGAAGAAGAAGAAGAAGAAGACATTCATTATCTGGCTGAACTTATACATGTATATTAAACATTATTTTATTATAGCGATATGCACTGCGTCTGATGTTCATGAATATCACTTAATTGTCAAAGGTATCAGGACCTGAAAAATATTTTGACGTGGGGACAGATGCGAGAATGAATGCAGTCAGGAAAACTTAGATCTACTTCCACACCTTTCTAATAACAATTTGCTTGAAATCCATAAACATCTATTATAAAAGTGCAATCCTACAAAAGCAACTAAGTTCCTGCAAAATGGTGTAGTTAAAGAAAGAGAAAATGCCGAGTGCTCCCAATAGACAAAACCAATTCCTCCTGTTGATTTAAATTACCCACCCTAATACTGTATTGTGTCAGTCTTTGATAGTTTGAATACCAGGAAAGAATGATAACCATGCAATGCAGGGTGTTGAATTAAGTTTATATTAGCTTTTTAAAGGAACCACTATAATGGTAAATGTGTTAATGAACCATTCAATATTCAAAGAAACTAATAATTAACAAAAAGTGCTCACCTCAAAACCTTTTAAAGGAAAACACTAAATTAAAGACATCGGATAAAATGTGCACTTATCTCAATTTAACCCATTACTATTTCAAGCAAATAATATGTTTCTCAAGCAATAAAACACCTTAATTCTATGATATTATGCTGCATGGTGAATATTAATTTTATCTGTTGAACGAAAACAAGTCATGCAATTTTCGCACATGTGTTTTATTCAACAACGTATTTTCCATAAACAGTACGCAGTGATAACTGTTCTTTTCACCAATCCCAGAGATTTTTTTTTTTTATCGATGCTGGAAAATTATTTTAAAACTTTCTTGTCCTGCAGCAAAGTGGTTTTGAATTGCTTTGATCTCATCCGAGTGGAAACTCTTCTCGTCCATTTTTTTCTTGTATTATAACATATCCGTTGTGTGTTTGTCAGGTCTTTTCTCAGCAGGGTGCAAGCGGGTGATTGACCTACTTTGGTTAGCTAACCGGCTACTTTTAGCAGTCCCCAATACAGCAACAAAAGGTGAACTATAAATCACCCGTCGACTTTTAAAACTAATGTCACGCAAAAACAAAGGAAAATAAGCCCTGATTTGTTTGATATATGCTATCTTCAGGATTAAAAGTATGGATGCATGGAAGACACACCCCTTATACGTGTACTAAATGGGTACTAAGTGACTTCAATTTACTCCTGAACACATACACTTTTTACATGAAATATTCCTTTACCAATTGATTGAAGCAAAAACTATCAAGTCACAGTTTCAGGTAAAAAATAAATGTTATTGTTTTATGAAATTATAACTATAGCTGAAGGGGATGAATATGAATATTCCAAACGATAACTCCAAAACAATTAAACCTACAATCATGAAATTTTACAGATACATTGCCCTGGGTGAGAGGAGGATCCCTGATGTTTTTGGGGTCAGTAGGTCGAAGATCAAGGTCACCTTGACCTTATATAGACAAACGCATTCCGGATGATATCTTCGAAACCATAACACCTACATTCATGAAACTTCACAGGTACATTGCCCTAGGTCAGAGGAGAAACCCTATTGTTTTTGGGGTCAGTAAGTCAAAGGTCAAGGTCACCATAACTTTATATAGACAAACACAATCCGGATGATAACTTTGAAACCATAACACCTACACTCATGAAACTTCATAGGTACATTGCCCTAGGTGTGAGGAGGATCCCTATTGTTTCGGGGCCAGCAGGTCAACGGTCAAGTTCACGGTGACCTTATATGGAAATACACATTCTGCACAATAACTTCAAAACTGTAACACCTACACTCATAAAACTTCATAGGTACATTGCACTAGGTTAGAGGAGGAACTCTATTGCTTTTGGGGTCAGTAAGTCACAGGTCAAGGTTGCAGTCACCTTATATGGAAATATGAATTCCGCATAATAACTTTAAAACTGTAACATATACACTCATAAAAGTTTATAAGTACATTGCCCTAGGTGAGAGGTGCCCTATTGCTTTTGGGGTCAGTAGGTCAAAGGTCAAGGTCACCATGAACTTATATGGAAATAGGCATTTTGTGAGATTACTTCATAACCATAATACCTACACTCATGAAACTTCATAGGTACATTGTCCTTGGTAAGAGAAAACATTGTATTTCATTGGGGTTTGCAGGTCAATGATCAAGGTCGCTATGACCTTATGTGATAATATGCGTTCTGCGCGATATCAAAACCATAAGACCCCCACTGATGAAACTATGTATGTGCATTGACATTGCCAAGAGAAAGAACCTTATTGTTTTGGGGTCAGTAGGCCAAATGTCAAGGTCACTATGATATATGGAAATACACATTCTGCCAAATAACTGTGAAACCACAACACTCACACTCATGAAACTTCATAGATACATTGCATTTGGTCAGAGGAGAAACCCTATTGCTTTTGGGGTCACTACGTCAAAGGTCAAGGTCACAAGTACATATTCCAAGTGATAACTCCAGGAGTATAATACCTACACTCATGAAACTTGTAGATACATTGCCCTTCGTTCGAGGAGGAACCCTCACTTTTGGGCTTAGTAGGTCAAAGGTCAAGGACACCATATTTTCATATGGACATACAGATTGCAAATCCCGGAAATATGATACCCACACTTATTAAACTTCATAGGTGAATTGTCCTTGGTCAGAGGAGGAAGCCTGTTACTTTTGCCTGTTCAGTAATTCATCAAGGTCACATTGAACTGACAATGACTGAATCCTTGGACATTTACCTCACTGTAACTTGTAACTAGTAGACCTACAATTTTGAAACTTTACAGAAATAGTACCCATGTTAAAACAACAACCTCTATTAATTTTAAGCTTAGTAGGTCAGATGTCAAGGTCACTGTGACCTGATCATGACAAATTCCTTCCCAGCTGTTATTCACGAATATTTGATCTAGTCTTGAAACTTTATACAAATAGTGCTCTAAACAACATTCCTTATTACTTATTTTTTTGTTAGAAGGTCAAAAGTAAGGGTTAAATTGACCCGACACCTAGGAAATGCTTTTAACATAAATCTTTAGGAAACGGGCGTATAATGCCCTGTTAGGCTCCGCTCTTGTTAGATACGGTCTGAATAGTAAAACATTGTGTATTTGCATTTTTAACAAACATTTCTGTACCAGTTATAAGACTGGGTGCGGGGCAAAATAAACGCTGCTCCCCACGCCCCGATTATTTGTGTTGTGTGTGTCTAGTACGTGTATTCCACTAGCCATCCAAAACATAACTTGATCAACAGTGTTTGTAAATTCAGTCATGGTTGTAAATATTAAAACTGCATGGTTCTATTATTTTTTCTACAAAACTTGCATATTTGCAAATCATAAATAACAATAATTTGAAAAGTTCAGCACATTTTTTGCATGTTTATAATTGCTGATGAGGACAGATACATAGGAATTCGAGGACCTGTCCTACTACTAGATTGCTTTGTTCATTTAATGTGGTCGTGCTTGGGTACTGACTGATAACGGGTACTAAAATACCCTTAAAATGTGTTTTTTTAACAAATGTATTGTTTTTGAACCTCTGATCTGTAAAATACCATTTGCAGGGATTGTATCTGTATGAAAATTTCGGCCTTTATACGTGTCATGTCCATCCGAAAACGACTAAAGTCGTCCATTCTTATGAATGACTGAAAAAAGTAGAGGATTCTCATCTGCTTAAATGAATTGAATGTTGTTTAACGGCTCATCAACACAGTATAGGTTATTTAGAGCCGCCCCAGAGAGAGGGGAAGGATACATAGGAATCTGGGAACAGTGCCCTACTCTTATTATCGAATAGATTCCTATGGTTCTTTAACGTGCTCGGAGGATAGACCGATACACGGGACCGCCCGGTTTACGTCCCCATCCGACGGACGGGCTGCTTAATGATGAGAAAGTAAAACTTCAATCCTCCAGCTGGTACCCACTATACCTGATCCTACAGCTGGTACGCACTATACCTGATCCTCCAGCTGGTACCCACTATACCTGATCCTACAGCTGGTACCCACTATACCTGATCCTACAGCTGGTACGCACTATACCTGATCCTACAGCTGGTACGCACTATACCTGATCCTACAGCTGGTACCCACTATACCTGATCCTACAGCTGGTACGCACTATACCTGATCCTACAGCTGGTACGCACTATACCTGATCCTACAGCTGGTACGCACTATACCTGATCCTTCAGCTGGTACGCACTATACCTGATCCTACAGCTGGTACGCACTATACCTGATCCTACAGCTGGTACGCACTATACCTGATCCTTCAGCTGGTACGCACTATACCTGATCCTACAGCTGGTACCCACTATACCTGATCCTACAGCTGGTACGCACTATACCTGATCCTACAGCTGGTACGCACTATACCTGATCCTACAGCTGGTACGCACTATACCTGATCCTACAGCTGGTACCCACTATACCTGATCCTACAGCTGGTACGCACTATACCTGATCCTACAGCTGGTACGCACTTTACCTGATCCTACAGCTGGTACGCACTATACCTGATCCTACAGCTGGTACGCACTATACCTGATCCTACAGCTGGTACGCACTATACCTGATCCTACAGCTGGTACCCACTATACCTGATCCTACAGCTGGTACGCACTATACCTGATCCAGCTGGTACCCACTATACCTGATCCTACAGCTGGTACGCACTATACCTGATCCTACAGCTGGTACGCACTATACCTGATCCTACAGCTGGTACCACTATACCTGATCCTACAGCTGGTACGCACTATACCTGATCCTACAGCTGGTACGCACTATACCTGATCCTACAGCTGGTACGCACTATACCTGATCCTACAGCTGTTACGCACTATACCTGATCCTAAAAACATGGAAATACATATATTTATAAGTGGTTTTCTTAAACCTCACTAACCTGTCCCCGATGGATGTCAACAGAAAATACCGGTAATGGAAAATTAGACGAACCGAAAGTTTTCAACATTAGACCGTATATGATGAGTTCTAAGTTAGGCAGGGTGGGATAGTTCAAACGAAGGAGGTCTCGAGTTCAAAACCCATGTTGAGCAAACTATATTTCAATGACTAGGAAGGTGATGGTTTTTATATCGGTGTTGCTACAACAAACGACGGATTAATATAGGTTTCTGTCCTTATATACAGGTTTATGGCCATGTTATACAAGCTTGAATTTGGTGGTAAACCAAGCGTAAAACCCCTCCAATTTGCTTTGGGAACATGCCCGCTAGCCTTATATAGAGCTATGGTATCTTAAGCAAGGAGCATATACTTGTCCCATGGGTCTACTAGACTGTTCCACTTTGCATGAGAACTTGACCCATGAACAATAGAAGGCGGAGCTTGAAAATGAATTTCGAAACTATGCATTTAGCAAAATATATTATGCAAGCAAATTGAAGTTTTATAAAAGCACAAGCATTACGCATCAGATCTACGATTGCAGTGTATAAACTACAAACTATAATAATTAATAGTGAAAAATATATATACACAATCTATTAATATATGGAAACATTCCACATGTATTAAGTTATGGCATTACTGTGCTCCCAATATTTATTGCAGTTTCAGTTTGAGTTGCCAAATTCCTTGACAAAGGAGATTATTAAATTTCTAAAAGTATTCATTATCTCCCTTCTAGCATATATTTTTCCATAACATTTTTCAGGGTTTTCTTTAGTGCAGAAAGTATCAAGTCAGAAAGCATGAAAGATGATAAATTCAAGCAAGTGTTTTTGAACTACACAGATCCTTAGGATTAGAGGGAGATCCAGATTAGCAAGAGTTCAGATAAGCGATAGTTTACTGTAGTAAAAATTAAATGTTCTCCATCTTGCCTTAAAATACACGACTATTAAAATAAAAAATAAAAGATAAAAAATCCATTTTTTGGCCAGTATTCTTTTATTAATTATTTTGCCGATTTTTTCAGCAGATATCTAGGGTAGGAGAAGGGTAAAAAAAACAAAAAAACATAAATATATATAAATAAGGATAATATTTTTCATTTCCACAAAATCTATGATATAATCATTGAAGTAATATAGATTAGGAAAATGTATGTAGCACCTTTCGATGGGTATAAAATTCACACTTTTTATGTTAGAAGGAATAATTCTTTGGAAATACAACATTTTTTTTCTTAATTTCTGCCGATTTTTGGGTAATCCTAAAAATAAGAAAGACTGGCCTTAGCAATGTACATGTATTTCACTGTCACAAATCAACATGCATGTTCATAAACAGTATGTGTGGACCAGGCCTGCCAAATCTCCGGATAAAATCCGTTGTTTTTTTCAGTCGCTTTCCGGATCTCCGGATTTAAGGGTACAATCTCTGGATTTTCCATCAAAACTAAATGTTCATGATTTAACAGCTATACTTTCAAAGTTTGAGAGCTATTTCCCGAATTGGTCCTGTTACGTTCCCTAGTCATAGGAATATATACAAGTGTCGAATCAGTGGGGGTCATCCGTGTAATGCACTGACTGAATATACAATTAACACCTGAGGACATAATTAGTTCCTTCAGTGGCATAATGACATGCGTAATGCAGCAATATCTGTGATTTTTAATACAAATTTTCAAATGGTAAATTACGCTTCCATGAAAAGTCAATAATGCCAATGGCGGATCGATAATTTTTACTCATACATCCGGGTTACTGGATAGTAAATGGCGGTGTTGCTGAAACTGTCAATCGGTGTAACGGTCAACCTAACTGAAATAGCAAGTGTGAGGAACTAGCAACTCCCTGTGTGTGGTACCACTATAACAGCAGCAATAACAGCTGCTGCTGTGTACGATGATTGTAATTTGTATAAGAGTTGACCCAAACCAAAATCGCAAGCTCCATCTGCAAGCTTGCAACAAGCTTGCCGCAAGCATAAATCGCAAGCTTACGGTAAGCGCGTATTTGGAACATCGCGGCGAGCTTGCGCAAGCTTGCCAAATAAAAACTAGCTTGCAGACAAATGCAAGTTTGAGCTTGCGCAAGCTTGCAAAACAAGCCTGCGCAAGCTAACCAAATAAGCTTGCGCTGTAATTAGCTTGCGCGAGCTAACCGAATAAGCTTGCAAAACAAGCCTGCGCAAGCTAATCAAATAAGCTTGCGCTGTAATTAGCTTGCGCGAGCTAACCAAATAAGCTTGCAAAACAAGCTCGTGCAATTAAGCTTACCAAATTAACCTGCTTGCGCTCTAATTAGAATCTAAACAGAAAAACACTGGAATTCATAGGAATTTCAAAACAGAAAAATATTGGATATTGGTAGGATTTCCTAGGAATTCTAAGTTCACTACAAAAACATAAAGCAGAAACAATATGATTTCTTACGACTTGCATTGTTGGTGAAAATGATAAAATATTCATATTTTTTATTTATTTTTTAATAAAATAAATTCATAGCAACATATTTGACACATGGTTATACAAAGTTTTCTTGATATTTTGTGTTTAAACTAAGTTATTCTTTTAGGAAAAAAAAGATATTTAAAATTAATCGGAATGTTTTTTCAGGTTGAATTTGCATCATTTGAACATCTGCCCATTAACATTGATATGATCTATTTAAGATCTTTTTTGGTGACAATTTGAATTAGAATAAGAACTGAAATATTATGTGAAAAATATATCTCATTTAAAACCATTAAAATGAAAAACAAATATAACAAACACTACAAAATAATGTACTTATAAGGTATATAACCATATGAAAGAATCATAAATCTTTCCCCGTAATGTGTTCATCCTGTGTTTCTTGGTCCATGCTAAGGTCTGACATATTCTGAAAGAAAATACAGAGATCATCATTTGCATATTCCTATTTACCATATACTTTAACTAAGAATAAAAGGCAGATCTAGAATTTAAAGGTGGATAAAATATGACAATTAACGAAGTGCTGCAATTCTATCCTAAATGTAATGTACCCAATCTACTTTTTCAATATATTTCTTAAGTACGAGAGCAGAATCATCAGATAAGACTAGTAGCGTGTGTACTGCAATTCCTAAATGTATATACTATTATAGTCTAAACAAAGATACATGGGAAACTTACTTCCAAATATGGAACCTGTTTCATCCAAGACTTCATCTCCTGGTTTGTCTGGTACCAGCATGTCATGGCCCCTAACGAAAGCAGTCTCTTTCAGTTCAAAAATAGTAGTTTTAACCAGAGTTTATGTGTCTGTTTTAATTAAATTAATTTAAACAACATTATTTTTAAATCACTGTCATGTGCAAACATATACAAGTCATGTTTAAGGGTTGTTTATATCATCTGTTTTAAAGAGGTTTGGATAAAATGATTATAGGAAGATAATGACATCTGCCTAAGCAGTTTTAAAAACAGTCAAAATGTCTAAAATATAATAAACAATTAGTCCAAGCATTCTAATGAATATAAAATTAATTTGCTGGCAATCTGATACATTTCACAATCTTTGCTGAACATTAATTGTATGCCATATTGATGATTTGAAGTAGATTAGTACATACCTGTAACCATCAGATTTCATTCTGCTTCTATCTTAATCCTCCAGTAAAATATAAATATGAGACTAGCCACACTTGTATCCAGCAGAACCAAGAGTTTCAATAAAAAAGATTTCACAATGTAGTACTTTATTAAATAAGATAATCAACAAAAACATGTCTCCCAACATGCTCCCAACATGTTACAAATTTTCAAACTGACCAACCAGTATTTTGTTAAACCAATCAACTCTCAGTAAATCAGGGGTAACACAGAGGTTAATTCAGAGTATATTATGTAAATGTACCACTGATGTATGGCCAATAGATGGACATAATCCTCTTATCACCTCACATCTGGCAATGATTCTCTTGGGAATTTATCCTGACTTGCCAATACAAAGGGCTGCATTAAGACCTTTCTGTTTTTCAGTATTTTGGAATGATCTTTATCTGATACATGTACATAGTAGAAGTAGCAACAGCAGTAGTAGTAGTAGAAGTAGTAACAGCAGCAGTAGTAGTAGTAACAGCAGTAGTAGTATAAGTAGTGCATGAAGTAGTAACAGCAGTAGCAGCAGCAACAACAGCAGTAATATTTGAAGTAGTAGTAGTAGAGCAGTATAGTAGTAGTAGTAACAGCAGCAGTAGTAGTAGTAGTAGTAGTAACATCAGCAGTAGTAGTAGTAGTAACAGCAGTAGTAGTAGAAGTAGTGCATGTAGTAGTAATAGCAGCAGCAGTAGTAGTAGTAGTAACAGCAGCAGTAGGAGTAAATAAGTCCAAAGTATATCAATATTTTTCCAATTGTGAAAATATTGGAAAAGATTGGACTTTTTCTGGTGAAGAATTCAATTCCAAGCTTTTCTGAAGTATATGCTGATGGACAGAGAGTAGAAATCCAAAGAAATCCAATGTTTATGCACAGGGAAAAACATTGGATTTTGATGGATTAAAAATCCAATGTTTTCCAAACTTTCTCTAAGAAACAATCTTGAGAATTCCATGGAATTTCTAGGAGTTTTCATTCCAATGAAATCCAATGTCTTTCCAAGAGAGAAAACATCGAACTTCTTAAATGTAATTTTAAAGAATTCTTAAGAATGAAAAAATGCTTGGATTTATTTCTGCAGGGGTTTAACAAAATTTCTCTAAGTCCTCAACCGCAAGCTTGCGCTCAATGCGAGCTAGATCGCAAGCTTGCATAAAATGAATGAGAAGCTTGCAGACTAAACCACAAGCTTGCGCCAAGCTTGCAGCAAGCTTACAGGTACACTGTTAGCTTAATGCGAGCTTACCGCAAGCTTGCGGCAAGCTTACTGCAAGCCTACATTTTGGTTTGGGGACTTTGTATTTGCATTTAGCACGCATCTGTGTAGAAAAGTAAGTGCACTTTCATAAAAAACAGTTGTGGTAGCAACCAACTAAACCAAGCCTTTCTAATTGAATTACTATGCTAATTTATTATTTTCTTGCATAAATAATTTAAATTTGCGCAAAAAATAGTGTGAAAATCAAGTTACGCACTCCAAATTTCCATTTAAAATGTTCTTTGCGCGTTTTAAATTATCTCAGGATTTTGTGATAAAACCTTTTGGCAGGCCACCCTATGACCAAACCCGAACCTCTTCATACGTCATAGTGAAACAACATGCCATAAATATACAGAAAGTATTTTATTACGCCATAAATATACAGAAAGTATTTTATTACCTTAAATATTTAGGTATAATCCAAACTATCAAGTTTTATGAGGTGTACACAATGGAATATGAATTCCAAACAATGAACATTACCAAGTGTATGAACATATAGACAATGCCAGAGAAAGCACAATTTCTGTGCAATTTGTGTTATGGCATGGTGAATTATTTATGTACCAGTTCCTCGGTGAAACACCGAACATGATTTGAAATGACAAAATGCTGATAGTGGATTACACTGGATTGCTGCTCCCACAACTGTTGCTCTTGTGAGAATTTATATTAATGCAAGGTGTAACATTGACTTGGTTGAATGTCACATGCATTGTGACTATGTTTGTCTATACTTGTAACACTACCGGATGACATCACAAATATTAATGGGTCACATTGGGTTAAATGGTTACACTAGGAGATCATGAATATTAATGCTCACACTGTAATTTTGTGACTGGGTTTGTCTATACTTGTTACACTATGGTGTCATGAATATTAAAGGTTCACACTGCAATGTTGTGATTGCTTTGTCTTTACTTGCAACACTATGAGACCATGAATATTAAAGGCTCACACACCAATCATGTTGCTTGGTTTGTCTTTACTTTGGCGTGGCGCAGTCGTTAGCGCGGCGGATTTGTAACCGGAGGCCCCAGGTTCAATCCTCCGTGGTGCCACTGAGTTCCGTCGGTGTGTTCTTGGGCAAGACACTTTACCTTAGCCTCATCCGTCGGATGGGGACGTAAACCGGGCGGTCCCGTGTATCGGTCTATCCTCCGAGCACGTTAAAGAACCATAGGAATCTATTCGATAATAAGAGTAGGGCATGTTCCCGGATTCCTATGTATCCTTCCCCTCTCTCTGGGGCGGCTCTAAATAACCTATACTGTGTTGAGCCGTTAAACAACATTCAATTCAATTGTCTTTACTTGTAACACTATGGTGTCATGAATATTAAAGGCTCACACTGCAATCTTGTGGCTGGGTTTTTCTTTACTTGTAACACTATGGTGTCATGAATATTAAAGGCTCACACTGCAATCTTGTGGCTGGGTTTGTCTATACTTGTAACACTACGAGATCGAAGTGCAAATAATCTTTTCTTTTTTTTTTTGAAAGTAGAGCACACCAAAAGCAAAAGTTTGTTTACTATGTCAGATCGATGAGATGAAGTTTGAATCACGGTATCTGCAAAAGATGGTGAGATAATAGCAGAAAGTACAACACAAAACTCTGTTTTGGCACACCATATCAAGGCATGATTTTAAAGAAAACATGACGAACATACATTCAGAGGCCAAATTGATCACTAAATCAAGGAAGATTGTTAAGCAGTCCAGACAAAGAGTAAAGAGATCTTTGCTAGAAGAATATTATATAATGTATAACAAGCTGCTACAAGTGTCATACTGTGACAGTGTCATGCACAATGGTAGAGCAAGAGAGAGGTCATGGGGTCAATCTCTGACTATACCAAAGACATTTTAAGAATAGTTCTAATAGCTCCCTTGCTTGATGATCAACATATAATGGGTAATGGTTAGGACTGGTTGGCCTGGTGTCAGTATAATGTGACTGGGTGGGTATCATGTCACGTGTCTACAGCATGATGTGACTGGGTGGGTATCATGTCACGTGTCTACAGCATGATGTGACTGGGTGGGTATCATGTCACGTGTCTACAGCATGATGTGACTGGGTGGGTATCATGTCACGTGTCTACAGCATGATGTGTTACAGTGTGGCAGCACTATGAAGTTGAGCATTGAGCTCATTGTTACAAGAATACACCATTCTGATATGACTGAAAGGGTGTTAAAAGCAACCTTAAACCCCATACATGCATACCAGGTGATGATGCATTAACCTACAAAATTAATGTCCTGTTTTTTTTATTATTTATTTATACAAAACTTCAGAAACTTTTTTGCTTTGCATTACTGACAAAGATATTTGTTTCCCCGATACTATAATAATTTCAAAATACAGGAAATGAAGCAACACAAGTGAAAACATCAGCAAAATGCATCTAACTATAACAATAGAAAATATAGACTAAAAGGTTTGTTCTGGCTGCTCTGGCTTCTGCAAAGTCATTGAGTACCTTCATTGTGGCTTTCTAGGCTATTGTTTTTTTGTATTATATTTACACGAGCATATTTGTGTTTTACTTATATTGCCTATTGATGCTGCCTTGTTGGTTAGAGATTAGATCATGGCGGGGATTTCTTTATTTACACTGTCCTGTTTTAATGGGATGACAGTAGGGTAAGTGTGAGGTTTGGTGCACCCTAGAACTGGTTTAAACCCCCAGTGGCCTACTTTGCCACTGACCGTTCCAAGGCGGTAGCCCTATTGTCAACCCTTTTGTGTTTGTGATGTCGTTTGCATTTTTTATTACTTTTGTCTTTTTGTTTGTCTGTTTGCGTGTTTGTTTTTGTGTTTTGTGGTTGACTGTCGTCCTTGAATGCTGCTTTCCCTGTCCGATATTTTTATCCTTTTTTGTATCTCCCCTGATTGCAATCTACCTGTATTTACCGTATAAGTTGGGACACTGTAAAGATTGGGACAACCTTGAATTTTAGAAAAATAATTATTTTTTGTTTGGGACACATCACAATTTCATAAAAATTCCATAATTTTAATATAATTTAAATTGGGACAGTCAAATTTTGGCAAACAAATGCATCAGTCAATCCCGTAATTATACAAAAAAAAAAAAAAAAAAAAAATTAAACATTTTTTTCCGTGTTATTTGTTTAAAACAAACATATTTTAAGTTTTTCTGAAAAAATGTATATATATATTTTTTAAATATTTTTTTCAATATTATGTTTTTTTAGTTCCTAACACTGATACAGTAACCTGTGGGTAGTACCTGTAGTTTGTATAAGTTTGTATAAGTTTGTTAAATCATTATTTCATAAAGCATGTATAAATCATTACCCTGTAATTACAAACCTCCCTTAGGCTCATGTTATTTAATCCACACTAAGTAAGTTCACCAGACACTGATTTTACACACACAATAAACAGCTGATCCAAGCCACAATAAAACAGCTGATTGCAAGGCAATTCCTCCCTTTAGGCTATTTCAGAAATTCGTGGTTTCTGTCAATAGGAAGGTGTTAACTATTGGTTGGCTGGTTTATTATGTAAACATATATATATAAAACACTATTTTGAAAGGAATTTTCTGATTCAGGTTGTCAGAGATTTACTATTTACAATAAGTCGAAATAAACATGATAAAGCAATTTTTAGACACCATTGCAAAGGTATCAACTTGAAAGATATAGCCTAAGGTTTTTAAAATACCGAAGCATTGTGGTGTAGTGGTTATAGTGTCTGCCTTGCATTCGGGAGGTCGTGGGTTCGAGTCCCCTGACCGCGTCATACCAAAGACTTTAAAAATGGAGTAGTTACTTGTAACCCATGCCTGACAAGCAAATAATGGGTAGTACTATGTCTGGTCAAAAACCGCCTGGTCAACCCGGTGTCAGAATAATGTGTCTGGGTGGGGTATCACGTACTACGGCGTGGTATTCCAGTGTGGCAGCACTATATCTGCTTCAAGTAGACTGTAGATAGATACATAGCACTACACACAATCACTCACGCAATAGTCCAGACATAATGCCGAGCCAACGGGGGATTCTTCCCGGGGGCTCATATGGTAGAGGGACTTTAAACCTTAGAAATCATCATCATCTGTTTTGCACAGTAATTAATTAGTTTGATTTTAGTAACGATTTCAAGATCAGTGAGTACAACGGAGAAGTCTTCACCAACAGAACACGGGCAGCTCATGCAGCCGGATCGACCTACTTGCGACACATTTGGCGCCTCAAATATCCTGCCTCCTGATTGGCCCAAACGATTTCGAGCCGGCAATCAGATTGACCTAGTCACAATTCTGCAGGCAATCCGATTGGCCAAAATCTTCTATTGGACTTGTTAATTTTCTTGGATTACAGAATCTACTTTGAACTGATAATCATCTACTGTGAGAGGTTCCAACGGCGATGTGCCACCAACTCTAATCTACTGCTGCGATGAACTTTAATCTGCTTTGGACGAGACATACCAACCTTCCCCGGACCTTCCCAGGACTCTGCACTCCGTAAACTTCATCAGAAAAGCTCGCTAAAATGCGTCAGCAATACAGCGAGGGTAAAGAAAAACTACCACTCACTCACTGTTTTGCACTGAAAGTCCAGACTCTATTGTGCCCATGGCATCAGGTTTACCTTGTCTTGTTCGTTGGCGGACGGACTATAAACCTTAGAACTACACACACACACACACACTGTTTTGCACTGGATTCAGCTATGAGCTGGTCTTATCTTCAACTTTTGGAGAATACCCTGGGTTGCAAACAGGATAGTCCTAGATAGGTGTTTTATTTGTCTTCAATACAGAGGATTTTGCATTGCTGTAGATATCTGCTATGCTAGTGGCATTTCTGATGCATAAAAACCTTTTGAGAGATTCTGCATTTATCTATTTCTGTTGGCATATTTTAGAGTGTATAAGTCTGTAAGGGCTTTGAATCAATTTTATCACTTACTGAAAATCACTAATGAAATCATTATGGATAATTGAATGGAGCTGAATGTTGTGGAATGGGTCATCAACACGGTATAGGTTATTTAGAGACATCCAAAGAGAGGAGATTGATTCACAGGATTAGGGAAACCTGCCCAACAGATGAGCCTTAAACCCAAGTCCTCCGGTTTCAGGTACACTGTGCCCCTATTTATAATGGACGATAATAATGCATCAACATTATATATATACACTATACTGGGAAACTAATAAGGGTGCAACTATTAATCAAATCTCAGTCTGAAGTTTCGCTTCACGGAACTGTCTTCCTCTATTTTCGATTTGATACGGTTATTCCACCAGAAATATTCCACCAGAAATATAAAGAAAACACACTTTAACTGACCTAAACATGCTTAAAAAATGCAACATGTCTGCTAAATAGTGACGTTCTGACATGTCTTTCAACACAAGAGGCCCAAGAGGGCCTGTGGACGCTCTACTGGCTAACATGGCTCTTATAACATCAATGAAGCGAATGACTGCCATTTACGTTTTTTTAAAAGTTTCCGGCAAGAAACAGCTTTTTGACTAAATCAAGGGCCATAACTAAAGAATCTGGTAAAGTTTGGTAAAGATCAGATGAAAAATGAAGGCCATTAACGAGCCAAAATATAGCATTTTTAACTAAATCAAGAGCCATAACTCCCCTGTTACTGGTCCAACTGGTCCAACATAGAGCTAAAAAAAACAAAAAAAAAAAATTAAATTTTTTTTAAAAACAATTTAAAAATTAAAAAAAAATTCAAATCAAAGGACTGAAGGTCCTGAGAAGTCGCCAAGATTGGACAGTGTCCATCTTCTTGATGAGGTTAAAGGTTTTTAAATATTGAGAAAGTAAGAGTTTAATTTATTTTTTTTACCCCACCCACACCACCAAATATTGGCCGCGATTTTTCAAAACGGCCGTTCAAAAGACGGCTGCACGGTTGACTTGCCTAATAACCTCCTCTCTGGAAAATAGTATGAAACAAATTGAGCACAATGTACAATAGTACGAATCTAATTGAGTACGAAATTTCGTAGGAGTTGTCGTTCTTGAATTCATTCTATTTTTAGAAGCAACAACGCCTTGATAAATCTGCTAACATACCAATTAAGAAAACAGACCGAAGATTTTCGAAAAATCGATTTTAGCAATTTTACGGGAGTTTTTCACACAATTCCGTGAGATTTCATCTCACGCCGTGAGGTATCACATGTATGCAATAACTACAATATTTACTGACATTTAGTTCCCAATTAGTTATCTGGGTCACACGTCATGAGCGGCACATCCGGGTAACTCAATTCATGATATTAACAATGTGGTAAAGTTTGCTAAAGATAGGATGAAAAATGAAGGCCCTATCGTCTTAACGAGGCAAAATATAGCAATATAGCATTTTTAACTAAATCATAACTCCGCTGTTACTTGCCCGATCTGGCTGGTTTTCGAACTTTTCTGAGCTTTCATTGATATTAACAATGTGGTAAAGTTTGGTAAAGATGGGATGAAAAATTAAGGCCGTATCGTCTTAACAAGGCAAAATATAGCAATATAGCATTTTGAACTAAATCAAGAGCCATAATTTCGCTGTTACTGGTCCGATCTGGCTGGTTTTCGAACTTTTCTGAGCTTTCATTGATATTAACAATGTGGTAAAGTTTGGTAAAGATAGGATGAAAAATTAAGGCCCTATCGTCTTAACAAGGCAAAATATAGCAATATAGCATTTTGAACTAAATCAAGAGCCATAATTCCGCTGTTACTGGTCCGATCTGGCCGGTTTTCGAACTTGTCCGAGCTTTCATTGATATTGCTAAAGTTTGGTAAAGATCGGATGAAAAATGAAGGCCCTATCGTCTTAACGAGACAAAAGTTAACGATGGACGGACGGACGGCGGACGGACGGACGACGGACAACTCGCCATTCCATAAGCTCTGCTGGCCCTTGGCTGATAACTCTATCGTCACGCACCTGCCTGCATGCAGAACAGAACAATAACTTATATTTTCAAAGCTCATCAAAGGGAGATCAGTAACAGACGCAATGCGGAAATACTGGGAAAGTTTGTTGAAATGCTGAAATTGTAATATAATTATACCTGATATTTGGTGTAAAAGTGTTTATAAAGAGATTATCAATGTAGGTTTAGCATAAAAATAATAAATAAAATTATGTAAAATAGCATGGACATGTAAACAAAGCGCTCTGATCGAGTATTGTTCATATTTTATGACACTTATACCCAGCTAGCAACTGTCAGGAGAGCTAGCCTATAATAAGATCAACATTCTCCAAAAAAATGAGAATGCTTAACAATGCATCATAAAAATGATAGCTTTCGGACCACACAGCTTATTACTTTTGCATTTGAATTATGAAAAAAAATAAAATCATTGAATGGGTTTGCTGTTTATACTTGACTGCGATAAATCTATCGCAAAATGTATCCTACTGTGAGCCTGTATCATAATACATATTGTATTGTGAGCTAGGCAAATTGTTGCAACCCTACCAACTAGGGAGACTGGTCTACAAATAGAGAGATTTGGGCTAGAAGTAGGGAGATTTATTATCAAACTAATTGTTATTTATCCTTCAAAAAATACCAAAATCTACGTAAATTGCAATTGTAGAGCTTCAAAACATGTATTTTGCACATAATATAAACATTTTTTTCTTATATTGGCATTGTTTCTCTAAAATGTTTATATATATTTGGGATTTTTCTCCCAGCTTGAAACTTTGAGACTATAATAGCATGCACCCAAGTCAACTTTACAGTAATAGGAGAGAATTGTGCCAAGCGACTGACATATATTCTATCTAACGATGTGTTAACATGCATGTAATCATCATTATCTCCTGAATTATTCACCAACAAAACTTTGCTATTAACAAATAAAAGAACAACTGTCGACAATAAATTCTATTTATTGATTCCAGCACTAAACGTTTCTCACACAAACTAATGTGTTTATGACCAACGTTTCAAGAAATATTTTCTGTCGGAATTGTGATATTTGACCAACGTTTCAAGAAATATTTGACTGAATTCCATACAAATACTTAGTTGTATTGTGACTGCAGATGTTATGAGTTGAAAACAGTAAAATATTCTGGATTGTGGTAACAAATCAGACATTTCTATGGCACTGACATTGGCAATTTGCAGACGGCTGCAAATTCATAAGGCCATTTGATAATCCTGCTACGAGATCGGAATCCAGTTGATCCACTACTAATCAATTTCAAGACAACCAGTTTTAAGACTAAATGACATTTTTTCCTTTTTGTACCTAGCCAGCGCAATGATGTTAAAGTAGTTATATCTCGCCAACAACAGGCAAATTTTACATCATTTGTACATTGTTTCTAAACCTACTGATGCCGACATACATATACAACTTACATGTTTTGAGAATCCAAACTCTATAGACACAATATAACCGGCTTTAACCAGCCAGACCAAACCCCGAAACTGGAGCGTCCAATTAAGTGTTACCAACTCAATCATTGTACGCATGTTTAATCATGGGTATTTTTAGAACCCGTGAAAAAAACTTTACTTTTAATCGGCAAATAATTATATATTATTATATGACCTGAACACCTGGAGTTATGATACACGGTTTTGCAGTGTAATTCTGCCGTTATTTTGCAGGTTAGTTTCTTTAACCCATTTCATTCGGGACACCGATCCATCAGTAACTACCCTTTCTATTCGGGACACCGATCTATCGGTATAATTTTCTGTTGAAAACCCGTCTCCTATAGAAATGTGTATGAAACGTCATTACTTTCTGTGCACGGAAGTGAAACTTTACTAGCGCATGCGCATTATTTGCGAGTCACTTCCGCATCTTTTAAAATTGAAAAAGTCTTGAAAAAAAGTATTTTTTGATCGTTTTTTCGAAGATTTCTTTTTGATTTGAACAAAATGGCGGAGGCCCAAGAAGCACTAAGCGACGGGAGCAATATAGTTGTGGGGAATTTGTCAGATTTGAATGATTTCGACGTAGAAAGTGACGATCCAGTCGAGGAAAACATCGGAGATCGTCAACAACAAAGGAATCGGTTTGAATTTCCCCGACTATCAGGGATTTTTTGATGATGATTGGGACTCTGATGATTCGGATATCTCGGAATTCGAAGGTTTCCAAGGTGGATGGGTTCGGGATGACTTTCAACGTCGCCAGACACGGCCGTATACAGGTGAGGGGGGTGCAACAGTTCAGCACCCAGAGGAAGCTTTTCCCCATGATTATTTTGGTTTGATCTGGGGTGATGACCTATGGGATTATTTGTTACTGAAACCAACCGATATGCCACCCAGAAAAGGACGAAAAATCCCCCACCCCCGTTCGAACCAGAGTGGTCCCCTGTTGATGTTCCCTGCTTGAAGGCATTCCTTGGCTTATGTTTTCTAATGGGGATCATGAGATTGCCCAGCAGAAATGACTACTGGCGGGTGAAGAAGCGTCTTTTACAGACCGCCTTCAACTCGATAATACCACGTGACCGATTCAACCTGATTTGGCGGTACATACAAACATACAAAATGTAACTTTAAAACTGTGTAAATGAATATAAATAATCTTTATTATGGTGTAAATAAGACAACAGCAACTCTTTGTTACAATTTTGAGTTATTTATTTGAATGAGAATCAACTTATTTGCTTCAATGAACATTCGGGTAAATCTGTCTCCGAAACCAGTTCTGAAATGGAAAAAAAATATCATGTGACCAAGTTTATCTGTGACCAAGTTTATAAAAAAAAAAAAAACTTTTGAAGTATTCAATGGAATTTAAAGCTGATTACACTCCTAGCAAGGGCTTGCAATTCCCTACAATCTACTCCCTGGGTTACCAGAGCAAATGTCAATATATCATACAGAAATTTTCAACTGAAAGTGAGGTAGGACATATTTTCATGACCCATTTCGCATGTTTACCTATGTTTTTTTTTTAATTGCATGAGTTTTTGCATGAATATTGCATGTTAACTTATACCATTGTGTCAGGAATTTCAATACCTACAAAATGATATATAGTTTTGTTATGTGATTTATAAAAATGACCATGTAATCAATATTTTTCCAACATCACTGAAATGTAATCTGCTGCTGCAGCAAAACGCGTGAAAATGTTCAGATATACAGGACCTTTTATCAACTTAGGTTCAAGAATGAAATGGGTTAAAGATGCTCTACCTATATCTTTTTGTCCACCAATTGATATAAACTTTACTTAATTGTAAAGAGGACTATGAAAAAGGTAAATGGCAATAATTTTACCCCATGTAATATGCGTTTTGCTGGGGAAAAACAGGATAGAAAAGATCGGATTTTTGAAATTGTATTCGTAATTGTTTTAGACAAGCCGATTACGGAGATTGACCGATCTTATTCGTTTACAATCAGAACTGCCTCGGAACTGGAATACGAACCTTGTTGCTTCTTAGAATACTCATAAAATAGCTTTGCATACATATAAATGCAGTAATATTGAGTATTTAATATTTTACATTAAAAATGTCGGTTAAATTATTCTGATGATCGATCATGAATTTCAGCCGATTCTCAACACTATAATAAATACAACATTCGTATGTTGTAATTTCAAGTTTACTCTAGCATTTTTTTCTCTTCAGAATATTATTTGGAAAATTAAACTAGACTTACCTTCGCCAGTTGCAGTTTGATTGAGATTTTATAAACCACTAACTCCTTAAGGGATCACACAGAGATGACGTAGCTCATTATCTATGCAGTTTTAGTCTTTAGAGCATATAATTATAGAAAATTGATCCTGGGTAATGTATTTATGTAGATGTAACCCAAATCAATTGTCTATAATTCATGAAGAATCAATAATAACTAAGGAGGGTCTGGGTGGGTGGGTGATCCCTTAAGGATTTAGTGGTTTATAAAATCTCAATCAAACTGCGACTTCCCTTCTGCGAAGGTGTCTAGTTTAATTTTATCTCCCACTTAACAGCTTAAGTGGACCCCACAGAGATTTTAGAGTTGATTCTTCTGTATTACATAAAAGTTAAAAAGTAGAAATCACTAGTGATTTTGAAATAAATTTATACTGAATACAACACCACAATGTTTTTGTGTAAACGATAGTCCATTTGTTGTTTTAATTTTAGCCATTATGGCATCCTGCACAGAAAATTGTTGTACTGGTTTATCATAAAACCGTGCAAAAGTGTTCACATTTGTCCACCCAGCTGTCTTAGCTATTACGTCTAACGTTACATCTTTAAGTTTTGCCAGCGATGTGGCCACTGCACGTGTGCTATGTGCACATATGACGAGTCAATTCCTGACTTTATCATTGCGTCTTTTACCCAACGGGATACTGTTGCCTTAGCTATTCCCTTATGCAGCGTTTGTTCACTAATCATAAGCTTTGGCTCATCTCCTCTTAGCGAGCTGTTCTGCTTAAATATTCATTCACAGTTTTTACAATATACAAGTTCTCCTTCTGCGGAAAAGCCTTAAATGTTATTGTATCTAAATATTTACCTGGTCTAGATTGTTTCAGCAAATGATTTGTTTTAATAATTACCTTATTTTTGTATAATAATACATCCTCCACATTAATTAAATGTAAAGTTTGACATCTTTGTGCACTCAACAATAAAAATAACATACTAAGTTTGCCCGATAGCTGTAGTAATGTTGTGTCAGACTACTTAAGTAACTGAGTACTGTATTAAAATTCCATGTTGCATTGTATTTTGGTATGTTTGGTCTGTTTAAAAACACTTCCCTCATAAATCTTTGAAGAAGAGTATTATAACTGAAGTCAATATCTTCGCAAATTTTAATAAAATTATTACTTGCTGCTCGTGCCATATCTCATGCACTGCACTATGAACCCTTTTCAAAGATATATATATTTCATATTGTTTCTTTGTTGCCAATGAGTCAATGATAATGTTGGCAGCTGCTCCTGATATTCGTTGACATTGGACTGCCTCCTGGATATATACGAAAAACACCCAGGGTCATCTTGTGCAACGGGTGATGAGTGGGTTTATGTCCTGCGGGCTTGGTAGAATGAACGACTGCCCGCTTATCACGTGTATTAGAGATGCCCACCAGTTCTGTGTCGGCCAAATCGGTCCCACTAAGACTGCTTAAAAATCAGGGAGAATATATATTCTGACAATGACCATTCAAAATCATCATTAAAATTCCTTGATAATCTATCTGCTTCATAGTTCTCCTTCCCGAGTACATTTGCTGTACTTAAAAAAGTCTATTAAATCATTTTAGAATTATTTTATTATTAGAATTTTGTGTTTCTGGGTTTCAAGAACCTCATTAGTCATTACTCCAGTAAAACCTCAGTGTGTTCTGAGAATGTAATGAGCTTTAAATTAACTGGTTTCATTGGTCCAAATTTTATCACTGAACCAATCACAGTAATTCATCCATATTTTCATTTGGTTGCTTCTATCGTGACATCATTTTCTGGTATTTTGACATCACACCCTGGTATTATGACATCACGTCATGCTATTATGACATCATGTCATGCTATTATGATGCAACTCAGTGTGTTCTCAGAACTGAATGAGCATTTTAATTGCTCTGAGAAACAGATTAAGACTGTTTGTATCACTCATTGAGTAATGAGTTTCTTAAAACCAAGAATCACAAAATTCTAAAAACAAAATAATTCTAAAATGATTAAATAGACTGTTTTAAATGAATTTGTCTGTCAATACACCATGACCAAATTGTTTGTGCTAATCTATTTTGCCTCCTAATTTGTTGATATAAGCGCAGCTGGTATTATCCATGAAAATTCCAATATGTTTATTTGTAATCTCTTTACAGAAGGACAATAAAGCAAGATGACAAGCTTTTAGTTCTAAAATGTTTATATGAAGTTGCTGTTCTTCCACCGTCCATACTCCTCCCATTTAAACTTCCATTGTTACATTGTTAACTCCCCATCCCTGTAATGATGCATCTGTGTATGATAATATTAGGTGCACCATGAGACATTCTTTTGATGCAGAAATTTATATTTTTTATCCACCATTGCAGGGTTGAATTTATTGAATCTGGAATTTTCATGAAGGAGTCAAAATTGCTCTTTTTCCATTTTAAATTAATATCTTTCACATTTTCAAGTGGATTATAGTATATAGTATAGCGCAGCATATTCTACCCCTGGCTCGGATGCAAAAAGTTAACCAATTATAATTAACTGTGCAAATTCCCTAATAGTTAATCTTCTCTTATCCATTATATCTGTACACATTTGTATGCTACTGCCTTTTTTATCTTGGGTCAATCTAACTGTCATTGTTTCAGAACATAAATCCTACAAATACTATCTGTTTAGAGGGAATCAAGCTTGACTTCCCAAGAGAGAATCAAGCTTGACTTCCCTGGATGTACTCTCAATCCTAGACTGTCAATTAACAAACAGTATTGTGGTCTGTAATGGTATTATCACAATCCTCATACGATTTTCCTTGTAAACAAGAATCACCTATGTAAGCAGTACTAATGTGTCCTTTTTGGCATATATTTACAAATACTGGTTTTAAAATGTTTGTAAATACCCGTGGTGATGTACTTAATCCCATGATTAATGCTGTAAATTGAAATTTTTGTCCATTATTTTGTCCTGTCTTATAGATATGGAGTAGTAAGCGTCTGATAAATCTACAGAACCAAAATAACAATCCTTCCGCATAGAGTTTATGGCAGTTTTTAATGTTTCCATTTCAAAATGGATGTGTTCCATGTTATTATTGAGTATAACACACACTCGGCCATCTTTTTTAGGTCTAATAAAAATATTTGAAATATATTCATCTTCATCTGTATCCAAAACTGGCCCGATGATTTTGCACTCTATGAACCTATTTATTTCACGATCAATTTCTTGTTGCTCTATTTTGCTAAACTTGATTGGTATAGGTAATCCATATTGTTTTTGTTTTATTATTTAGTTCTACAGAGTTCCCACCTATAGTTTGTAAAATCCATCTATCCGACGTAATTTTACGTAATTTTACTTCATTGATATTTATTTACCGCTGTTTTCCCAGCAACAAAATTATCCTGAGTATTTGTCAGTTTATATGTAAAACAACCCATTACTTACTGTCACTGTCTTAGTAATTGTGTTGTTGTCTGTATTGTTTTGGCTGCCCTTTGTATGCCTTTTGATGGGTATTCACTTTCTTCCCAAATTTGTTGTAATGACTGACAGTTTGTGACTGTGGGAAGCGAGGACTCGGTGGTGGTTGTGCCAGCGCCCCCCACTTTTCCCCTGAAAGATCAACCTTAGGTTTCACAGCTGATGTGCTAGGGGTCAATTTAATGGATTTGACATCATTCAAGACCTTTGTTTCATCTTGTAAATTGTCTCCAAATTTGGCCAAAGTCAGTTGCTCTGAATCACAGAGTGATTTGAACCGATACTCTAAGTCCTTCTTCACTTTATTGCGTCTGATGGTTTGTGCTGGTCACAGCCTCACAAAGGATCTTAATAGTATCGGTTATGAATCCCTTCAATTCATCGCCCTGACATTTTGGTTTGTCATGTAACGTGCAATTAATTGGCACTATTGCTGCACTATAATTCCCTATGGCTTTCTAATAAATTACATCGTGTGACCTTGTGTCACGTTTCAGCTGTTTCCAGAGGAAGTTGTCAATTTTTGGCACCTGAAGCTTTTTCTTCTCTTTCAAAGCTTTACTTCACACCCCATCCTTGTCCGGTATACTGAGTAGTGCTTTGTTTACTACCATCGCTAATCCTTTACCGACGTTTTCCACGGTCCCAGATTCTTCTTTGTAAAAAATCTGCCGATTTCCGCTAACAAATCATCGTTCTCTGTGTCATCCGTCTGTCATCGTCCATTGACGTTTGTTTGCATTTCATTTCACGCATTTCTGATCAGTTTTCAACCAGTACTTGAAAGCGTTTTTAACATTTTCCGCCGCACGCTGAAATTAGTTTAAATTACCGTATTTGTCGGCCTATAACGCGCATGCGCATTATATAATACCGCGCACCCCGACTTTGGGCCTGAAATCCTTGGGAAAAAACTTTTTGTTATGTATTGTAGCGTAAACCGCGCATAAAAAACATGTGTTTCAATTTCAGGACAGCAGAGCGCCATTTTGAATCATTGACCAAAGAGGAAATGTAAAACGAATTTTGATTGGCTAAAACAAGCTGCATGTTAGACTGTGTTTTTTTACTCAAGTGTAAAAACTTGTACTGTTGAGTGTACTTTTGTTGGTTATGTGTTCAACTTTTATTACGATCATATTAAATATATTAATCTGGCGTTGTATGACTGGTGTTGTTTCCAGGTTACCAGGTATTAACTCATGCTTGTCAATTTGAAGGTGTTGACAATTTGAAGGTGTTGACAGTTTGAGAGGTTTCTCGAAATGATATGCATTGTTTTGTGGCATCACCTATTAAACGCATTTTCCTAACACATCGTGTCAGCACCTACTCAAACTTCTGAAGTAATCAAGGACAATTAAGGAATTGACATTTTTCTGCGTACATGTATTGTTACATCTTTGTTTAATATTCACCATAGTCATCGTTGTTTGCGGTCAGATTAGCAAAAACCAAACACTTCACACATTTTCCCAGTCAATTAAACCCTTTATGAATAATCAAGATTCTACGTTGTCAAAATTCAGAATCGACTTTAACAAATAAATATGTGTGGTAGTTACCCGGTAGTCGTCGTTAGGAAGGAAACATAATATTCTATTCTATTCCCTTTAAACCAGTCTGCGTTTTAAGGAAACCACAGCCTCGTTATCATTTCACTTTGCCGATTGATGTAAACAATGATATTTTTCAACATTTCAATGGTATTGTCAACATTATTCAACAAAACACACGATAAAGCTTGATTTTATTATTTTTATTGATACTAAGCATATAACATCGAACACATGTTATTGAATGAATAGAAACAAGCCAACTTTCTTTTGATTCAATCTCTCTAGTAAAAGGCCGGTCTTGCGACTTTTTGAAATCCACAAAACTGCTCGACTTGGCTGAAAAAAAAAGGTAAAACATTACTTGTTGCTTAAACCGAGGTATACGGTACTGTTGAAAGTGTTCAGAATGTTTTCTCCTTTTGTGAGAAATGCGTCCATTCTTTGTGGTGACGTACTTCCGGTATTCCGCCCTGGCCGTCGGCCAATTCCCCATCATTGGATGTTGCGGGTTGTTTGTTCATTTCTTATTTCTCCTCTGAGAAATGAAATAAGTATTGTTTATCAGTCCGATAAACACTTTTAACAATAAAGTTCCAGATAATTTTGTCTTTCAGACATGGCACGTATTTACTGTCCGTAAAACATTTGTTCATAGAAACAGTTCACCAAGTGGCGAGTACTGTACTTTTCTCTGAACATTACAGTCCAGACTCTTTCGTACCCTTCTCGTTGAGATATGTCACGGTTTTGTGAGCTTGTTGGTGGAGGGACTTTAAACCTTAGAATGACACACACACACACACACACAGATTCTCCGAACAAAGGGCCCAGTCGTTGAGACTGTTTTTATCCAAAATCCCACATGACATTCGAGTATTTTGACTGACATTCCCTGTATTGCTATCTTATGAATCGTAAAATTAACTTTTTAAATAAATTATATCATTTTTAAAACCACTTTCACTGATTTTAATCGCTCTAATTAATCTCCTGTTCCTGCATAAATTTGAAGCCTCGTTATGAAACTGCATAGATAATGAGCTACGTCATCTCTGTGGGGTCCACTTAAGGTGTTAGTGGCGATAAAGGTAAAAAGAATGATCATCAGTTTGCTAAATTAGACATCGCAGCTTCATTAAACATATGGCACCTTCATCAAGCAGAAACTAAATAAAACGATTCTGAATCCATTAGCTAACCTCAGGGACCAGTGACTTAATCAAAAAGATGTACCATACCAAGTTCCAGATCGTTTAATAGAAATTGCTTTCGCTTTAAAACAAGTGATTATTGAGAGAAAAAAATAGTTTCTTTATTAAGGGCAATTAGGTGGCGACCTGATTTCATGAATTGGCAAATGATATAGTAAACAATGCTTAGAGATGAACAGTGTTAAGAGTTGTATGGAACTATTTTTTTTAAAGGATTCGGCTTCAAAAGAAACAACAGCACTAAATTTAACCTGTCTAAAGGTTGATCAAATGTTCCATGAACTATTTACCATATCAGGTGATATTCACTTAACTAACCGTAAGTCCCTCATTTTGACAAAATCAAGGGCAAGTCATTTTGTTAAGCCATTTATAAGCCATTTATAATTTATCTAAATAAAAATTCCATGTTTTGTAGTGTTGTTCCGATTAATCGATTAGATCGATCATCGATCAGTTAAGCCTTTAGTTTGATCAGTTTGATTACAATTTTTCATGATGACTTTACTCATCTCGGTTGTTGCAAAATATTGGCTTAAATTATTTCATTCTCTTATACTAAAATGTTACAATTTTGCAACAAGTACCAGTAATCACATATGATATCTCTAGAGGGTATCACAACTTATACTTCAAATAAATGCTGGTCAGTTTCATTCAGCTGCTTTATTACCAGAACATACGCTCGTACTTGAAATGTGTTTCTTTCCTTTATTATATTCTGAAAAAGGATTACACTTGTGTTATATTTAGCAGCCATGTTTAATCGATTAATGATCGATCAGCGGTTGTGTAAATATTCTGATGATCGATAACGGATTTTCAGCCGATTCCCGACACTAATGTTTTGACATAATCAAGGGTGTGTAATACACCCAATTTTGATAATTGTCAAACTTGTCTGAGATCTTAATGAAACTAACCAACAAATAAATGTTGGTGAAAATCAGAAGCAGTTTACTAAAGTCATCACATAAGCTATTTGAAATTCCCTTTTTTTATAATGTCTACTTGAAGCTGAATGAGTGGCTCAATGCTCAAGATTATAGTGTGTCATCCTCAAATACCAGGGCTGACCGAGGAAACTTTTAGACGGGGATAAAATTCACTACTTCACCAGGCTGACATGCATGCCGTCCTGGCCTACCCTTTATATGCTGAACGGCAAGCAAGGGAGATGCTAGATACAAAGTCTTTGGTTTGACAACTGAACCCCCAATCTTTGCATGCGAGACAAAAGCTTTACACTAAGCCACTGCCGCGGTGCTTCATCATAAGATTGAGACGAAAAGTATCATTCTACCGAAACAAATTTGTAATTTCTTTTGGACTCAGTCGTTTGTAAAATAGGGTATTTCTTTGCAATTTGCCATGACTAAAACAGTTGTTCCGATGGTAATTTTTTGTTCTCAAATTTAAGTCTGCAGATCAATAAGGTGATGCCACAGACAAAACAAGCAAATTGTTTTTAACTGGTTTGACAGTTATAAGAAATGAAGTGTTTTGTGCCTTCAAATACAGCACAGACTTGTATGAAATTGAAAATCTCTACCTTCAGGCTCTAAAAACAAATCTTCCACGTTTTCTGTAAGTTAAAAATGCTTAAAGCTTATTGAAAGCTTACTTTCAAACTGTTGAGAGCTGCATAGCCTGCATTTAGATGAGATCTGCAGTTAAAACAAGAGGTCAATGACCTTGAAGCTCTACTGATAGATTTTGATAGCCAGATCAGTCATGGGAACCTGTGAAGTTTTATGGAAATAAGACCAACACTTTCAGAGAAGTAGTCGCCACACATTTTTCCTATATCACTCTATGTAAACAAAGATGGCCACTGGCAGCCATGTTTGACATAGGATCAAAATGAATTTGTTTGGGACCAACTACATGTCATGACAGTCATTTTAGTAAAGGTTCCAAATTAATACCAGTTATGGTTTTTGAGAAGTAGTTGCCACAAACTTGTATTTAAGCTGTGGCAGCCATCTTCAATTTCCGGCCAACCTTGTTTTTAACTTGGGACTAATTGGACATCAAGACCAACATTCCTGTAAAGTTTTATGAAAGTAATTCTGGTAAAAGTACGAAACCGATACCACTTATGGTTTTAGAGAAGTAGTCACCACAAAATTGTATTTAAAATCTATTTCTAGCCATGGTAGCCATCTTGAATTTTAGGTCAACCTGATTTTTACTTAGGTCCAACTAGACATGGAGAGCAATATTCCTATATTCTTAAATATTATGATTTATTATGCAACATTACCTATTCATAAATATAGCAGGTGACCATGTGTGACCAGGTCAAAGGTCATGTTGTGCAATTATCTCACCAGTACAAGTAGACTTTCTCTTGTCGCAGTGGTTATATTTGGAAAATCAGAATCAAAATAAAATCTTAAAATCCTACAATTTCTTTTCAGTCTTTTCTGAGAGCCAAAAATACAAAGGAGACTTAATCCTTACCCCACTATGAATGTATAATGGACTGTCCTTTCTTTGAATTTGGACCAATTATTCCAATTCAATATCACTTGCGGTTTTTGAGAAGTAGTCGCCACAATCCTGAATTTCCTACTATCCTGAATTTTTTCTAGGATCAGCTAGACATCAAGAGCAACATCCTGTCAAGTTTCATGAAATCCCATTAAGTAGTTTCCGAGTAGTCGCCACAAGTTTTTCCTATATAACTCTATGTAAACAAAGATGTCCACTGGTGGCCAAGTTTGACATCCAATCAGAATGAACTTTAGTTGTCGTGGCAGTCATTTTGGTAAAGGTTCCAAATATATCACTTATGGTTTTTGAGAAGTATTCGCCACACAATTGCATTTTTAAAATCTAAGTTTAGCCGTGGTGGCCATCTTGAATTTCCGGCCGACCTGATTTTTTGCTAGGATCAACTAGACATCAAGGACAACATTCCTGTGAAGTTTCATGAAAATCTGTCAAGAAGTTTCAGGGGAGTAGTCGCCACGACAGACAGACGGATGGACGGACAGACGGACAGACGGACGGACAGACGGCATAAGCTCAGCTGATCTTTGATCGGTCGACCTATCAGTCGACACTGGGAGCTCGACTTGTGAGGAAGTGTCGATTCTTACGGATGGCAGGAGGTGTACAGTACTGCTGAAAATGACGTAAAGCACCATACAAACTAAAGTTATGGCGGACAAACAGACTATATGCCGCCTCCCTTCGAGGGCCCAAAAAGTTACAAGGAATGATACATTTGTGTTACAACAGACAGCAGCACAAGTTAACATACAAATCGTTCCATACACCTTGCCATGTAACGCAGGTGACGAGAAGATCAGAATGTTTATAAATAATGAATGCTTCCTGGGTGACCAATTTACAGCCACTAAAATTCAACTACCATACAGTACATTTGGCCAAATAATAGAGGCCAGAGTGACCAGACACAATACTGATTAGCGATGCACAAATATCTGAGGACCAATACAAAGTTATTAATATATAATATTATTCACACAGAAGTGATAAATAAAAGTCCATGCACCCAATATTGTAGATTCTCATTTGGAACTGTGGCAATGGGAATATAAACACGCATGTGAAAATTATTTCTCATTTACAAGTAAATTATTGCGATAATAACGAGACAATTACAGTAACATGTTCAAATGTTGTTATGGTATGGTATTTCTAACCATTTTCTGGCATTACTTATGAAAGGATCTAAGTACATGTACGGCGATCCTTTCATATCACAATTCTGACTTTACTTTGTTGTAAACTGTGGCACAGCAAAGACTTCTGGACTTTTGTGTCAACTACTGGTCTACTACAATGAGAAATATATCAAATTGCAATTAATCAATCAGATTTATCCAAATGATGTCAATGATCTCAGTTTCCCTTAAATTTCACAGACTTTATTTCTGTGGTTCTACCCAGGTGCCCGCCAGTGCACGAAAATTGCACCTGGGGTCTTCCTCCACCAATGGAAACTGGAAAGACACAATATATGACCATAGCTGTTGGTGGACTATAAAATCCAATGCAGACCATGGACCAACCAGACCGAGCACTATACTTTATATGCTCAGAGCACCAAGCAAGGGAACCATTTATACCACATGTCATATAAAGAATAACTTTCTTTTTTCACAATGCTGTACTTCGAAATGAGGATGATGTGATAACATGGCTTGTTTTATTTAGAAATGATGACTCATTGGCTCATGTCCTCCAATGGATAAATGGACTACTCTTATTCCATGTAAAAAACAAAACAACTTTTGAGCAAAATGTACCAAACTTTCAGATAATAAAGGGCACAATTTCTGTCTTATAAATATTCTTTTCTACATTATGTTTATATCATAGTGTTGAATTACTGTCATGTGCTATATGATTGACATTGTTCATGCCTAAAGTATGCATTAATTTGGTCGAACATTTCACTTGACCATACCCTATCTATTTTTTATAAATGAATGACCAATAGCCCATAAAGAAGCTAACCCGCCAAATAACGGCAAAATTACACTGCAAAACTGAGCTCAACTTGTAAGTCAGGAAGTGTCGATTCTTAAGGATGGCGGGAGGCTTACATGTGTTGAAAACGACTTAAAACACTACACATTTTTTTTTAGGGTTGGAGGCAACATAGCTGTGTGTAAAAAATTTCCTAAACAACACAGAAATATGCACAAAAAATCAAGTTTCGAGTGGGGGTGGGGGAAGGAGAGGGAGAGATGCGTGGTTGGGGGATGAGGAAGAGGTGGGGATCAGGGGAGGGAGGGGGCAACATATATGTGTAAGAAACTTTGTGTAAGAAATGACCAAAACAACACAGAAATATGTAAAAATAAATAAATAAAAAAATCCAGTTTTGAGTGGGGGTGGAGGGGTGGGGGTGGGGGAGAGGCAGGGGGTGGGGGTGAGGGGGGTGAGGACAACATATATGTGTAAGAAGCTATATAAGAATTGACCAAAACAACACAGAAATATGTAAAAATTAATTAATAAATCAAAGGACTGAAGGTCCTGAGAGTATCCCACCCACACCACCAAATATTGGCCGCGATTTTTCAAAAACGGCCATGCAAAAGACGGCTGCACGGTTGGCTGCCTAATAACTTCCCCTCTGGAAAATAACCGATAGTATGAATCAAATTGAGTACAATGTACAATAGTACGAATCTAACTGAGTACGTAGTACGAAATTTCATAGGAGTTGTCGTTCTTGAATTCATTCTATTTTTAGAAGCAACAACGCCTTGATAAATCTGCTAACATACCAAACAAAGGAAACAGACCTATGATTTTCGAAAAATCGATTTTAGCAATTTTACGGGAGTTTTTCACACAATTCCGTGGGGCCGGGAGGAGGGTTAGAATTCCGTGAGATTTCATCTCACGCCGTGAGGTATCACATGTATGCAATAACTACAATATTTACTGACATTAAGTTCCCAATTTGTTATCTGGGTCATACGTCATGAGCGGCACATCCGGGTTACGATATATATGCGTGTCTTATTGCGCATAGTATTTCAGTTCCTTTTTCAAAAAAGACACGTATATACTGTATACAATGACAATTATTCACAATCAGTAGTTATATTATTCGGTATATATAACGTTCATGTCAGTCACCTTATGAAATTAAGTTATACTTGATGCAGTTAAAGGAACTACATTCTTGAAGTGCGTAAAGCACCCAATCCGATTGTTTTGGTGTATTAATGTGCATAATATTTCCGTAAACCTACAAAAAAGACATGTTTATACTGTATACAATTCAATTACAATTATTTCATTATTTCACAATCAGTAGTTAAATTACTCGGTATACATAACGTTCATGTCAGTCACCTTATCAAATTAAGTTGTATTTTGAAGCAGTTAAAGGGGACTACATTGCTTACAACGAACGGTAAAGCGTCTCATCTGTTAAAAACTCTCTATTCAGAAATTGCACTATATACATATACGGTATACACGATTCCAAAGAGTCAGCCATGCTGATGCATGGCGACTAAAAAAATCCAGTTTTGAGTGGGGGTGGAGGGGTGGGGGTGGGTGAGAGGCAGGGTGTGTGTGTGTGTGGTGGGGGGGGGATGAGGGCAACATATATCTGTTAGAAGCTATGTGGTAAGAAGTGACTAAAACAACACAGAAATATGTAAAAAAAAAAAAAAAAAAAAAAGTTTCGATTGGGTTGGGGGAGGTGGGGAGAGGCGGGGAGGCGGGGTGGGGAGGGGGCAACATATATGTGTAAGAAGCTATGTGTAAGAATTGACTAAAACAACACAGAAATATGTAAAAAAAAAAGAAAAAAAAAAGTGTGGAGGGGTGGGGGCAGGGGGGAGGGCGTGGAGCGGTTGGAGAGGGAGCCCATGCCCCAATATGGGTGAGGTATGAATAAGATGCATAATGCTATATTAAATCCCAAACCAAAATTATACATATATACATGCTTACATGCAAACCTAGATCTGCCTTTATTGCACATTTTATGGGCCATCACAATTTGGGTTCCTTGGGAGCCCAGAATTTGCAGATGACAAAATTACTTACGCAACCCTTTACAACATACTATAAGGAAACTAATTCCCAAATTTAGTTCAGCTAGGACAAGAAATGTAAGTGATATAGATCGTAAACACAGCTTACACGCAAAATTTGATGTGAAATAGACACATTTTAAGGGCTATCAGAATTTGGGTTCCATGTTTTTAGCTCGACTATTCGAAGAATAAGAGAGCTTATGTAATCACCCCGGGGTCGGCGTCGGCGTCCCACATCAAGGTGTGTGTGTAAGCTGTGTTTATTTTGGTTCCTGTAACGCATTGGCCACCATGGAACCCAAATTATGATAGCCCATTAAATGTGTCCCATTTCACATCCAATTTTGCGTGTAAGCTGTGTTTACAAGTCTATATCTCTTACATTTCTTACCTTAGCACAACCAAATTTGATCATGAGCTTCCTTATAGCATTATCTTAAGGGCTGCTTAAGTTTTTAAGTTTTCAGGATTGGGTCATTGTCAGGTCTATGTGTGACCTTAATGCTTGACCTATTGACCCAAAAAGCAATAGTATTCCTCCTACCATCAAGGGCAATGAAGTTTCACGAGTGTGAGTGTTTTACTTCTGGAGTTATCACCTAGAATGAATATGTACATATGAGGACATGGCGACCTTGACATTTGACCTTTGAGGGTTCCTCCTCTTACCAAGGGCAATGTATCGTTGATTAAGTTTCAATAGGCTGGGTGTTGTATACTTTCACAAATTTTGTTTGAAATGAGATATAATTATTGTTGACATATGGATGGATAATCCTATAATTATTATCACAATGTGTCTTATTTTTGGACTATAGTCCTTAGCAGGCGACAAAATTCGAGCACGCTAGAAGCCGCAACAGATCGTCAATGACAAAATGAAATCACTACGCTAACAGACAGGGCGTTAGCTGTCATTTTGATTTGGTGTTCATTCGCATAAAAGAGGTAAACACACCCCACTCACTGTATGCATATTCATAGGGGCCCTGGCCTTGCTTAGAGAAGAAATAGTTCTCCGGATCAGACAAATACCATCTAAATCGTAAATAAGCTGTGGCAAATGGAAAGAAAATTGAAGAATGTGATGTTTGGGCCTATACTTTTTTTCTACTAAGACAAGAAACAAGATGATATATTTTATCTCAAAATATTATAAACCCCGTTTGGACCCCGTACATCCAGCTTTGCAAACCTAAGATAAAGTAGCTCATTTGCATATTAATGTCGAAAGGACCAATGCTTCCGAGCAAAAAAAGTTATTTTTCAGCAAAAAAGAATAGAGGAAAACATTTGCGATATCAGCGAGAAAATGGAACATCCGTCACCTAATGGAGACAATCTTAAAGAAAGTCTTCGTCAAAATGTTATAATTGCAGAATTTATAAATTGTATTACTACGCTATAGAAGCGACATTTCAGATGCAATAGATTGAACTGATCACGCATTGATTTCATGACCCGTGATTACTATTAATTGAGTGGAGAATTTTTTTTCGAATCCGACTTTGTACAGATATGAATAATGTTGATCCGAATTAATAAATGATGGAATACATACCACAATAAAAAAAATATGTTAACAATAATAAAATTAGATATATTTTTCCTAAAAGGATAACTCAAACAGCCCATATTTCTATCTGGTGCAAGCGTCGAAATTCAACAATTACAATCTGATCCCTTCGAACTCAAGAAGACGCTTTCCGCCAGTTTTGTCAACACAGAACCAAATTCGACACAGAACACAGAACTTATGTTCATAAATCAATGGTAGCAACCTACGTCAAATGCACGCGCTAAAACAGATCCGTTTACATACACAAGAAGCTGGATTCAGGAGCTGGTAAGTGGATTTTTATCAAGATTTACGAAACATTTGGTTAATTGACAATGCCTACCGTACCGCATGGATGAAAAACATTTTATTAAACCTTAATCTGTAAACTCCCAGCCGTTTTTCAGTTTACTTCGATACAATCTCATTTCAAAGCCAGGTACCGTTTACATTTTGGTGGAAATGCGATTGTATCGAAGTAAACTAACAAATGGTTGGGAGTTTACAGCTTATTTAAGGTTTAATAAAAGCCTTCTAATCCATGCGGTACGGTGGGCTTTGTCGATTTACCAAATGTTTTGTAAATCTTAATAAGAATCCATTTACCAGCTACCGAATCAAGCTTCCGTGTATGTAAACGGATCCGTTTTTGGCGTGTGCCCGCGACGTAGGTTGTTACCCTTGTAAATGCACTCAACAGAACTGTTCAATTTCCAAAGCCCCTAGTCCATCAGTGCTTTCAGTACTTTGATTACTCATCTAGATGTATCTGAGTGTTTTGTTTCAATGTGCATGAAATACAGCCCCTAAAGGTTGGTGTGTGCTCATCTGAGATACAAATGCACTGTTCAGTCTATCTGAGATACTCATGCACTGTTCAGTCCATCTGAGATACTCAGGCACTGTTCAGTCCATCGGAGATACTCATGCACTGTGGCAGTGTTCAGTCCATCTGAGATACGCATGCACTGTTCAGTCCATCTGAGATACGCATGCACTGTCCAGTCCATCTGAGATACTCATGCGCTGTTCAGTCCATCTGAGATACTCATGCACTGTTCAGTCCATCGGAGATACTCATGCACTGTTCAGTCCATCTGAGATACTCATGCACTGTTCAGTCCATCTGAGATACTCAGGCACTGTTCAGTACATCTGAGATACTCAGGCACTGTTCAGTCCATCTGAGATATGCATGCACTGCTCAGTCCATCTGAGATATGCATGCACTGACCAGTCCATCTGAGATACTCATGCACTGTTCAGTCCATCTGAGATACTCATGCACTGTTCAGTCCATCTGAGATACGCATGCACTGTTCAGTCCATCTGAGATACAAATGCACTGTTTATTCCATCTGAGATACGCATGCACGGTTCAGTCCATCTGAGATACTCATGCACTGTTCAGTCCATCTGAGATACTCATGCACTGTTCAGTTCATCTGAGATGCATGCACTGTTCAGTCCATCTGAGATACTCATGCACTGTTCAGTTCATCTGAGATGCATGCACTGTTCAGTCTATCTGAGACACTCTCATGCACTGTTCATGTCTTTGCAACTGTTTGTTAACAAGACAAGCACACCTACTACAAGACCACCATGTTCCCACTTGAATATTTCTTTATGTTCCCACTTGAATATTTCTTTATGTTCCCACTTGAATATTTCTTTATGTTCCCACTTGAATATTTCTTTATTGAACATACAAGTTCACTTTCATGCCAAATATATTCAATTTAAGCAAACTGTTGAAAGTTGGAGAATAGACATCTTATTGATTTAGAATATATATTTTATTCATTCTCTGGCCAAAAAGTCTCTATATATCCAATGAATTTAAACATATAACAACTAAATGTCATAGCTAAAATCAAAGTTTGAAAGGTCTAGTGCAAAAGATCAGGAGCTTATTATTCCATACAGAAACAGGTTTAATGTCAAAGCAAGCAAATCTGACAGTTCCCATTTTAGGACTGTTTTAAAAGATCTTATAAATTTGTCTTTCTGAGAGCTGAGTTTGGAACAAAAAAATGCTTGAACAGTTATTGTTTACATTTTTAGATTCTGTTTGTAAAATAGAATTCATCTGCTTAAAAAGATGGGTTTTTTAGTTGCAAGACTATAAGAATCTTTCATGGGTATCCGGTGAAGATAGGCAATTCCAACACGAGGTGTAAATGTTTATATCGGAACTGAGGCTGCCGAGGTTCCGATTAAAACAGATATACCGAGGGTTGGAATTTTCCTATCTGGACTGGATACCCATGATTAATTCTTTTTCTTGCATACCATTTACACTCTGTGCGTTGACATCGCCAACTAAATACTACCGTTTTGCATAGACTGCTTCACTGCGCAATGTCCCATTTAACAAACTCAAGCAAGCTGTGTTCTATTTATAAAACTGGAAATATACACTGGCCAATCGTTCTGGGGCTAAACTAATCGATAATGGCAGCGTTCTACAGTCATTTATATTTAAATGCTGTGGAGCAGTCTAGGTTTTACATGTTTATTTACATAACGACATCTGCAACTGTCACTGTCAGTATCAGCACGCGACTTTTATCTTCCCCCATGTGTAAGATTAGGCTTTTCAGCACCCATGTAAAAAGCGGATCACCTTATCCGGTATGCAAGAAAACTGATTTCCGCCCAAATATTGGTAGTTAAAAAACACGATAGGAAACAACAGAATTCTCATGCGTTTGTTTTAAATTGCTGACTCACAGTTTCATTACCCCTCACCTAAAAACCTAAATAAACTCCCCAAGAAATACTTAGAATCAATATTTTGCTAAAACATTATAATAAGCAATAAAGATTTTGTCTTTAAAGATGAATGGCCACCTTTTTTGTAGTATTATCAATTAACAAATTTAACTCTTAAAGGTGAAATAGTGTGTGTCTTTTGAGTATATATTCGGAAATATATGTATATAATATACAATCTGTTCAAATCTTACACTTATTGGTTGTCCCGTTTTCTCACAGTAGCCAATTTTATCTCATAGCGCACACGCTTCGAGTTTCGCCCTGGTAAGTGGCACGTGATCCTGTGACGTCATTGGTACCAAGCGATTAGCGGTGTCGCATTGAGCTGTATAGTATTGTCTATGTAGGATTACGTTTTATGGTACTTGTTAAAAATGCCGTGTGCTGTTGCTGGGTGAAAAAGTTTGCATAAAGAAGGACAAGATAATAACTTAAGTTTCTTTCGTTTCCAGAATCGAGATAAATGATCGATATATTAAGATTTGAAGTGTGGGTAGCCAGCCCGTTACCGAAGAAAATCGCCCGACTCGTCGAGAAAGTGGGAACCTACGAAAGATGAGCGAGTTTGTAGGAAACATTTTGAGTTGACCTCGAGGGAAGTCCATCCTTTGGTTTCATTATCTTTGAATTTGGAGAACAAAAGGCCATGCATATTAAAATCAACAGCGGTACCAACGATATTTGACTATAAAAATGAGAAGTGCATAACCCCGCCGTCTCCACGCAGGTTGTATTCGCTTATTCGACGGCGTTGAGGCGGAAATTCATACATGAAGTAAGATTAAAATTTATGTTCAATTATCTTAGCACCTCATCGGGTATAAGTATGATAAATTGAAGAAAGTTGTATAGTCTTAGATCTTTATATACACCGTGAATGTTTAGCTGTTGAATTAGAAGCATGCGTCTTTAAGTGAATCAATGAAGAGTTGACGGCGCTAATAATATGTAGCCATCTTTTTTGAAAATATTGCTAAGAACGTTCAGCATATAAATTTAAATGAATCCGGTGAAATAAACACTGCGTCTTGTTTCCAAATTTTAATTTTAATCATTTTAAATTATTCACCCTCTTCTGCCAATAGTGTTATAATTACATATTATCAACATATATAGGTCTATGGATTTGAAGAAAAAAAAATGTTTCATGGATATCTATTACAAGGCAGAAAATTAATAATATTTCTAGCTTTTATATTAATTCAGTAATGTTTTATGGCAAAGCAACAACAATAACGCCTCTTAGCTTGTGCAATAAGTAAAACAAGTATAATAGAATAATATACTTTATATTATGGTAATTTGATATGTTTGGTCTGTTTTCGATCTGTATATCAGGAGTAAGTATACATGAGTAAGTATACTTACTAACTGTCTATATCGTGCTCATAATACATTTGGCTATATAATTTTTTCTCTCTTTGTGCGTGACAAATTAGAGCTCGCATATCATGTGATATATCCGTCTTGTGCAATACGCATCTGCCCTTGGCGGTATTACACCGCTCAACTTGAGTAGTTGCAATAAACAGGAAATATATCATAAAACTAGGTTTCCCTAAATGGTGCGTGCTTTTGTGATATACCGACGTATGTACCCTAATTAGGCTGTACTTCAATAGTGCACCGCAATATTTGATTAGTCTGTATTGATATTTGGGGGCAGTGGAGACTAGAGAGCGTGTCATATTGCAAACACCGCTCCTAGAGTGTTTGGTGTTGATGGCGACTTATGGCAAATATATAATACTATAGAAATTATGGTGCCGAAATTATTTGCTGTTTCATTTATTATTGTTTTTATTCATTTTTTATCAATTATGGATAATATCTAATAAATATATTTGTTCCATGTCTACTTATCGGCAAAAAAAATCTGACGCTCGTATTAATGTATAGGTATTAGACCAGGTCCATTCATTCGGAATATACTACATTTCGCGGTTATTGTGTATGTACCAAGATATTGCAGTGTTGCGGGTGATTTACTGTCAGATTTTGATGAAAACAATGTTTACGTTGTTTTTTGTTTGTTGTTGCTGTAAGTGTATAAATACACTATTTTGTAAGATTAGTGAATAGTGTAATGAACCGCTGAACGTAACGAATGACATGACACGATAGTCTTTACAAGCTCTCCATTTGCACCTGCACCGCGTTCGACTTCATCATCAGTTGATGAATCCGATGTATTTTCGTCCTCAGACACGTATTCTGGCTCAAAATCGTAAGGTTGCACATTGTGTAACCGTCTTAACACAGGCATTTCCTCTGACTCAGTATCATGATCGCTTAAATCTCACATTTTCACACAAGGTATACTGTTTTGCGTTCAGTCCCAATGTAAACAAAAAATAGTTTGTTCCCAATGACGTCACTTCCGGTAATTCGCAAGAGTTTTTCCCCTTAATTTTTTTTCGATTTTTTAGCAATGCCTGTTCGCCTGTTCGATTTTTATCTTTAAAAACATATTTTCACTGAACATACATCAATGGCATAGTAAAAATCGTATTTATAATGATATTTAATACTTAAAAACATATCAAAAGCGGATTTGTTGATTTAAGACCAATTTCTGCTTTAAACATCATATGAACAATTCTTGATAGTCCCGGAGAGAAACATATATTTAAAAACACTACTAAGTTGTATTTAAAAATAAGTATTATTGATACTACTTTTACTACCGCGTGACTGCACGGGGAAATGAGGTAAATCTGAATTGTATAGCTGCACAACTATTGCCAGATACTTGATAAATACAGTTACCTGTGGATTAATTTACCAATTCAAAGTTTTCTACGTCATCAAATAAAATCTTATTCTCGCTTTTCACACAGATATTGCAATGTGTGAATTGTAAATATATATTTTTGTGTATTGATTTCGATTTAATAAACAAAAACATGTTCATGAAACAAAACATGGCTGGTGATCTTTAATTTCCATTTATTTAACAGCACACATCAATCTGATAATTTCATTTCAATTATTTTAGCATCAGAAAACAGCATTTAGAGAGAACATGACAGTGTTAGTACAACTGCAGTTTGCAACACAAACTTAAACATTACATCTTATGTGAATGATGAATTACTTAACTATTCATTATTTACAACTGTATGTTAATTGTGACAATTTTTGGACCATGAAGGCCTATTAGAGCCAACATTTAATTTAATTTAATTTAAATTTACCTACCAATATACATGGAATGAGAGCAGCATTTTGCAGAAAATAATACAATTCATATTTTATCAGTAGTGCTGGTGTAAATGATACAATGTGATTTTTTTATATTTGTACATTTTAATTTTTTTGCTTTATGAAAATGTTCGAGAGCATTTCATTGGTTATGCATTTACAAACGGGTGAGTGAGCATTTAAACTCAAATCTGGAGTACTGAATATGCATACAAAAAACATTGTACGCAAATAACATTGTTTACATTGCGTCTCCTTGTAAGTTTTTACATTTCTGTTTAGCTCTTCTGCTCGTCTTAAAAGGAGTTTGAACAATTTAGCAAGAAAAGTAAACTGGTTCTCATTTACAATATTAAATAACAGCATAGAGTTGCGCACAACAAGTCAGCCAATCACTGTTTCCAAGATGGCGAAAGCGATGGCAGAATATTTTTCCATGCCCTGTCATTGTCATTAACAGCAAGAATGGTTTGATAATCAATGAAATCTTACAGAGGGTGATTTCGTTAAAACAAGAGGCCCCTATCGCTCTACTTGCTATTTGGAGTCCAGGGTGGCGGTGGTTGGGGGATGGGTGGTGGTGGTTGGGGGGTGGGGATATTAGTTGATTGTACATATGACAAAACCCTTTGCCCTGCATTGAGCAGATCAAGGGCCATAACTCTGGTATTACTAATCCGATTTGGCTGGTTTTCAAACCTGTCCAAGCTTTTATTGATATTCACAACCGGGTAAAGTTTAGTAAAGATCGGATAAAAAATAAAAACCCTATCCTCTAACGGACATAAAAATAAAAGATAAATGTTGCTTAAAAAAAAGTTTGAAAACATTTTAATAACTAAAAACAATGGAGTTTACAGTTTGTTGATATGACATTTAAGTGCATTTATTTAAAAACAAAATGCCATTCTAAAAAAAAAGAAAGAAAGAAAACAAAAAACAAAAAAAATCAATAAAAAAAGATTCATCAGCCACAAAAAGTAGGTCAAGGACATAGATGAAATTCATGCATCCAAAAAGATGCACTACCCAAGCCACAACTCTGTCAAAATAGAATGTTACAAAGATTAAGAAATAAACTAGGTTTAAAGCATCTAGTGCATAATTATAGTTCATGAGAAAGTGATGTAAATGTAACAATTAGTTATCTGCCCTTTGCTTGGAGGGTGAAGGTCACATCCACATTTGCTTTTTAACACGTTGTGATGTACAACTATAAGTGAAGTTTGAAAGGTCTACTGCATAAAGTTTGTGAGAAAGTGACCTAAACACAAATGTTGAAGGTAAACATTATTAAGTTATCTCCCCTTGCTTGGAGGGTCAAGGTCATATCCACATTTGCTTTGTCATTGCAATGTACCACTCAAGATACAACTATAAGCCAAGTTTGAAAGGTCTAGTGCATACAGTTTGTGGAAAAGTGACATAAACGCAAAAGTTGAAGGTAAAAACTATAAGGTTATCTGCCCTTTGCTTGGAGGGTCAAGGTCACATCCACATTTTCTTTGTCAAGTTGCGGTGTACTACTCAAGATACAACTATAAGCACAGTATGAAAGGTCTAGTGCATACAGTTTGTGAGAAATTGACCTAAACGCAAAAATTATTAAGTTATCTACCCTTTGCTTGGATGGTCAAGGTCACTTCCACATTTGCTTTGTCATGTTGCAATATATCACCCAAGATACAACTATAAGAAAAGTTTGAAAGGTCTAGGGCATACAGTTTGTGAAAAAGTGACCTAAACGCAAAAGTTGAAGGTAAAAATTATTAAGTTATCTGCCCTTTGCTTGGAGGGTCAAGGTCACTTCCACATTTGCTTTGTCACGTTGCAATGTACCACCCAAGATACAACTATAAGCAGATTGAATAGTGCATACGGTTTGTGAGAAAGTGACCTAAACGCAAAACTTGAATAATGCCGCCGCTGCCGGAAAAGCAACACCTATGTCTCTTTTTTCTTCGAAAAGGCGAGACAAAAACTGCAGAGGAGTAAAACACACTTTTAACAAAAAGCTGTGAAAGACAACTGGCATGTGATTACAATATCTTGAACAATCTTGGTTTCTCAGAATAATTATCTCCCTTTATAACAAATGATAAACTATAATAAAATACACACTTTTTCCTTAACAACTTGTTTGTGGAGCCATGACCAACTGTTTTTCCTTCATTTTTTTAATACTGTAAAAGTGAATTTCAGAGCATCTAGCCAATATTGTCTAGACGGAGAAAACTCTATGTTTCCATTTCAACCAAAATAACCTCCCCAGACTAAAAAGAGGTAAGAGCTTAAGAGAATGTTTGATGACGCGAGATGATTAATTAAAGTAAAGAAATGACTAAAAACAGAAATCCCATGTGGTATTAATCCAAGGAAGAGTTATGGCCTATATTATGTTGAAGACTTGTTTGAAGTTTCAATCCATTATGTGAAGTTAAGCTTCAAAGAGACATGATTATGTGCAAAATTTAACCAATGTTTTCTTCGTTAAAGCAGTACAGTCCCTATTTTAACTGGTAATAACTCATGAATATGAATGAGTCACGTGTGAAGTAGTTTCAAATCGACGAACACCCCAAAAGTCGGTATATAAGCAGAAATCGATGCGTAAAATTTCACATTTTTATTTAGCCTCCGTAACATCGATAAATATGTGATAAAAAAATAGTTGCCCAGAACGGGATTTGAACCACAGTCTTGCACTTGCAAGTTTTGAAAGATGTACGCTGAACCACTAGACCACTGCTATTTATTGGTATGTTGTAGCATTTTTAACACTAAATAGACATTAGGTAATAACAAGCGCGCGAACACAAACTCATCAATCGCTAAATAACAAGTCGAGATTTGGTTAATTTGAGGCGAAGTATTAGTTTCATATTGATAACATACAGTATTACACCAGGCAATGTTAATTTACACGTGCGACAATATGGACTACATATTTATTGATCCATCTTTAGTTGCGTACAAATATGTTAAGCTATTTTTTCAAGTAGCATTGTAGTTCAGTGGATAGAGCACCGGACTTGAAATCAGAAGGTCGAGCCCCGAAAGAAGCTAACTTTTTTTTCTGTAAAAATTACTGTAACCTGTGTATAGGTAAGATGTGCACTGGTCGATGTATATACAGTAAATGATTTCCTGCGCTATATTTGCTCGCTTAAATACCCGATTTCGACATGAGCTGGTGAACATGAAGTTACAACTAAAGACACGCCTACAAAGAAGAAAGCAATTGATATAGGGACTCTGTAGCTTTAAGAAAGGGGCCATAGTTTCATTAAATTAAAAGCATGAGTTATAGCTGTATGATGTTGTCTTATGATGCCAAATACATGTGTGAAGTTTTAATCCATGATGTTAACATAATTTAAAGGAAAAAAAAAGATATTTACTCGCAAAATAATCTATGTGTCTCTTTATTAGCTAGACTGACCGGGTGCTTTTGGAGCCCATGTGTCCAGTGCCAGAATGTATGGAACATGATTGTTGTTATAACTTTACTGCAGATATGTAAAGCTTGGTGATGACATTTAAGGTAATATCAAACAAGAGACCCAAGATGCCCTGTAGAGGTTCTAATTGCAGAAAAACAATAACGTGGCTCCAGCGTAAATGGAGTGTCTACAATAGAACTTGCAGCAACTCTGCAGTTCAGGGTGAGGAGGTTCTAGGCCCGTTCTCCATATTTTATCTCGATGTACATGGAGAATGAGCCTGGCATGTTCATTCCCGATAGGCGCCATAGAACCTTTAATGTGTTGGTGCGCTTTAAAACCCCAATTCAATTCTAATTGCTACCATTGAACAAAGCTCTTATATCAATAAAGTGAATGTATTCTGTCAGTCTGATGCGAAAAAACAACAAGTATCATCTGTAAAGCAGCATCAACAGGATTCAACACTATTAAGGGCCCTATGGCCCATTTGGTAAAAAAGTTAAGTATCAAACCCTGTCCAGAGAAGAATTTTGTTTTGCATTTTCCGTTTTGTTCAAACTGATGCCCCTTACTCAGTGGCTGAAAAAGCCATGACTTGCAACACCTCGCCTGTTCAAGAAGAAGAAGAACAACAGCAATGACGCCCTCCTTCCCCTCCCCAACACCCCACCCCTACCACTCAATGGCTGGAAAAGACACGACTTGTGACACAACTTGTTGAACAAAAAAAACCAAAAACAATGACACCCCACACTCAATGGGTGGATAAACCATGACTTACAACACACTGTTGAACGAGAAGAACAACAACAATGACACCCCACACTCAATGGCAGGATAAGCCATGACTTATAACACACTGTTGAACAAGAAAAAGAACAACAATGACACCCCCACTCAATGGCTGGATAAGCCATGACTTTTATCACACTGCTGAACAAGAAGAACAATAACAATGACACCCCCCAATCAATGACTGGATAAGTCATGACTTATAACACACTGTTGAGCGAGACAAACAACAATGACACCCCACACTCAATGGCTGGAAAAGTCATGACTTGTAACACATTGTCTGTTGAACAAGAAGAACAACAACAATGACACCCCCACTCTGTGGCTGGAAAAGTCATGACTTGTAACACATCATCTGTTGAACAAGAAGAACAACAAAGACACCCCTAATCAATGGCTGGATAAGCCATGACTTGTAACACATCGTCTGTTGAACAAGAAGAACAACAACAATGACACACCCCACTTAATGGCTTGATAAGCCATGACTTGTAACAAATCATATGTTGAACAAGAAGAACAACAACAATGACATCCCCTACTCAAGAGCTGGATAAGCCATGATTTGTAACACATCGTCTGTTGAACAAGAAGAACAACAACAATGACACCCCCTACTCAATGGCTGGATAAGCCACGACTTGTAACATTTGTCTGTCGAACAAGAAGAACAACAACAATGACACCCTCCACTCAATGGCTGGATAAGCCATGATTTGTAACACATCGTCTGTGGAACAAAAAGAACAACAACAATGACACCCCCCACTCAATGGCTGGATAAGCCATGATTTGTAACACATCGTCTGTCGAACAAGAAGAACAACAACAATGACACCTCCCACACAATGCCTTGATAAGCCATGATTTGTAACACATCATCTGTCGAACAAGAAGAAGAACAACAATGAAACCCCCTACTCAATGGCTGGATAAGCCATGATTTGTAACACATCGTTCGTCAACAAGAAGAAGAACAACAATGACACCCCCTACTCAATGGCTGGATAAGCCATGATTTGTAACACATCGTCTGTTGAACAAGAAGAACAACAACAATGACACCCCTTCTCAATGGCTGGAAAAGTCATGACTTGTAACACATCATCTGTTGAACAAGAAGAACAACAAAGACACCCCTAATCAATGGCTGGATAAGCCACGACTTGTAACACTTTGTCTGTCGAACAAGAAGAACAACAACAATGACACCCTCCACTCAATGGCTGGATAAGCCATGATTTGTAACACATCGTCTGTGGAACAAAAAGAACAACAACAATGACACCCCCCACTCAATGGCTGGATAAGCCATGATTTGTAACACATCGTCTGTCGAACAAGAAGAACAACAATAATGACACACCCCACTCAATGGCTGGATATGCCATGATTTGTAACACATCGTCTGTCGAACAAGAAGAACAACAACAATGACACCCCCCACTCAATGGCTGGATAAGCCATGATTTGTAACACATCGTCTGTCGAACAAGAAGAACAACAACAATGACACCCTCCACTCAATGGCTGGATATGCAATGATTTGTAACACATTGTCTGTCGAACAAGAAGAAGAACAACAATGACACCCCCTACTCAATGGCTGGATAAGCCATGATTTGTAACACATCGTCTGTCGAACAAGAAAAACAACAACAGTGACACCCCACATTCAATGGCTGGATAAGCCATGACTTGTATCACACAGATGAACAAGAAGAACAACAACAATGACACCCGACATTCAATGGCTGGATAAGCCATGACTTGTATCACACAGATGAACAAGAAGAACAAGCGCTCGATGACCGGACTGGACATAACAAGTACTAGAACATGTATCTTCAGAATCTTGCGGTGAAGGGTGACCTGTGAGTCCTGGCGCACACTCGACCAATTTTATTAACATGGTGACTCATATCTCCATGGTCGGTACAGAATACAAAACCATAAGAGCTATTATTCTTCTAGCTAGATGGTCAACACGACATCCACGAGCCTGTATCAATACATTTACATGAAAACTATGAACTCCTTGTGACGTATTGTTTACTAAATAACTGATTTTAAATCAATTTAATTCTTTTTCAGGTCAAAATCATTATTATATTGACATTGCAAATGGACTTCTCTGATAATCACTTTACTTGTAGAATCACTGTAATTACGTTTTCAGGTGAACAATGTATAAATTGTATACAGCACACAAACAGAAATTTATATGGCGCAAAAAACAAACAGAAACCTGCTGTATACAGTGCTCCCTGCTGACACATTTTTTCGAACATGAAATATTTATGAAGCTATTAGCGAAAACAAGAGGCCCTAGAGACATGGTGACACTCTACTGGTTTGGTAAGATAATGATCACACACAGGCTGAAAATAGATCATAATTATTAATTCATAATACATATAGTTGCAAATACAGCAGTTGGTTAACCAGATCACATAACCACTAATACGACTGTAGCCTTTGAAAACTTGCAGATAATTATGAAAGCTCTACATTTCTAGAAGGCTTTTTTTTGGCTCCTCTGACAAATTATATTAATTTCGATTTTAATTTAACATGGCTTATCAGTGACGTTATCACACACAGTTTCCTGATCAAATACCCATTGTTCATGTCAGTATCCGATCTTTGTGTGAGTAGCAGATAGAACCCCCTGTGTGACCCAGGGAGAGAAAACTTGTGTTATTTTAAGGAATAATTGATTGGATTAAGTCGGATTTTACGGTAACTCAGCATATTAAAGGTAACAATGACAAACCTTTTTGGATTAATAGGAAAATATTTAATCCATATTAATAACTCAAACGAGGAAAGAAAAACAAAAATAATGCCGTTTAAATGATCAAAATCCATTTAGTAATAAAAAAGTTATTGCAGTTTAAACTCTTAACATCTTGGATTTTTATCTGCCTGATTTTGTGTATAAACAGCCCGTGTCATCAGCTGAAGTGTGTATTGCGCTCTACTATTTTCATACAGTTACGTGTAACACCTGCTTTATTTGTAGGCATTGCGGTAAAATGCACTAATAGATAAAAATAAAAGACTATATGCTTTTTAAAGAGTAAAAAAAAAGCTTTCCAATGGTATATGACCGCCCCTTCACATCGGATCATTTCTATGTAAAACTAGGCCTCAAAGTTGATCAAATTTGACCTTGATTTAAAAATAGGATGAATCAAAATTTTCCACTGGTTTTATAGTCATATATTACCCATAGTTCCATGTAACATTATCATCTCATTTGAATAATGAATTTCATTGGTTATCCAAAGAAAACACCATTACATCACAAGCACCCTTCTGCCAGGAGCTAAAAATATAGCGAACAGGTTTTCCGAAATCCGTCGCGCATGCAATTTTCAGAAAATGTTTCTTCTATGATACTGGCTAGAAATTTACAGGTTAAGAGAACAAAGTTATAAATCTAACTTTAATTGGCAATATGACTTTATTCTGATAATTTTTAAGTCATTATTAACAGAGATATTGGTTATTAAACTTGACCTATTTTGCATTGAGGCAGACAGGAAACTCAAATATGGCGGATCTTCTGTCATGGTTATTGAAGGAGACGATTACTACTGTACCACATGATAATACTGCCGACTTCCATGTTTTGATCAGAATCTCTTGTGAGGTTAATGCTTGAAAACAAAAAAATGTAACCCAGATTTTTTGCTCCAAATTACCTACTTGTATCACTGTTCATTCATGATTAGTCAGAAGTATCATTTTTGTAATTATTTCTGGGCAAATACTGTGTTTACTAAAGAATGATCAGCTATTACTGAGGATCCATTACTGTCATAACAACTGTTATATACATGTATATAACTATGCATTGACTCATTAAACACATGTTCGATCTCACTGATAGTTTTATCAATCTCATACTTTAGGTTAACATATTTAGGGAGAAAACACTTTATATTGTCAATGTTCACTGACCATTTGACCATTTGACCATTTGACATAGTTTATAATAATAAGAAACAATAAGCATCTAAACGATCTCCACTAAGAAGAAAAGGTTATCGAGTTTCATTGAAATACGATTGAATTGAAATTTCATTGGAGAGAAGCAGGAATCAATTTGATAACCAACACGGAAGCGGACCGGATGGAAAGCACTTGTTAAAAAAATAGAAAAATAAGTTTGTGGAAAGTGTATTTAGTGACTCGTTTTCTTATCTGTTATTTGTACGCCAAAGACGTCACAATATTATAACAAATTGGAATCAGACATTATGAGGACAATGACCATTAATATGTTTTATGGACTACTTGGACTTTTAGAGCATCTCAGATATGAAGGAAAACTGTATATGCTGGCATATCTTGCCATATCTTGCACACAATCACACAGCATATATAACATAATACAATGCTTGCATCTTAAATGAATATGAGGATATGATTGTATGCTGCTCAGCTAGTATTATATCAAGTGGGTTTTCTAGTATTTGGGCATATATGTTTATATAAGTGGATCATAAAAAGCGTTGACAATGTAAATGCGACTGTTTCGTGTGTGTTTTAGTGTGTAGATTTGTTTGTGTTTGTTTGTTTGTTTGTTTGTCACTGTTAATTATAAGGATAAGACAATATTAGGCATTTTCTAACGAAATGAAATGTGTCGCCCTAAAAAGGGTCATTTTATGTGTGCAGACAGTCGACACTGTTTACTTTCCAGCCTTCTGGGTCTTCTTGGGCAGAAGTACAGCCTGGATGTTGGGCAACTCTTCATCATTACGGATAGCCAGTTGCAAGTGACGAGGAATGATCCTGGTCTTCTTGTTGTCTCTGGCGGCGTTACCGACCAATTCCAACACCTCAGCTGCAAGATACTCAAGGTGACTTCCTAATACTTTAAATACATTACTTATGCAAGGTTGTTAAAATGTGAAATAACATTTATTTAAATCAAATATTCTCCCAGAGTTCACATTGTCAGTAGAGCTAAAACTAAAACAGATCAACAAAAAAGTAATAATTAAATGAATTTCTACCACTGTTAATGTTTTTTCACCATTATTCATGCAATCATCATCAATCATCATCAATCATCATCATCAGTCATCATCAATCATCATCAATCATTTTTTCTCTGTGTTTCTGTTTTGTACACAAACTCTGTATTTAGGAGCCAAGCTAAGTTTCATCAAATAGATGGAGCCATTGTTATATTACAATACTCAAATTATATACAATTATACTGTCACCAACCTGCTCAAATGACAACCTTTATTAAAAGAACACCTCCTTTTCAAGAGACTACTATTTCAGTTACCTGGATTGTATTGTTTAAAATTAAAGTGCACATGTATGTAAGCACCCATCTGTAATGTTCTTCCGTGTAGAAGTCTCTTAATACACGCTCGACTGTATGTACGAGGGCTGTTCAAATAATATATGGACTTTTTCGATTTTGCACTCATTTTTTGGCGTAAACTATGAAAGGAAATTCGTCAACAAAAATACACAAAACTAAAGTAGCATAATGTCACTAGTATTCCAAAATTACAATTATAAAATTTTATGAATACTGAACAAGGAGAACTGATAAAAATAAATAAGTAGACACACTCTTCCGTGCTTTTACTTTGAAATTGACGACGTCAGACACTTGGAATGTTGATAAAATATTAAATAATATTAACTTTTAATAAAAATAAAAAAGTTAGTAAAAAAATGAAATATAAAAACTTATAAACTTTTAAAATCTTATATATTTTCTTCAAAATATATTTGTTAATGACGAATTCCGATATATATTAAATAAATACCGTAATTTACCTTATATAGTACACAGTTTTTTTACTTCTTTTAAGGTTTCCGAAAGGAAACAATACAATAAGCTTTTTTTCTTACATTTTATATGCAGAAAATTGATGTCAGACTAGAGAAAATCGCCGATAAAAACATCGAGGACAAAAGACAGACATTATAGTGAATGCCGATAATACTTTAATCATGACTTACTCGCTTTATACAAGTAATTTATTGACTTAATTCGACTTAGAAATGAATAAAGTTGATTATAAAACTTGTTTTTGGCGGTGCTTTAGCACCGTCAGAGGTATAATGGGTTTTTTCAATGGAATGCTAGGAATGTGACAAACCTAACAGCACAATGCAACACTATGCAACACTACGCTAGAAGAAGAAGTCTCTCATGCATGCCTTTAATAAATTCGATATTATGTGATCACTAACAGAAAATGATGATGTGTGTTCGCTTATACTGTGTAATTTACAAATATTGTCCTTGTGTGTTTGCTTACTGTTTAATTAACAAATATTCTCCGGTATAATGTTTTTTTTCAATAGAATGCTAGGAATGTGACAAACCTAACAGCACAATGCAACACTATGCAACACTACGCTAGAAGAAGAAGTCTCTCATGCATGCCTTTAATAAATTCGATATTATGTGATCACTAACAGAAAATGATGATGTGTGTTCGCTTATACTGTGTAATTTACAAATATTGTCCTTGTGTGTTTGCTTACTGTTTAATTAACAAATATTCTCCGGTATAATGTTTTTTTTCAATAGAATGCTAGGAATGTGACAAACCTAACAGCACAATGCAACACTATGCAACACTACGCTAGAAGAAGAAGTCTCTCATGCATGCCTTTAATAAATTCGATATTATGTGATCACTAACAGAAAATGATGATGTGTGTTCGCTTATACTGTGTAATTTACAAATATTGTCCTTGTGTGTTTGCTTACTTTTTAATTAACAAATATTCTCCGGTATAATGTTTTTTTTCAATAGAATGCTAGGAATGTGACAAACCTAACAGCACAATGCAACACTATGCAACACTACGCTAGAAGAAGAAGTCTCTCATGCATGCCTTTAATAAATTCGATATTATGTGATCACTAACAGAAAATGATGATGTGTGTTCGCTTATACTGTGTAATTTACAAATATTGTCCTTGTGTGTTTGCTTACTGTTTAATTAACAAATATTCTCCGGTATAATGTTTTTTTTCAATAGAATGCTAGGAATGTGACAAACCTAACAGCACAATGCAACACTATGCAACACTACGCTAGAAGAAGTAGTCACTCATGCATGCCTTTAATAAATTCGATATTATGTGATCACTGACAGAAAATGATGATGTGTGTTCGCTTACTGTGTAATTTACAAATATTGTCCTTGTGTGTTCGCTTATGTTTTATTAACAAATATTCTCCTAAGTAAATCCTTAGATTGTTTATGTATTAATAGGCGTTTCTCCCGGATTTTGATTATGACACAATTGACAGACGATCAGTCGGTGTTTGTAAACAAAAGGCCAATTATTCATTTGATGCCCTAAATAAGAAACAATGTTCAGAATAAAGACAATTTATTATTTATTTAGGTCATACATACATATTTTATCAAAATTTCACTAAGTCAACTTTTTATCATCTGTTTAAAAGGTTATTAATCGAGTTAAAATCATGCTACAAGCAAACGGTCTGTGTCTATATCAGGTTACTAAAAATAGAACTGTCAGTGCTTGCTGAAGAGCTTGCTCAGAAAAAAATCTACAGAAGCTAATTCGGGCCATATGAGTTAGCTGAAATAGGAATATCAATAATCTGAAACATCACTGAATGTAAAAAACAAATGATGGAAGTTATATTTACAGCACTTCCATTTCCCATCCATTCCAACACTTACAAAAGCACCGCCCATCAGTGCCTTCAGCACTTTGATTATATAAATGTTTGCATATTTGTTGTAGAATTTCAATAAATGAGTGAACGAAATTCGCCCTTGTTTTGTAATTTATATCAGCTGACTTGATATCAAATGATTTCCATGAAATAGACTGGTACACGTAGTATTGTACAATTCTATTCTCATTGTTAAATGCACCAGACAACACTTGCAGACGACAGTAAAAGCGATGATGGCGACATGAATAAAGTGTACATCTATTAATATAAAAAATACTTGCACGTTTGTTGCAGAATTTTAATAAAGGATGATCATGTTTTCCCTTTGTTTTGTTGTTATCCGCTAAATTGTTTATAATTTCAACGTTTTGCAAACTTCAGAGATAGCTACAGTACAGACACACTTTAAACACGGGTAGAGTGTGTTATTCTATTTCTATAATCCTTTGAAGTTGACGCAAGTAGCGACACCCTCTGTTGATATTTTTGAGGATGGGTTAGTCTTTTGATTTAACCGACAAATACGCAGTAAAATGTGTAGGTCTCTGACAGATAATGGAATGGACCACTCTCATTCAATAGCGACGACCTGTAACACCTAAATTAAAAAAGGTTTCGCCCGGTTAAAACATTGCCTCCAGCTGGCGTGTATTCATGACCGATGATTACACAGTTTGGTCAGTTCTTTGTGTAATTCCTAGGTTTTCAGCAGGGTTTGGAATTAACGGGAGAATGATAGACAATTGTTCTGATAGTTGTTGTACGGTTTTATTCTGCTTTAATTATCGTGATGCAATTAGAGATTCCTTTTTTTAACCTTTTATTTTCGTCGAGGAAAATCATCTAGGAAAACTAATTTTTTGATGCTATTATACACGGAAACAACTTTTTTACCCCAGTTTTGACCTCTGAGAAGTGGGGTGCATACTATACACGGGTGCATACTATACAAGGTAAAATATGGTATGATTTTTGGAATGACTAAGCCATTTGTTTTCTAAATACTTTGAATATTAATTATTTTATTCTAAACTCGATGGAATTCATATGATCTCTTTCATTATCCAACCATGATGTATTAACTATTTACTTTCAGCAAATCATGAATAATACAATAATCTAATTACATTATGTTTACTATTAATAACTTTATAAGGTTAGTCTAGGCGGTGTCATGCAGCACACCAATGACATGTTCTGTGGCAGCTACAGCGGTGTTGTCAAAATGCATATTTCTTGAAATCTGTTATATTTTTATAATATCTACTGATATGAAAGTAAAAATTTAGACCTTTATTGCATTTAATTTACTTGATGTATTAGCTATTACAAATGTCAAGGTAATATTTGAATGGCCCTCGTATATATATAAACTAGGATTATTTAAAATATAGAAGTTGAACTAAAGTATTTTCCGCATACCATTTTACCTTAATGTTTCGGGCTGCTGAATTGCAAAAATGCTACCCATGAGGATAATTCAAAACAAATCACTTCTTTCCCAACTCAGTTCATATCAAGGTCAATTACCCACCTTCATTGAGTTTAACCCATGAGTGGGCATAAATAATAGACTACTGTCCGTCTGGTACTATTGACTGAGATTCGGGTTATTTTTTTTATAGTTGCAGTACTGTAGCAGATTTCCTCTTAAATTTCATCTCGGTCAATCAAGCTGCAAAACTATCATCTTCGTGTTGTTTACAAGGGACTGCGGTGGCTAATCATGCTTAGTGTCTCCCTTCGGGGGTATAAAACGTTTGGAGCCCCAGAGCAGGGCCATTTTTTAACCCGAGGACTTCCTCTGAACAAACTAAGTATATATTATATTATATATATACTGAGCAACTCTTCTAACTAGACTATTTTTATTTTGCAATATTTTTTTTATTTTAAGTCGTACACAGTTAAAATGTATTACTCATACATTTGACCATTCACTCTGTATATGTGTTAAGAAAAACCGGGTCGATAGCTGTCACATTACCTCACACGAAATGCATGTGCGTTTTGTGAAAATTTGCTTTTTTGAATTGTCTCGTGCTAATTTTTTATTTTTATAATCGAATTGTTATAGCCAAACGATATCCACACAATAAAAACACAATATTTTAAAAATGCGAAGACTAAATATGGAAGAACGAGCGCGAGCAATAGGCATGGTCCAGGCTGGGATGTCTCACTATCAGGTATTGTAATTATTTGACTTACTTTTCCGTACTGTTTGGACTTTCGAATTGCCCGCTCGATTTGGAAAAAATGAAATCGTGATTTTAAATTTCAATAAATTTTGTTGAAATTAGGGAATAAAATGTGAAACATGTTAATGTTGTTGTCTGTACAATTTCAGATAATTTCACTCACTAATAAAGATTATAGAGCCGATTATATACGTAGTCTAGTTAGAAGAGTTGCTCAGTATATATAGCATGTAGAGAACATTTCTGAAATTAAGTATATATTAGTATCTAGTGAACATTTCTGGAAAACAGCAGTTGAAATCTGCCGACTCTTGAAAACACTTTTAAGTTTTGGCTATATTTAATATCATCCATATGAAGTTTAGTCAAGTTCAATACTTACTGCAATGGACTTTAACTGCACAGATGCACAGATGCAAATACCAGAGATGACATGTGGTCACAATAACTTATCAAAATGTTCATTACATGTCACTGAGGCACAAAACACTGTTGTGATCCCCCTAGCTCAATATGTAGGCATATTCCAGGTAAAATTATTTTCTCTTGTGGTAACTTTTGTCACATTCACTGCAATGTATGAATATATACCACTGGGATATGCATGAAAGGGCACGAGTTTCCTATTTGCTCTTTGCCTCAGAGTAGCGATGAATTTCATTGATAATTAATTCTTCTATACAGTATATTTATAAAATAAGTGTCTCTTGCCGGTAGTTGTTGAATACAGAAAGATTAAAATCAGTTGCAGTTTATGGGCTTTTGGTACAAAATCCCTTTAAAATATGCAATATGCATTAGCTAAGTAATTTTCAAGAATGGTAACTACATAGATTAGCAGCAGTGCTATTGACGGTATAAGGTTCAAATAACATTAAATGTGATTGAAGCACAAAATAATCTATACTACTAAAAGATATCTTAAAAACGTGACGTTTAGATGAACTTTTACTTTAAAGGGACATACTGCAATCTTGATTTTTCTAAAACTCGCGGCTTCCAGTTAGTTCTTCCGCAAAAAAACAACTGTATGATATCTTACCACTACAAACCACTGCTTCCGATTACATGTCCACCTACCCCAGCCATTCGTCACATTTCACTGATCATATCAGCTTCTTTTTTGAGGTTTTTCTTTACTTAATTCAAACTACCTCAATATTCTAAAAATCTTCATAACATTCTAGAAATATATATTATCGTCAATTAATGCAAACACTTAAATATACTTTGATATCTTAAGTATGTGCCTTTGTTCTCAAGTTACTATTGCTTACTGCGCCATATAACTTTTTATACATTTTAAAATATTTCTACATTTTTGTTATATAATAAAAATTTGCAAATAAATACACATGTTTGTTTCCTCCTTTTGAAAACATTCTGTGCCACCAGGCACCCTGATGCCTTTGCATCAGTTTCTTCTTGTTTATATATTATAGTTACAATAGTTTTCCACTCACCCCTTGAATAATTTATTTAAGAAAAACTGAGCTAGAACTATCACTGAAGGTGAAGAATATCCCCGCTTTTTTGCTCTAGCCGATGATGGGCAAAATCAAGAATAATAAATGTCTACAATATCTGTTAATTTCTTAATGTGAAAGAAATTCTAATTAAAACAAAGGTCCATAATTCTGTGGAAAAAAAAGCAGAATCAAAAAAACATTAATGCAGAGACACATCATATCATCACGTGTGAACTGTATGTTAGGTGTAATAACAATCCATAAAAAATGTTCTGAGTCAAACAAAGGACCATAATTTTGTAATAAATTAGGCAATCAATGATGGGTGAATGTAAAGGGACATAAGGTCATCAGTTGTTATGTGTACATGAAGTTGAATTCGAAAATGTTTCAGAAAAAATGTATTAACAGGCCATTATACAATATTAAAGTGGACAATTCTAAGTCAAACAAAGGGCCATAATTCTAAACTAAATTAGGCACCCAATCTAAACTAAATTAGGCAATCAATTATGGGTGCCGGTCATTAATGTACAGGGGCATAAGGTCATCAGTTGTTGTGTGTACATGAACACTGCGTATCAACGTCCTCCGGATATTGCTACAAAAATGAGTAGGTAAATAAGCAAATGGACGACGCCTGAACACAACAAAGGTAATATATATATATATATTTCTTCTCTTTCCTACCATTTATCTGTATCTGCTGCCTGAAACAATTAGTTTGCAGATGGATAACACTTATAATATTGTATTGCACTATCCCAAATATGGATTGCATTTCGTATATTTTTAAAATTTCATGAGAAAACTGATTTTGAGAATAACTGGTTAATTTGAGATTCAGACACAAAATTTAAACGATACAAAGTAATTGTATGTCATAAACACCACTTCTATACCAATGACAGTTACTTGACTTTTTATTATTCCGCGCAATTTACAGAAGTTTTTCGAGGCAGGTGTACTGCAACTTGTTAATCACAGTACTGCGACTTGTAAAAATACGTATTTTAAGTGTACTGCAACTTGTTCAACCACATAGAGCACTATCTTCGTTCACGATCAAAATCATGTGGGTATTATTGTTAACGAGAACCTTTATATGTGCATTATCGTTCAAAAGTCAAATTCAAATGTATACTGAATCAACTGTATCAAGTTAAATTGACACGAATATTCAGTGCATTTTTCTACTTCTTACAAACACAAAGGAGGAATATTAGGATTTTAATTGTAGATGGCGGATTGCCATATATTAAGAACATGGTAAGTTTCACCCATATTGGGGAATGCATCCCCGCACTCCACCCCACCACGCCAGTTGTTTTTTTACATATTTCTGTGTTGTTTTGGTTTGTGCTCCATTCAAAGACATATAGCTATGTACCAACCCAAGCCACTCAAAACCCGATTTGTTTCTTACTTTTTTTTTAAACTTCTGTGTCGTCAATTCAAACACATACAGATATGTTCACCCCTACCCCACACCCCATACCACACACCTGTAAGTCGATTTTTTTTCATCCGATCTTTAACTCCCAAGACCACTCCACCACTCCTCACCCCACCCCACACCATTTTATCTTATTTTGTATCTTGCATAAATTAATGTTCAGATGTATCGATGGGGATTTTACCACTTTATATGTAATACTACAATGATTCAACGCAACTCTACGGTAACTAAATATAAATAACCAGGGAGTACAGTATACAGGGAGGAGAAGGTAATTTCGTAATGGTGATTATAACAGAAAACTGTAAAAAAAATAGGCTGTAAAAAACCTGCATATTTTGAGATGTTAGCTGAAAATGTGAGACGCGCTTGCGATCGATTTACCTGTATTGATAAAATAGTAAATGGCGACGTTTTAGCATGACAACATAAATAAATAAACTAGATCGAGCGTTTATGAATCCGTTTCTCCTCCCTGTATACTGTACTCCCTGAAATAACTTGACACCATCATCGGCAATCCCCGATAGGTCCAATGAGGAGTTTGTCAGGTCCATGTACAAAAAAGGATATGTGAAAGTTATTAGAAATAAGACCTCCCTAATTAAACTCGGTCTTTATCCTTGATTTTCAACCAAGTCTACTGTTAAAATTAAGGTATCTACAGCGCGATTCTTTTAAAACCCTGCATATTTTCAAGCACATTCAACATATGTATCTTTCAAAATCAATTCTAAAATTATGTTCTTTTTAGGTAGTCAAAATCAATTCTTGAAAATTATGTTCTTTTTAGGTAGTCAAATTTTTTTTTTACTATAGAACTTAAGGATAAAAACCGAGTAACGCATATTTTTTCTACTAACGCTACTGAAAATAAGATGAAATCTCAACATCTCGGAAATGAAAAATGGGTTAGGGTTATAAATTTTAAACAACAACCTACAACCAAACTTTATAATATAAACGAAAAATCAATTAATTATTATTTGATTGTAAATACAATAAGGCCATATCAAATTAATTCCCAGTTTATCATCCCCGCCCGCCCCGAATATTTTATGCCGCCACGACAATTTTTATTTAGAAAAAAAAAATTAAAAAAAAAAAAAAATTAAAACAAAAAAAAAAAAAAAAAAAGGTAATGTCCAGATTGTGGTGTATTGTTTTGAATGTGAAAAACCAAGAGTCCTGTATTGTAAACATGTGGTGAAAGGAAAGTAAAGAACTGATTTGCTTCAAATCTTAGCTGACCTACAATATACATGTGGTTCTGTCCTTCAAGATGTTGAAACAGAGGACAATCATATTTTACATTCGGTATTTGTTAGAAAAAATGTAACATATGACATGTCAGTGGAACTACCATATTTTTCTGCTGGCTTCGAATCGGTATGTTATTACTGTGGTTTGTCAGATGACCTTGTAGAACCAGATGATAAATATCCCGTATGTGAGTTGTGCCTATCTGGCAAACAGTCATTCGTAAATAAAAGGGGAACTGTTTCAAACAAGAAGAAGTAAGTTATATTGAGAACTTCAACTTTTAAAACTCACATACATGGTAGTTTATATCATTATAAATACTAATGTATGCTATAGCAGTGACAATTGGTAATAAAGAGAGTGTTCAAAACATAATACTTCTGGTTATTAATATTTTTGTGATGTTTGATGTCATCTAAGGAAAAAAAAAAAAAAAAAAAAAAAATTGCACCCCCCCAGCCCCAATTTTTTCCAAAGTTTGGATGATAAACTGGGAATTAATTTGATATGGCCTAAGTTATTAGCCGTCATTTATCCCTGTCTCAGTAAAAAGAACAAAAATGACTTCCCAAGTTGCAGTACTGTTCGAAACAAGTTGCAGTCCAGTCCCAAATACAACTCCGGCAAGTTGCAGTACACCCAAGGATGACATATTTACATCGATATAACACAAAGTACGATATTTTTGCACTAATGCATCAGAAAACGTCATGCATGGTGATGTACAGGGACGTAAAGTCATCAGTTGTTATGTGTATATTAAGTTTGGGTACAATCAATTCACAAATGTTTGAGAAAAAATGTTAACATGTCATTATACAATATAAGAGTGGAAAATTCTAAGTCAAACAATGGGCCATAATTCTGTAATAAATTAGGCAATCAATGATGGGAGATGTACAGGGACATAAGTTCATCAGTTGTTATGTGTACATGAAGTTTGGGAAAAAAACATTCAAAAGTGTTTGAGATATGCAAGTATTAAAATGTGTTACGCGACGCAACGGGACACCACGGAACGCGACATGACAGGACATAAATGTGTGATGGGATGCGATGTTTCGGAAAAGTAGGTCACAGCGACAAAAAAATGGGCTCACAATGTCCAGTCGTTAAGCGAAACATACTGATGTTGTTTGATCAATATCCCACCAATACAAGCTGAGATTTAGAATGTGTACCCTAAACAAGGCATGACCTATATCTCAACAAAAATAGGTCACAGCAGAAAAAAAAAAGATTCACCAAATCGGGTCAATAAGATGAACGACTGATGCAGTTGGGTCGATCTTGGTTGACTAGCGCATGCAGTTCCTGAGAAACATACTTCAATGCAAATAATAGATGTAAACTACCCGTTAAATTTAAGATGAAGGTCATTTGTAGAACTGCTCTGCGTAATTGAACAGTACTGCATAATATATGACTACAATCCAAGTTTGGATAATGAAGTGTATGCAAAAAGTAAACTTAAATTCTGTGGCTTTTTAACTACTCTGCTTAATTGAGTTAATACACAATATACAACTACGACCCAAGTTAAGTAGATCAAGTGCATGCAGTTTCTGACAGACAAAAACTAAATGATAAATTTACAGGATCATTGCTGCACCTATTTGAGCTTAACTTCCCAGGGAAACAGAGCTAACAAAAACTTAACACTGATTGCCTAACATTGTTACCATCATTGACAGAAAAGTAACTCATGTCTCCACTTGTTATCGAAGTTGTGTCATTATAGGACCAAGGCTGCAATTTAGTACTGGACATCTTATGTAGAAAGCAGTGAAACAATACAGATACTTACCTAAATTAACAACCATTGTCAATGAATAGTTGCCTACGTCAGTTTATATTAACTCCTGATATTAATCCAATCATAATACACCTGTTACTATTAAAGCAAGTTTTACATGTAAAAATACACAAGTACACCATGGGTAAAATGGGTATACCTTTTCACCCTTTTGATGCTATTCAATACACTATATTAGTACGCATACACTTTAGAAAATCATGAACCGTGCAAAATGCAAAAAATAGATATATAAATAAACCTCCATTTGTATAAACCTTAGTTATATGTTCAGTGTGTTGGATTAGTATTTACCAAGTGGGGTTGGATTCCTCAGTAAATCAAGGACTGCAGGTTGGATTCCCCAGTAAACCAATGACTGCATGTTGAATTCCTCAGTAAATCAAGTGATGAAGGTTGAATTCCTCAGTAAATCAAGTGATGAAGGTTGAATTCCTCAGTAAATCAAGTGATGAAGGTTGAATTCCTCAGTAAATCAATTGATGAAGGTTGGATTCCTTGCCTCACCAGTTTGTTGTAATGATACAATAAATCAAGATTCTAGTCTTAATATGATCTCCATAAAACACCAATCTATCTAGGTGCTCAAATGGTCTTATTAACCATCAGCCACATACCAAACATTTCTACAGACAAGCTCCATCATTTTCTGTCACAATCCTTGTGTGTCTCTATTTATTTTTAAATATTAACAAGAAGACCAAGAAGGCCTGTGGATGCTAACATCGCACTAACATCGCACTAACATTGCACTAAACATCGCACTAACATCGCACTAACATCGCACTAAACAATACTAGGTGAAGTTATTCATGTTTTCTGTCATTCCGATGCAACATCTGTAATGCAGCACTCAGAGAAACATGTAAATATATTTCTTTCTTTTTCTGTTAATGTCGACCCTTTTCTCCCCCTTTTTGTCCAAAATGATGACCCCCAACTAATTGGACAACAACAACAACTCTGTAACACATGCTTCTATTAGCTTAATCTTCATCTCATCCCAAGATCTTATACACATATAAAGGTATTCAGGTTTAATTCTCTTGCGTTCATCAAGGGCAATAACTCTGCAGTGCACAGATGAATTGTGTTCATTATCAAACTTGTCTGAGATCTTATGGAAACAAACCTTTAAATAAAATTTGGAGAAAATCAGAAGCTATTTAAAGAGGTATTCGTGTAAACAAACTGAAATTCCTTTATTTTTTCAATAATAATAATATAAAGATTTTGACCAAGTTTAGTCGTATGAAAGATAAAGTCCCTAGTATTCGGAGAAAAAAATAAACGGCCAAAAAATATGTTTTTTAATTGGGTATAGCTGTTTTTCAAATATGTCTGAACTTTTATTACCTAAAACTGTTTGACCAAAATTAATTAGGATTTAATGAAAAATTAAGTCGCCAGAGTGTACAGATAGCTAAATATATCATCTGTACAGTTATGAATAAGGGGCTATTATTCTATTCAAATATAGCCTCTTTTTTTTTTTTTTTATCTTATTCAAGCTTTGATTTATATTACTGTTTTGACCATGTTTGAGGACTAAGATTCGATGAAATATAATTTGTATTGTGTTTTACGTCATTTCCAACACATGTAATAATTAAGGTTATATAGGACGGTCGATCTTTCTCTTTTTTTTTCTTTTTTTTTTTTTGTGGTGGAGTCAGACCACACACTTTTCCTGGGTAGAACCAGTACCGTACACATCCCGCCATCCATAAAAATTCATGAAAGACAAAAAAGCAACAGTGTTAACCAGCCACAATATAGTAGATTTCAAAACAAGAGCCATTACTCACTCTGTTGTTTAATATCCGATATTGCTTGTTTTTCAACTTGTCTGAGCTTTCATTGATATAAGGACCCTGACAAAGATTGGTTAGGATCAATTGCAAAATGAATATGTTAACAAGGCTGAATTTATCATTGTTTATTAAAACCAGAGTAATATAACTGTAGGTTAATATAAAATATTGGTCTATTGATAACTTACGACAACATCACAATTGCAATAACTCAACTTGCCTTAATCCACTTCCCGGGACTCCCGGCACCAAGAGAGCTGCCAATTACACACGGACATGCAGAGTTAATTACGTTCTGTTTCCGTTCGTGGCGTCACCTATAATGGTCGCGGGTAAGTTGAACTGTCAGACTGAATTCGTACCCCATCCAAACAGTCTGCTTGCGTTGGAAAATTCTGACTTGGAATTATGGTTTTTAACTTTTATTAACCATTATGGTAATGCCTACCCTTGGAAGATGTAGTTTCTTCTGATGGAATGGACCCCATTTCAAGCGAATAAGTATCGGAAATTTGACTTTGACACTGGAAAGTACCCTCATGAATCATGATTTTGGAATTTTATCTGAGTCATGATTTCGGAATTTTATCTGAAACTATCTAAATCATGTCTGAGCACTGTCTGAACACAAAACTACCATCTAAATTTTGGCTAAACATAAAATCACTGTTCTGATAATTGTCTGAACAATTGCTGAGCATAGCAGAACAGCATCTGAATAGTTCAGAAAAAGATTCAGAACTCTTCAGATGTGATTCTGCCAATTCTAGATTATACATCTGCTGAATATGAACTGAACACTTCAGACTTAGATATTTTATTATATAAAGTAAAGTCTGAATCTGTCTGTGTTAAGGTAAAGAAACATCTTCAGGTTTAAAATGTTCAGACTTCAGAAAAAAAAAGATCCATAAATAAATTTTACTTTATTTATAATTAGAATTTTTTTTTTGCTTTCTTCAAATGCTTAATTACTTTGGCTGAAAAATAAATCAGAACTATCAAAACTGTCCAGAATGAATGCATGAATGGTGTTTTACGGCATGTCGACACATAAATAGGTCATATTGTGTGCAAAAATTGATGAAAAATGAAGAAATGAAGTATTAATTAAAAATTATTGTAAATATATAAAGATAAAACTATTAAAAAATAAGGAATGATAAGGTGTAATATAAACTATGTATGTAAATCAACAAATGCCCGTCAACGGGTATATAAACAAGTAAATATATATAAGAACACATTATAATGATTTATATGGTCTGATCTCTTTTAGGAAATCAAAAACAAGACTAAAATCTATAGTATCAAATAACTCTTTCATAGTATTGACATTGTAGTTCCTTTGACGCATAGGATCAAAGCCTACACATTCCAATAAGATGTGTTTGACCATTAACGGTGCAAAGCAGGGTATACATTCTGGTAATTGCTCAGCTTGTAATAAATATGAATGAGTATAACGTGTATGCCCTATCCTGCCCCAGGCTAGGAGAACTTCTTCTCGACGAATGGGTCTACAAGAAGAACGCCATTCTCCAAGTAACGGTTTAATTGAATGGAGTGTATTGTTAAAACTGTCCAGACTTTGAATAAATGAGCCACCTAAAGTCTGAAATGTTCAGACTTCATCTTCATTAATTAAACAAATCTAAACTAGTATTAACGAGCAAATATATTTTAATCATTATTGCATGAACATTTTAATATAAGAGCATTATCTGGAGTTTAAAAGCCCATGACTTCATTTATATTTGCAAAGAAAGTAGGTAAATAATATCACAAATTTTGCCATTACCTGTATTTTACTTGTAATTATGTATATCTGTTTGAAAATTGCCAAATATAAATGTATAGATGTAAGAAGTTTATATATATCAAAATACACCACATGACCACTACCTTGATATGTGTAGCAAGTTTCATGAAGATATTTTTTTAGTTTAGTAGTTTGGAAAGGAAAATGGACTGTTTTACTATGACACCTGAGTGTGATTCTGACAAAGATTGCAAATAAAATGCAAACACCATCTTTTGATTTTTTGGCGGGAAAATGGCACCAACTGAAGATTGTGCTTGCACCATTCAGTGAACTAATAATTAGTGAATGGGCACATAATCGAGAAACACTCTATGTCGTCTTTAAGACAAATTATTAAGAAATTACTTATTGTGTCAAAACAACTTATACATTTAATAGTTAAAAGTGCATTTGAAAGATGAACTTTCTAAGTGTAGTCTTTAGAAACAGTATTTTAAAATGAAACCTCTATTGTCATGTGTTTTCGCGGATTGACTTTCTTGTTTTGTTTTCGCGCACTGACTTTCTTGTTTTGTTGCTGACAGAAAAATGGTATTCAGCACTGCAGATATTATTTCATTTCAGTATCATATGTAACATTTCACCAAGTATGACCAGGCCTTCTGAAGGTTCAATTAATGAATTGTTCTTTAACTGTTACATGTATGTAGGTTAAATTAGTGAATTGTTCTAGTGGAGCTATTTATGAACTGAATTGATGAATTAATCATGAACAACATGTTAAATGGCCACCTTCTAAATTGCATCAAGTTCTTGAACTCTTCTGGAACAGTTATGTTCATGAACAGTTAAAAAAACAAGAGGCCCAAGAGGGCCTGTGGACGCTCTACTGGCTAATATGGCTCTTATGACATCAATGAAGCGAGTGACTATCGTCTTAAAGAGGCAAACTATAGCATTTGTAACTATATCAAGAGCAGTAACTCTGTGATTACTGGTCCGATCTGGCTGGTTTTCCAAGTTGGCTAGTAGAGATAATAAAAATATAAAAAAAATTAAAAAAAAAAAAAAAAAAATAAAAATAAAAAAAAAAAAAATAATAATAAAAATATATATATATAAAATAAAAAAAATTGAAAAAAAAAAAATTAAAAAAAAATTATTTAAAAAAAAAATATGAAAAAAAAAAATAATAAAAAAATAAAAAATAAAGAAATTAAAAAATTTAAAACAAGCATTGATGTAAAACTGTGACCCCCGGGGCGGGGCCAGATGTGACCCCAGGGTCAGCATTTGAACAAAATTGGTAAAGGACCATAAGCTTATAGCAACAGCAAAATATTAAACCTCTGGCTCTTGCAGTTTCAGAGAAGAAGATTTTAAGTTTTTCCCTATACATGTCTATGTAAAACATGTGAACCTTGGGGCGTGACCAAATGTGACCCCAGGGTCACAATTTGAACAAACTTGGTAAAGGACCATAAGCTTATAATAATTGTAAAATATCAAACCTCTGGCTCTTGAAGTTTCCGAGAAGAAGATTTAAAAAAAAAAAAAACTATATAAGTCTATGTAAAACTGTGACCCTCGGGGCGGGGAAAAATTTGACCCCAGGGTCACCATTTGAACAAACTTAGTAGAGGACCATAAGCTGATGCTACATGTAATACATGAGAGCTCTGTGCCTTGTGGTTTCAGAGAAGAAGATTTTTTAAACTTTTTTCCTATATGTCTATATGAAAAACATGCAAAACCTCAATATACAAACTTTGGACCCCCGAGGCACGGCCATTTTTGACCCCGGGGACTTTAATTGAACAAACTTGATAGTCTAGGCGTTGACGATTATTTTAAAAGAAAAACTGTTGAAATCTGTCAAGCGGTTCTGGAGAAGAAGATTTTTTAAGGTTTCGACCATATATGGTAATGGCAGCCATCTTGGATGTAGCGCTGACCTTATTTTAACAAATCTAAAAAGCATTCATCTAAGGATCATCCATTTGAAGTTTGGTCAAAATTAGCCAAGTGGTTTCTGACGAGAAGTCGTTTGAAGAATTCCCTATACATGTCTATGTAAAACATGTGACCCTTGGGGCGGGGCCAAATGTGACCCTAAGGTCACCATTTGAACAAACTTGGTAAAGGACCATAAGCTTATAGTAAATGCAAAATATCAAACCTCTGGCTGTTGTAGTTTCCGAGAAGAAGATTTAAAAAAAAAAATCCTATATAAGTCTATGTAAAACTGTGACCCCCGGGGCGGGGACAAATTTGACCCCAGGGTCACCATTTGAACAAACTTAGTAGAGGACCATAAGCTGATGCTACATGTAATACATGAGCGCTCTGTGCCTTGTGGTTTCAGAGAAGAAGATTTTTTAAAGTTTTTTCCTATATGTCTGTATGAAAAACATGCAAAACCTCAATATACAAACTTTGGACCCCCGGGGCACGGCCATTTTTGACCCCGGGGACTTTATTTGAACAATCTTGATAGTCTAGCCGTTGGCGATCATTTTAAAAGAAAAACTGTTGAAATCTGTCCAGCGGTTCTGGAGAAGAAGATTTTTTAAGGTTTTGACCATATATGGTAATGGCAGCCATCTTGGATGTAGCGCTGACCTAATTTTAACAAATCTAAAAAGCATTCATCTAAGGATCATCAATGTGAAGTTTGGTCAAAATTAGCCAAGCGGTTTCCGAGGAGAAGTCGTTTGAAGAAAAGTTAACGGACGACGGACGGACGACGGACGACGGAAGACGGACAACACACCATCCCATAAGCTCTGCTGGCCCTTGGCCAGTAGAGCTAAAAATGGAATAATGCATGAACAATGTAGGGTTTAAACAAAATTTCTGAATCTTTCTTAAAATCTTCTGAGAGATTCAGACTTCAGACACTTTTCAGTCTGAATATAGTCTGAATAAACCCTGAATAATTTTGGTTCCTGTAATTATGATATTATGATGGCCCCATTTATATTTGCAAAGAAAGTAGGTAAATAATAGGTAAATAATATCACAAATTTTTCCATTACCTGTATTTTACTTGTAATTATGTATATCTGTTTGAAAATTGCCAAATATAAATGTATAGATGTAAGAAGTTTATATATATCAAAATACAACACATGACCACTACCTTGATATGTGTAGCAAGTTTCATGAAGATATTTTTTTAGTTTAGTAGTTTGGAAAGAAAAATGGATCGTTTTACTACGACACCTGAGTGTGATTCTGACAAAGATTGTAAATAAAATGCAAACACCATCTTTTGAATTTTTTTCCCTTAAGATAATGCTATAAGGAAGCTCATGGTCAAATTTGTTTGTGCTAGGATAAGAAATGTAAGATACATAGACTTGTAAACACAGCTTACCCGCAAACCTTGATGTGGGATGCCGATGCTGGGGCGAGTAAATAAGCTCTTTCTTCGAATAGTCGAGCTAAAAATGGCATTTCTTTTGTCAGTTTTATTTTATTTTTTTCTAAATAAAAACAAATTGCCTTACTACTGACCCAAAAGTTGAAATTGGGGTCGGGAAAGAGGGTCGGGAAAGGGCAAATGTGGTGGAGGCAGAAGCTGAACCAGTGTTATATACCTCCCGCCATCCATAAGAATCGAGACTTTCTCACTTACAACTTGAGCTCCCAGTGGGATTCGAACCCGCAGCAGTGAAAGGTCAAGGCAACAGAGGTGCTCTATATGAGTATGTTAAGTATCGAATTCTATTCTCCAAGCACATTAAGGAACCATAGGAATTTATTCGATAGTAAAAGTAGGGCAGGTTCCCAGATTCAGGCAGCTCGATGTAACCTATATTGTGTTGATGAGCCAGTAATCAACAATTTAATTTAGTCATATTGAACTGTCAAATGAATGATTTTCCATGGGTTTCATTTTTTATAAAATGCAAAAAAGTTGAGCAAATTGAATAATTTCATCAAAAAATTAATAAAGGATAAAATAACTTCAGTGCACGTGGTGAACCACCACATATTGCTCTCAATAACTAGAAAAATATAAACCATTCATTGGTGAGGGAATAATAACATAAAATATCATAAGCAACTGATAACAGTTTACCAGAAAAATACAAACAAGAAAGCATTGGTGATTAGGAAAACATCGGTGATTGGTTTATATTAATAGCACTTTGGTTAAATGTTTATTAATTATCTGATTTTCACAAACAACCATGACGTAAAAGTCTATGTTACAATTGTTCATGCCACTTTTTTGGCGAAATTCATGTACCATTTTCTGCCATATGTGTCAGCACCCGATTTTCAATATGCGATATGTCGGCACATCTAGGATCATATACAGGGTTCGACACTAACTTTTATGAGTAGGAAGCCTGCAAGACTTTCTGCCTTTTGAAAACTGGTGGTCTTTCTGACTGATAGTTGGTCCTTCTCATGTCCAGTTATACTTACCGAAACATTACAATAAAATAAAACATATACAGTGTTGTTCTGTGATCCATGTTTACATTATATTATCAACAATGAATATGCTTTATAATTGTTTTGTTGTGCTGCTAGATCCTTAGCATAGTGTGTTAGATGCCTTGGGTTTGAAGTTTTTTAGCTTTGTCTTTTGTTATTCTGGTGGCAAAGAACGCGAAAACCTGTTACACAAAGTCAATCATGCGATTGCTTGACGCTCCTATAATATGTACAATCCTACTAGATCTACATGAGATGGATATATTTCAGGAAAATATAAATTGGGGAAAAGCCCAGGGCAAGTAGATTTCAATTGTCCACTTGCCCTGACTGAAAAGTCACTTGCCCTGATTTTTTAACTTGCCCCGAAATTGTTATTACCAATTACCGAAAATGGAGCCGCTAATTAGTTACCTACTAACCTCAGAACGAGGCTCACTTCCTATTTTTCCACTTGTGACTGTTCTAAATGGATGGTAAGTAAATCGGGTGGCTCAAAGTTTGCTTTTTTCCAACGGTTCCGGCTCTCATCCCAGGCTAAAGCAGTCCCGTACCCGAACCACTTCTGTTCACGATTACAGGCTACCAGGTAGTGCGGGGGACCAGGGCAACTCCAGAAACTCTCTGCCTCATGGCAACTCTGAAGGGCCTCAGAACAGCTCCTACTCGGACACCTCCAGGTCACCTTCCAGAGAGTCAAGACTCAGTGGTCGATCTATGAGCAAACGTCAAGAAAGCTCAGGTAATTCTTCCTCTGAATTTTCTGGCTTTTCAAGCTCGGCCCAGCACCATAGAGGTAGGTTCCACCACCGGCGTCATAGACACCACAGCTCTGGTAGTCGTTCACATGGACTTCTTCCCGGGAACTAGGTAACATCAGGTCTCTTCTGAGCTCAGCTTCTCGGGTCTCTCACACTTTAAGAGATCTAGGTCTCAATCTAGGGGGGCTTCCAAGCAGGCTAGACATTGTTTTAGTTCAGCACACCATAGAAGGGATCATTCCCTTAGTAGCTCAATGACCGGCATTGTCAGGTCCCGGGGGAATTCTCCCCCGTCTGCTGGCTTTCTCCACCCCCAACCTGAGGAGCAGTTTTTGTCTGTTTTTTATTGGATCTGACCACAGGCTTGCTTCACACAGGACAGAGTGTGGCTCCTGAGCATCCCGAGGATTATTTCAGGAAGAACCTTCTCGAGATGCTGTTTGGCCTTCCTTTTCGGAACTTATTGCTCTCCTTAGTGAAAGATTGGGCCCCTCAGTCTGCCCTCCTGTAGTTGCTCCTGCCAGTTCCTCTGTTGGTGCTTCTGCCTTGGATTACTTTGATGTACAGCCGGCCTCTAAACCTTCTTGTACCGTACCTCAGAGCAAGCAGGTTTCTTCTCTACTTTCAGCTCTTTCAGTAGATGTGAGGGGCTCGGAAATAGTACCTGGGTCACCACTCCCTCAATGTCCTAAGGCCCTTCCGAAGAATAGGTTCTTTTCAGGTCTGAAGAAGTACCAATTTTTACATAAGACTTATGTACCTCAGGATCCTGTTCTTCCCTTGGAACCTCCCATGGTAGATTCTTCCATGCAGGATATTCTACAACGGAAGACTAGCTTGCCTACTTTTGCCTCTGGAACCCAGTTCTCCGTTCTACATTCAAATCTAGTTCTCCGTTCTACATTCAACTTCAGTTCTACTTTCTACATGCGACTCAAGTTCTACGTTCTACATTCGAACCTAGTTCTCCGTTCTACATTCAACTCCAGTTCTCCATTCTACATTCGAACCTAGTTCTTCATTCTACATCGACACTATTTCTCCGTGCTACTGAAAATTCAAAAAAAATCCACCCACCACAGCAGCTCCCCATGTTGCTCCCAAATGGGATCTTCTGTTGGTTATCAAGACTATCGCAGGTCCTCCTTTCGAACCTCTTGATTCCTGCTGTAGGAAGGAACTTACTCTCAAGACCACTTTTCTTCTAGCCTTGGGGCATAGACGGAGTGAGCTCCATGCTTTACTGGGAACTGAAGACTCTGTTTCTTTTTCTACAGACGGGTCTTCAGTTACCTTACATTTCTTCCGAGGGTTTTTAGCTAAAAACCAGCGTAATTTTAGTATTGGTCTATTATACTTACGACAACATTATTATACTACCCACCCCTCCTTAATTAGATTTATGGGAAAATAGGAAGTGAGCCTCGTTCTGTTTCCTGAGGTTAGTGGGTAATGATTTAGCGGCTCCCTTATCAGCCGGGGTCCCGGGAAGGGAATTTGAGAAAGTTTTTTCCACTTGTGGATTAGAGCAAGTTGAGTACAGTGCTTTGGGGTGTATAGAATCATTGGTAGCAAAGAATTATTTCTTATTTAAATACAATTTTCTCAGCTCATATATTTTAGATTATTTTAAAACTTTCCGGGCTTGAAGATATATCATATAAGCATACATTTATTCAAAGGTGAAATTATTTGGGACATTTTTCCATTCAAAATATATCACTACGTACAACACCTCTCAGAAAAAATGATTCTATACTACCTGAATGAAGTGTGTTTTTGAAACGAAAAATTCATACTGTCACAATAAACTCAGAAATAAATATTTACTGTTTTAACAAATGTAAGGGACAAAAATCAAAATGCAATCATCCATTAAGGTAACTTGTAGAAGTTTGTCACTTTTAAGGATAAAATGAAATTATGTAAATATTGGTGCAAAAACGCCTATTAAAAAATCACAGTTTCAGGACAATAATTTTAGAAATTTTGCTATCATAGAACTAAAAGGGCAAATCTAAATCAGAAAATAAATAAACATTTTCCTTTCATTTTAAAATTAGACATTTAACCCAAGTGATTCTATACCCCACAAAGCACTGTAATTGCATTTGTAATGTTGTCGAAAATATAATAGACCAATACTAAAATTAACCCAATTTAGCATATAAGCTTCTATTTTCTATATTTTCCTTTATATATCCATTGCATCATATAACAAAAGCAATATTATTTTCTTTTACATTTTAAGGATTGCGCCGCAAAAAATGTAAAACCCCTTACCTGAGGTCCCGCAAATTAAATCATCCGAAAACAGGTGCGTGTTACAAGTGTTATTTAGCAACTTGCATTTGTGAGTAAGCGTTCGTTGTAAAGCGTTTTATGATACAGACTTGCTAAAATTAACTAAAAATGGAGAATGATTATACAGCAATTCATTGAAAAATAAGAATATGAAAACGAAATCAACGTTCAAACTGTTAATATACGAATGATCTTTCTTCTTCTGTCGTGACAAATTCGTGTGCCCAATCAGTGTCAGTATGAAAGCTGTAATGTGATGGATTCAAATCGTGTAATCAACCAATGAAATGCGCGCTTTAAAATTGATGAACTTGAATTGGCTTCAAATTACACACATTAAAACACGATTTCTGGTTGAATTTTAGTTGAAAAGTTTGATCGTCAAGAGATTTTTTTTAGACCAGCCCGACGGGCAACCATTTTTAATGTCTGTAACTTAAAATAGCAGGCCCGATGGGCCACCAAACTTATGGAAAGTAGCAGAGGATACTGAGCAAAAAAATTAATATAAAAGTGAACGATGGATTAAAAATGATGTCCTGAGAGGTTTCACTTCTTATATACGGGTTTACGGCCATGCTTCACAAGCTTGAATTTGGTAGTAAACCATGCGTACAAATTTAGGTACATAACCACTGGCCTTATATACATCTATACTCTGTAAAAGAAGTTTCGGACCATGGCAGTTTTCGAACCCGTACAATGATCGCTGAACCATGACATTCGACCATAACCCTTATTATCTCAGTGATAATTCACAGTAGATCAACAATCAACAATAATTATCGTTTACAATGAAAGTTTGCGAAAAAATAATAATCTTTTTATTGGTTACTCGAATGTGTCCGTAACTGTTACTTTGTATGGACTTTGCAACAATTTTTACAGACCCTTTGTGTGTTCGCGATATTTTTTTTAAATCAAATCTTGTTTGGAATTTAATGTTTCTGGTACCAAATTAACCGGATAGGGTAGACCTTGGTTACTAAAAAAAGATACTTAAATTTTGTCCACTAGTTTTATTTTTATATGACTTTATATACCCTGGTCCAAAACTTTTCTTACCGAGTATATATTCTTTAAGATGGGACATAATTTTGTGTCACGGTAGCTCCGTGGTGTAATGGTTAGCATTGCGGCTTAGTAACCTAGGGATCGCGCATTCAATCCCAGCCAGGACCGAATTTGGGTTAATTATCGAAATATTTCAAAAGTATTTCCTACCTTACCAGTCCTTCGCATGAGACTTTAAACTGAGGTCTGTTCGCTAAAATGCTTAGTGCAATACAGCGAGGATAAATAAATGCTTATACGCACAACATTTGTGTGATTCATTATAAACAGTCTATTAAATCATTTTAGAAATATTTTTTATTTAGAATTTGCCATATCAAAAAGTGAAAAAAATCATTACTCAGTGAGTAATGCAAACACTCAAAATATCCTTTTTTTATGCAAAAAAAATAGAACTTACTGTGTTCTGAGAACACGCTGAGTTCCATGTTTTGAAGAAAATGAATATTTTAAGTGTTAAATTTCTGATGTGGGAAATTTTAAACAAAAAAGAATTTTAAAATTATTTAACAGACTGTTTTTAATTACTTTGAGAATGGATATTTGAGAACATAGTATATTTTTTGTAAGAATTTTGAACATGGGACTTGAGTGTTTCATGTGGTACTGTGCTACATATTAACTCCCCATTACTTTCAGTTTGTATGTTTGTATAGTGTTTTATGTCATTTTCAACACGTGTAAGGTTACATATGATGGTTGATTTTTTGTGGTGGAGGAAGACCATCCACTTTTCCTGGGTAGAACCAGTACTGTACACCTCCCTCCCGCCTTCTGTAAGACACTTCCTCATTTACAAGTCGAGCTCCCAGTGGGATTCGAACCCGCAGCGGTGAGAGGCGAAGGTTTACAAAGCAACCTTGGTAACCATTCGGCCAATGAGATGCTCAAATGCATCAAGTACAGCAATGCAACTTTTCCATAATTGGCTATTTTCTTATTGCATTGTGAAAATGACAAAGTCAGGGTCAAAATAGTAAGGTCATTTTCCCACACTCATAATAAAGTGTGAAGAAATATAAAAAGAACGGACAGGGAAAGTAGCATTCAAGGAGGACAGTCAACCACAAAACACAGAAACAAACAAGAAGGCAAAAGTAATAATAAATGCAAACGACATCACAAACACAAAAGTCCAATTTGGCTTGATTGATTAAGGGAACTACAAAACTGACAAAAATACACTCACAAGTAAACTTCAATTTCTAACTGATTGCTTTTTTGCGCTTTAACATAATGAGGGCATTCTACAGATCACTTGTGGCATCTGCTGCCTAGATTGACCCATTTCATCTATGATATTAGTACAAATACTTTAGGATAGTTAGGGATGGTCCTCCCCGACCCGTTGCGTTGTAAACCTTCGAATCCCACTGGGAGCCCCCACAAAAAATCGACCGTCATATATAACCTTACATGTCTTTTTCCATTCAGTATATAATAATGGAAAGCTTGCAGAGATTACACTAGTTTGACATCAAGTCAGGTCAGATTTGGTAAAGCTCAGATGAAAAATTCTTAACAAGGCAAAATATAGCATACATAACTAAATCTAGGACCATAACTCCAGTGTTACTTATCTGATCAAGCTGGTTTTTTAACCTGTCCAAGCTTTCATTGATAATCAACAATCTGGCCAAGTTTGGTTAAGATCGGATAAAAATAGAAGGCATTATCACTTAACGCGATAAACGTTCATGAAAGAAAGATGGTGGACATTAAACTCGCTATTCCATAAAACTATCATTTTTTCATATATTTCTGAATAATTTTACCGTTATTGTACATGTAGATCAAAATGTATGTAGTTTTATTTATTAGAATATAAAAGAACATGGAACTTCCGTAATACAGAAAGGAATTTGCCATTATCACCAAAAACTATTTTGCACTGAGCTGAAATATATTTCCCCAGAAACTTTTCAGCGAAAGAGTTGAATAAGCGACGTTTCCTTAAATGTTCACTACAATAATAAAACACTGTATGCGCACTCAATAATAACCTTCATTGTTGCCTAAACGAATGAATGAAAATTAAAGGAGCTAGAGTGTTAACAAATGAACGTTCAACATTTTCAACTAATTCAAGGGCCATAACTCCACTGTTTTTTGTCTGACATGGCTAGTTTTGTCCACACTTTCTTCTATGACCCATTGAAGAATACTTCATGATGATAACTTCATAACATAAAAATACTTAAGAAAAATGGAGAGAGGATTGGGGTGGGGGAGGAAGGGGTTATGGATGGTTGCTAGGCTAGTCTTCAGAATTTTCCAAGCTTTTATTTAAATTAACATTCTGAATATTTGTTAGGTAAAGATCAGATAAAGAATTAACAAAGCAAAATATAGTATTTTTCAATATATCAAGGACCATAACTGTAGTATTTATTTTCCAATAAAATTATTTTTTTGAGATTTCATTAAAATTAAAACTCTGACTACCGGTAAGTTTGGTAAAGATAAGATGCAAAATGAATGTGCTAGAGTGCTGACAAGGCAAAATATAGATTTTTTTTATAAAATCAAGGGCAACAACTCTGATGATTATTATCCAATATTGGTGGTTTTTTAACTCATCCAAGCTTTCAATGATGTTAAGACTTTGGCCAAGTTTGGTGACTGATGCAAAATGAAGGTGCTAGAGTGATGACATCAGAAAGTTAAAGAATGGAAGACGGATGGACTATGGGCAATAGACCATGGCATAAACCATTGGCCAGTAGAGCTAAGAATTGACAGGAAAAATAGGCACCAAACCCCAAACGAAAGATGGATTAAAAAAGCCAATATCACTGTTGATCAGATCACAAATGCTTCAGTTTTAAATTAAGTTAAAGAGCACTGCTAACAGTTCAATCAAAACTAATCTGCTCACATGGAATAATTGGAAGACAGATTTAAGAGTATGGGCACTCGGTGACTTAGAAACAGAGCTGATGAAAGGCCTTACTATTCATGTAGATTAGACAGGAAGATAATGAAAACCTTGCTACTCATGTAGATTAGAAAGGGAACTAATGAAAACACTAGTCTTCTTCTGATTTAAATACATAATTTTCAACAACCGAGTAAAGTCGATCATGAAAAATTCAGATCAAAGGCATAACTGATCGATGATCGATCAAATCTATGGAACAACACTTATGCCTTTGATCTGATTAATCGATTACAATCTTTCATGATCGACTTTACTCGGTTGTTGAAAATTATGGCTTATTTCATTCTCTTGTACTAAAATATATAAGAAAATAAAATGAGTTATAATTTTGCAACAAGTAATCACATATTTATAGTGGGTATCACAACTTATTTTTTTTAAATGTATGTTGGTCAGTTTCATTGAGTTCCTTTATTACCAGAACATACTTGAAATGGGATTCTTTTCTTCATTATAGTCTGAAAAAGGCTTACACTCGTCTTTTATAGCAGCCATGTTTATCATTTAATGATTGATCATCGGTTGGTTAAATATTCTGATGATCGATCATGAATTTTCAGCCGATTCCCAACACTAGAAAACACCAGCAAAAAATGAGGTCAAGGTCAGTCATGGTGACCTATTTTTGGTCGAGACTTATAGTACTCAGGTAAATAGATCTGTGTATGAAGTTTGATGAGTGTAGGGCTATAGTTGACTAAGAAATAAAATGAAATGGACTTTTATGTCCAGTTAGCATATTATATTAGGTTATATTAGGACAGCAACCTCAGAGGGAAATGAGATGAAAGATGAAGGTTCCTATCAGACATGCCTCTGCCAGGAGCTAACCTATGTGGGCCAGTAGTCTATAGCTCCAAGGCACAATGCCTTATTCACTAAGCTAATGAGGTCGCTCATTGACTCAGAAAAAGGCAGCTAATAAAAAACATTAACCAGAATCACTGAAGTGTAATGCCTTATTCACTAAGATAATGAGGTTGCTCGTTCAATCAGAGAAAGGCAGCTAATGAAAATCATCAACCAGAATCAATGAAGTGTAAAAAAGAAGGTCAGGATTGGATATGGTGAGACCTTCTTATGGTCAGTATGTGTTATGTTCTCATGTGGATGTATCTGTGTATGAAGTTTGATGAGTGTAATGCTACCATTGACTTACCATTGACTAAGCAATGGGCCTTATGACAAACCTAAACCAAAAGCAAAGAAGTATTAAAATTAGATCAAAGTCACAGTGACCTTTTTTTGGACAGCACATGTAATAATCAGGTAGATAATAATAATAATAATAATCTTTATTTCCTCCATTTATAGGAGAGCATATATAAACAATGATGCATATAGAACAAAAGTACAGTAATTTTAGATGTCAAAAATATTAAATCAACATATTTACATAATGTATAGATCAGTATTTAAATTTAATTATGCGCATTCACTCCTTTCTACGTGTTTGAAAACCGTAGTAATAATACTCGGCTGTATCACAATATCATAAAGCACTAAACATGTTAGCTAACCATTGTGTATGTTAAATAATACAACAATATTTGTCCAAAATAGTAACAATGTATATGTAATTATCTATAAGGACAAACTTTCACCTATGGTTGTGACCTGCTCAGTAGTATTTAACTGAGTAAGTGTCATCCATCGGGATATTTTACTTTGTTTTGAATATGTATATACAACGAGCCTGTTCCCTGTAATGAAGCCTTGCCGAAACGAAATGCAAGAGTTCATAGGGATATGAGATGACTCCTTGTGACTATATCTGGTTATCTATATATAAACACTGTTTTACCTGTTCTTACAAAAACATTTTGTGAATAATGTTTATGATAATTATAAGTAAATGATCACTGTTATCAGTATAGTAGTAATGACCTAGGCCAGCAATTAAGTCATAAAGTTGTTCAGTTTGGCCTTTCGATATGAACTTACAATATGTATCAAAGCCAGCACAGCTTAAGATAGCTGTCCATAGTGCATTTCTTAGCGCATTGTTTACAGTGCATACATTAACAATATGTGTAATTTTATTATATATCATTCTGTTGCACTTTGGACATTTTTCCGGGCGGCTGAATGATAATAATTGACCCAGTACACGTATCGCTGTTTGACATTGTAGTCTTAATCCCGGTATTTTTCTACTTAATTGCCATATTCGACATGGAGCATTTATATTAAAAATATTTAACACCTGATCTTCTGTCATCATTGAGGCAAGTCTTGATGACATTTGTATAGATTCTAATGCATATATTTTATTTTTTAAAACCTTCTTCCATGTACATTTTGTAGGAAAAACTGAGTGGTCAACAAAATTATGCAGATAGTTAATTAAATCATATTTAACAAGTAATCTGTATATATCGGGAATAAACCCATTTGTTTGTTTATCATCATTCAAATATCTCAATAATCTATTGACAAATATTTGTTTTGATACATACTTGCAGGGTAATCTGCATAATTGTGAGAAAAATTGCAATTTTCTATAGTCAACTTCAGATTCAATTGACGTAACGCCTAGCGCATGCAACGCTACGTCTGTCCGAATATAACGAGGTAAATTCTGCATAAATTTAATACAAAAACGATGCCCTCGTTCTAATTGATTCAAGTCAGATATCGATAACGTGTTCCATAATTCACACCCGAACAGGGCTTTTGGAATAACAACCGATTTATAAATTGTGAGTGACGTTAATGGATTAAGCCCGTTAGGATGAATATCGCTATTAGCAAGGCTTAAAAACGTACCTCTTAATTTCTTTTTTGATTCGCGCACAGAGTGTTCGATGTTTAAATATTTATCACATATAATACCAAGATGAGTGTATTGCTCAACTTCGGATATGCAATTATCGCCTAATATCCAACGTCGGCTTGTTCTCTTAAACTGAGAACTTGTTTCATTAAAAACTATAACGGCGCATTTCGACGGATTGTATTCAAATCGCCATTTCATGGCATAACTGTTACATACACATAACATGTTATCAAGGCCGTTCTTAGAAAATGAGACCAATACCATGTCATCTGCTACTGTAGGTGAACCAGACGTTAAATTGAAGATGGACAAACCGTAACCGCTTTGTTCCAACTCTCGTATGGGACCGTCTATGAATAATAAATACAATAAAGGTGAGCTTTTACCACCTTGTCTGGTACCCTGTAGAACACTAAACCACTCAGACATGCATCTTTGATTTCTAACACAACTTGCCATATTGCGGTACATATCAACAAAAGCAAGAAAGGGATGGATATCTATATTTGTTTCGTAAAGCTTAACAAAAAGACCGTCGTGCCACAAACGATCAAAGGCTTGCCTAGAGTCTAGAAAACAAGTATAAACTTTACTGTTATTTTCTTTTCCATAAAGAATGCATTCTCTAAGCGAGAATGATGTCATTGTGGTCCCCAATTGTTCTTGAAATCCCCCCTGTTGAGCACTTATAGTTTGCAATATTTTCATTTTGGTTCTACCAAGTAAAATGTTTTCATAAATTTTAAGTAGCGTAAGAGATAACGTGATGGCCCTATAGTTTTTAGGATCATCTTTACGCTTTTTGCCGCCCTTGTGAAGGGTAATTATAATGCCCTTATTCATTGTCAGGGGAGTATAAGATAGTTTTAACATGGCAGAATATAGATTTGATAGGACATTGATTATAATGTCACCTCCATATATAAAATGCTCATAATATGCGTTTTCAAAGCCGCAAGCTTTGCCACGCTTACATGAACTCTACGTCAGAAGGCGAAAATCTTACAACTTCAATCAAGGAACTAGTATGTGCTAATTCAGGCAACAGCGTATTTAATTTGGTATCTATATAATTTTTCCATTCATCATCGTATTTTGGATTATCAAACGGTTTATATAAATCTTTAAAGTAGTGTTGCCATTGCTCTGTTATGCATTGGGGATCTCGGTATAAGACGCCATTAAATTTAATTTCAGCACCTGCTCTACAATTTGATTGTTTGCGTCGTCTATTGACTAATTTCCAAAATTGCTCTTTGTCAATTTCTGCAGATTCATTTATCTCATCATCTAATTTCGTTAAATAATTTTGAGCGTGATATCTGTGAAGTTTTCTAAATTCACACTTTGCTTGCTTATAATGAGAGAAGCTTGGTGAGATATATAGATGTATAGCTCTGTATTTGAAGCTTGAAGAGCCCATGGCTATCCTATAGGTTTATAAATGGACAAGGTTAAAAAATATACCCCTTCCACTTAATGAATCCAAACTAAATCCAATCCAATCCAAAGTGCGACATTGAGAGACAGGCAGGCAGTGTATGGTCTTCAAGAGTTGCACAGAAAATCTTACTTTTTGATCATAAAGAGCTTGACAATTGTTAGTAGAGTGTATAAATAATTACTATGTGTAAAGTAGGCATTCTACCAGAGCTTCCAAACAAATACCATACACCCGCATTTAAACGCTACCCCACCCCCACCCACCCATATCACCCCTCTGGGGCATTTAAATGGGGTTATCAGTATGGCATCTAGGCTTGAACCAACATCTTTTAAACAGGCTTGTTTTAGTTATTATGTACTTAACAAACAAAATAATTCAAATAGTTTTGATGGGCCTATTCATATGTAATAAATATGGTAATGGTTCATGCAACACTAACCATGTCCCAAAGCACCAGCCTAAGAATCACCAACCTGGACTTGAATTCCATTCAATATCCACCACTAGAAATGAATATTGTATGGATTGTTATTTATAGTATAATTTTTTAAAGGCTGGTACACAAAGCAATCTTGCTTCTATTTTTCCCCAAAATTATTTTGAAAGCAAGAATCGATTCATGTGGTTTTAGTGAAAGTAAAGTGCTTCTATAAAAAAATTATTTCAAAATAATGGTTTTCCATAAAGGGTATCCAAATTTGTAAAATTGTGCATATAATGTGTTCTTATTTTTCACACAATGTATTGCCAATTATCAATATTAATCATTAAATCATGTAATTCCAATGATTGTGTTCTTTTCTTTCTCCAAGCTGTCAGGAAGCTGCCAGTTTTAGACAAGAAATGCGGCAATTGCTCAAAAAGTTTACTCTTTTTTTTTTTTAAATTCAATTCATTAATTTTGGTGTAGGATTTTAGGAAAACTCTGAAAACAACAACAAAAACAACAACACATGACATGTTTTATAGTGCACAAAGGCAAACACAGATCTGACTAATGTGCCGCGTGCATTAAAAAGCAATAATTTTATTACCTGCAGAATGGTAAAACGTTATATTCCAATAAAAGAATAATTCACGTATTGTTTACTGTGCAGGGAAAGCTATATGATCATGCTTGTCGCTGCCACTCACGATGAAATCTGCCCAATATCTGACTAGCAGTTAACAGTATTAGTCTTTTTTACCCAATAATACTGTTACGAAAACCGCACGTTTTAACACTTGAATTAGTGGCAGAGAATTACAGCGATTAATTATTTGTCAATTTTGACATTGCCTAAAACGAGATTTCCTGATATGGTGTGGTTTATCATGAGCTTGAAATTAAATAATTAAATATCAGTGTAAAAGACCTTTACGACAGTTACCACCGAAGGTAAAGTGCGAATCCAGATATCAACAGCTAGTTCGGAGACAAATGATGGTTTGTAGATGTGGAAACTCATATTTGGCCAATAATCGTGGTTTTACAAACTTATTCTACACAACACTGTACACTGCCTGTCTGTGTTTTACATTTACATAATGGACGAGACTTTCAAGTGACCACATCGAGTTTATGACTTGGAAATCTATATTTGATGTTATCAAGCGGTTCATATATATCTATTTACTGCCTTATATTTCATCAAAATACATTTGCTGGATCAGTTCAATTGTATTTCAATGTTTCTTATAGATGTTGGCTTTTAAACTAAATTTTAAAGCCAAAACATACATTTTGTCTGATTTGGTTTGTGGAAGTTAACATTAAAATTTTATCGAAGCAAGTGTTTGTTGAAATTAAGCGCTAGTTTTTCGATGTAGAGGTGCTGGTTTGTTTTAGCTTAGCGCATTTTCTTATATGACACATATTGACATTTATCTCGCCTGTTCCTTATATTCAAAGTCACAGTCGGTAAACACTATTTTATTCATTTTATAACATCTTAACGAAAATTGTCAGCGGATATAATGTGTCGCTCAACCGTTTGCCCATTCCTCCATCCATATTCTGCATGGTGGTTAATTTATTTTGTTAAGTTATTCAACCATTTGCCTTACATACTTTATATTTCATAGAAATCTATAAACTAAAACAATTAACGGTCGCCTCTATATTAATTGTTTAAAATAGAGTTGTTAAAGTTCTGTTCTTCTGGTTATTCATGGACATATCAATGTTTATTTACGAGGCACATTTAAATAAGAAAATACACATATCTTTAGTATTATATTGATTAATGAAAAAATGTAAATTAATATGTTATAGAAATTCAGCAATACTTAACTGATTATATACTGAAAGAAACAAGTTTAGCACGGTCTTTTGCATATCTAGCTTAAAGAAACTGAATGTTTATTTTATAATGTGAATGTGTTCTTGTTTTTCACTTATTATGTGCGATTCAAAGTAAGCATCAGAGTTATCTCCCATTTATATAAAACAGCATTTTTCACATTAAAAATAAGAATATTATCAAGAACAGGGTTAAACTTCATTAAATAACTATTCTGGGTTTCGAGTGATAAAAAACGCAAAAAACAATTGACATTAACCTTATCATTATAATGAAATTACGAACCAAAGTTTTAAATTTTAAAATTATCTCCCTTTATATTGAAATAAGAACGAAATTATAATTTCTGTAAAGCAAGTAAATTAAAACATGTTGCTACTTCTTTTTGCAGATATCGTTTAAAAATAATGTCCTGCAATATACTTGTTAATTATGTTGGTGTATGTTTTATATGTTTATTTCATTTATTACATTAGTCATAGTGAAAAATATATGCTATATAATTTCTTCTAAATATCTTTGTCTAAATGCTATATCTTTTATACTTGTTTTATGAAATGATATACTGTAGTATGTACCGAAATAGTTATTTACATTTGTCTTAAATGCTCGTTTCACTGAAATCTGGCTATGTTTGCAGATGTATATGCGCTGGTTTGTTGAAGTTATGCAAAGTTATCAGAGTTTAAAGCAGTGAAGAACTGTAACTTAATGTTTGAAGAAAATTAACTGTCATAAAAACACTGCGTTTGTTTACATTTTCAATGCCAATTCAATACCATGATGCATCTGAACCCATCAACAAACCAGGGTGTTGATATCTACAAACGCAAATTCGATTCGCACTTTACCTACAGGGAGTATAAACATTATTTATATTAGTGTTGTTCCGATTAATCGATTTGATTGATCATCGATCAGTTATGCCTTTGATCTGATTAATCGATTACAATTTTTCATGATCGACTTTACTCGGTTGTTGAAAATTATGGCTTATTTCATTCTCTTGTACTAAAATATACAAGAAATAAAATGAGTTATAATTTTGCAACAAGTAATCACATATTTATAGTGGGTATCACAACTTATTTTTTTAAAATATATGTTGGTCAGTTTCATTGAGTTCCTTTATTACCAGAACATACATGAAATGTGATTCTTTTCTTCATTAGTCTGAAAAAGGCTTACACTCGTCTTTTATAGCAGCATGTTTAATCGATTAATGATCGATTATCGATCGGTAAAATATTCTGATGTTCGATCATGAATTTTCAGTCGATTCCCAACACTAATTTATACAGTGAATTTTATCATGACATTGAATCTGGTTTTCTATAACTTGATTATGGTACTCAGACAATGTTTATATTTTTCAAAGAAACTTAGGCAGGAAAAAGGTGCGTTTCCACTAATGCTGAGACAGAACCCCTCTACACCCCACCCCCGACTCCCACCTCGCCCACAAAACAAATAAACTAATGGAATATGTGCGTGTAGTTCTAAGGATTATAGTCCCAATTAACCAATAGGACGTCCTTAAGGTATAGGTACAATAGTGTCTGAACTACAAGGAAGGTAGTTGAGTTTTCTTTTTCTTTTCTTTTTATCTTTTTTTTTATTGTGTTCCTCTCCAGACTGAATTGTATATGAGTATGCTTCAATGCACATTATATGTGTACGCCAAACTTCAGATGTGAGCCAGTCAAAATCTTTGGCATATGATATATAATTTAAAAATGCTAAATTTGGTTCAATTTTAGTATTGGTTTATTATACTTACGACAACATTACCATTGCTTTACTCAACTTGCATAAGTCCACGAGTGGAAAAAATTCCCTTCCCGGGACTGCGGCCCGATAAGGGAGCCGCTAATAGGTTAACCCAATACCTCCGAAATCAGAACGAGGCTTACTTCCTCTTATTCCGCAAATTCTAATTAAGGAGGGGTGGGATTAATGTTGTCGTAAGTATAATAAACCAATACTAAAATTGAACCAAATTTAGCATATTGGTATATTGATTACTTACGACAACATTACCATTGCGACTTTAACAAAATTAACATGGGGTGGAAATAAGTAGCCTGTTATGATAGGTAGAATGTATCAAGGGAATTTGAACAAACTAAAACAAACAAGCAAAGGGGAATGATCAAACCTGCTATAATCGCAAGAAATTAGAGCAGATTAGAAACTGCAGAAACAACTAACTGACACTCACCCATATATAGGGGTCCTGCTTGGTTCACAATACACAAATTGAAGGAGACTCCATGACATCTCCAGAAGAGGTGAAAATAACATGGTGAATGTGGCACGTGCAGTCCTATTCCCAAGTACATGTAGAAGTTCGGAACCTCTACTACACCCGTAGCTAATTCAAAGGTGTAAATTGTCAAATATGGTACATTAAACCGTCCGTCTGTCAAGAAGGTCAAGGGCAATTAAGCCCAGCACCATTGAATAATCGACAATATCAAGCATATCTATCAGAAGAATATGTTTGTATTAAATTGATTGTTAATAGAGAACCAGTATCAATAAATCCCAATTAGATACTTACATAAACAGTTTAAGTTTCATATAATTAACTGTATAGGCAATAAACTATAAACACAAAGTAACATTTAACTGTGTGCAAATGGGTAAAATAAAACATGCATATGGGAAACATTTTAACCAGCTATAACAGTACCATCGGTAAGGCTGGTACATGCAAAACATGCATATGTAATAAAGTTTGGTTCGAAACCCGAAAGTTAGTGACTTGCAGACAACCTAGTCATCTAACTGGTCGGGTAGCGAAGCTCCGATGATGAACTGGGCAGCAACCAAAGGAACCAGAGCAGCCAATTTGTTATTGAGCTGGGAACAATCCCTTAGGTAGAATCTAACAAAGGGGTTGTCCGAATTCCAGCAGCATGCTTTTAGAATGCATTCTAAGTGAATTGAATTAGACCCTGCTAAGGATGAAGACAACGCTCTGACTTCATGCGCTGTAGGGTTTGACCCTGGTAGATCGGTCTTTTGCACATTATAGGCCACTTTAATGGTTTCCCCAATCCATCTAGAAATGGAAGCCAAAGAAATTTCTTTAGTAGCGTGCAGAAAAAGTGGCAGAAAAAGTCTCTTTCTGCCCCGCCGCCAAAACCCTGAGTGCTCCAGGTAGATTCTTAAAGCCCTAACCGGACAGAGGCTAAAAGAAATGGTAGCACCTGAGGGGGGTAGAGCCGGAATAACCAGTGGTAAGCTATGAACTGAAGGTCGCTGGTTCTTAGCCAAAAACCTGGTAAGAATGTATGGTAACTGAAGACACGTCTGCAGCAAAAGCAATAGATTCTTCAGTCCCCCGTAACTGACTGGTGATAGAGCCAGTAGGAGGAGCCTCTAACTTCTGAGATGGGCAGATGAACGTTACAAGGTGAATATGGTACCATCATGAGTCCTTCAATTCGGTCAAGGACAATAAGTCCACCACCATCTAAAGTCATAATCGACAATTTCAAGCAAATCTATGGAACAGAAATTGCTAGTATTACTAGATCATCTAAATAAGTATGGACCACTTGATTCAAAAACTTACAATAACAACTTCATAACTGAGGTGTAAACACATTTTGAACATTGTGATATGAAGTGCTTACCAACCAAGATAAGCAAACAATCAATAAAACTGCAATCGATTATTATGCCTACCGTTATAGACTTAGGCAAGGCCAAGTCAGCTAACTGGTAGAGGAGCACAACCTAATGACTGACTGGATCTAGTGAAAACAATATTTACGATAGAACGTAACAAATAATTTGTGAATTTTAAGTCAAATAAATGCTCTGACTTGTGCAGTCTTATTGGAATTGAAAAGGGTACATGTATATACCCAGACAAAAATCAGTCAGTTTGTTACTGGAATCTCTCTAGAAAAAGGTAAAAAGAGATCCCTCTAGTAGCACTAGAGTGAATCGACTAAGATGGAAGTGTAATAAGAACTGCTCTACACTATTCTGCCAAGCTAAACCTCCGTGCCCTCAGAGTAACCCAGTGAAGGGCCTCCTGGAGGTACACTTATGTGAACTATTACCGAAAATTAGTCTGAGATGTAGTTAGAACAGACAAACTGCATACTGATTCGGAATGGAGGATAGTGGCAGATGTAGAATGTAACCATGGTAACCTCACTTAGGGGTTAACGCAGTGGTGAAGACACCAAGATGGACAGAAGTGCTGAGACAAGGGAACCCTATTAAAATTAAAATAATCAAATTTATTTATTAAGGATAACACATTAAGTAAGTGAACAAATCTTACATGTGGCCCTTAAGGAACAACTTTAGGGTTACCAAAGCCAACCTGAGAGACCCTTAAAAATGCATTAAGGGTAGCTCTACTAAACCCCTAGACCACGGCAGAAAGTCACCTTGAATGTGGCTGTGCACATGCACGCGCCCCCCACCCACTTTTGTTCTGATCACGGCAGAATGTCACCTTGAATGTGGTTGTGCACCCGCACCCACCTCCACTTTTGTTAAAGTAAAAGGCCAACGAGACTTTAACCTAGCATGTAGATCTAGCCGAAAAGAACTGTGTCTCCGTACGAATGTGGCATATATAGAAACATTAAATAAAGAGATGCGCCACATTTATCTCAAAACCGCCTGAGGGTAAGACTTCAACGAGGAGAAGTCCGGTTCCTAAGGCATAATTAATTTACGGATTAGAAGCCGGGCCTAAAAATCAGTATAGCCTACCAAGACGTTAGGAACATAATCATACTGATAAAACCAGTGATTCATTTTGAAATCTGCTTTAATAAGTCCCTGGGACTCACATATTTTGAAACAATGGGTCCAAACTAAAAAACAATGGGTCGAAAGATTTTTTCAAATCAAATTTTGTTAAATATAATTTATATAACCAGCGTTTCATTACGAATTCAGTCTGAATTAGTCCCTAGAACTCACATAGATCCGAACAATGAGTCCCATGAAAATTGGTTCTGTGATGGTGTTGACAACAGTTTGTCGAAAGATTCAAAACAGAATTAAAAAGACTAGAATATAGGCTAGGCCAAGTGACTTTGATTTGCCTTATTTTAATTGTTCATTCTTCTTCTTTAGATTAAGTTACCGTGTAGAATTTCTTAAATTAGTTTTCAGATTCAATTGATGCATGCCATGGGATGCACATTTTTGAAATGATGGGTCCACAGAAAAAAGTGTGAGTCGGGGACTCGGGATGCGTAGCAAATGAAACGCTGTAGACCTACTCTAAACTGGCAGAAACACTAGGATACTGTATCCTGGTTCTCGCAAGACTAAAAAGGGAGGAGAATGAACAAACTACGCGAACTATCATCAGTACCCTTAGGGTAATGGAGAGTGAACCCTGGCACTACAGCCCATTAACTGTATGACTGTATGGAGGAGTGGGTAGGGTAAGGAATCTAGAAAGTGATCCTAGCTGCAAGAACTGGAGACAATAACGTCAAAAGCGGCATTACGTAATTGTCGATATTTCACAAGTGAAACACAACCATGAAATATAAGGTTTATCATAAAATCCACAATAAAAACAAAAAGACTGTTGTCTTGTGGCTGGTATGGGGCACGAACTAGGGACTCCTCGCTACAGGGGGAAGTATGTGCCACTGTAAATAATAAAAGCTATTGTAAATATAAACCTACCTCAACAAAGGTGGTGATATAATTTGATATCATTAACTTACAAATAAGCGGCCCACAGAGCAAAGTAGTGGGGTATTTGATAGATACTGTATACAATATTAGTAAAAGTATCCATATCAACCGGGCAGGGCTTTAAAGAAAGCGCTTATTTCTCTTTTTGGGAAAAATACAAGGTTTCATAAATTAAGTAAATATGACATTAATATACTTTATTTATATTGTCATCCATTATTTACCATAATTATTAACTTCCATGTTGGAATTTACTTAGCAGCCAAAAACACACTGCAGAATTCATGCTTTTTCTCAAATTCTGAGAGACTGTTGTTTTCCGATTGGGAAATATTTTTGCCACAGTTGGGAAAAAACAGTCCAATTTTCTGTTGGGAAGATCCCCTTTACAGGCCTCTATTATATAAGGTAAAAAAGCCCTGCCGGGTAGACGAGTCTAAGTAGCAGGGGGAAATAACCCCCTATCTCTTAATGACACCCTTGGATATAAATATTACTGCCGCTAAATAAAATAAATGCTTATATACCTGCAAGTCTGTTGAGCATGAACATAAACAACAGACCTGCAGTCATCATCTATTAAACCGTAACCAGGGCAGGAAACGGTTGCAGAGTTACTTGTCCATAATCCACAGATCATGGCGGAGAAACCGTAGTAACTAAAATCATCCTAGATAGGTCAATTCTTGTGACAGACCTCGAGAGTAGGTACTGACTTCTAACGAGGTTACCTGCAAACTAGTTCAATAGTTAAGTCCATAAGGACAGAAAAGAACAAAGTCATTCACTAAGAATCTTTAGTTAAAGACAAGTATCGGATTCCTCCGTAGTGGGTATAAGCAAGACCACGAGAGGAATATACTTTAAATTTAAATACTCTGTAAGGATTATTAGTAAACACATAGATCCTTAAGATACAAAAGCATTCAATAAGGATCTAAAATCGATAACAAAGGCAGACAATGCTAAAGAAGTGTTTATAAATAAAAGGACTTCACTCTTGGAATGCGGTTATCATACCAAAGAGAAAAGATTATCCCAATAACAGCACTGTCTAGGAATTATGATTTTCTAAAGAGGTCTAAGTCCTATTGTTGCAAGTGTTTCCGACATAACACTGAAAAGAAGAACAAGAAAGTGTCCCGGACACATTTTATAATCCATATGTTATCTATAATTGCTATCATATGATTTGATTTACTGTTTGTTCCTTGTCATGTTCACATTGTTATGAATATTAAAATGAAATATTCTATTCTATTGAATCTGCGATTATACAACACGTAAGAAAATATAATAACAGAAGGTAGTCCATGACTAAGAAGAAACAGTCCAGACTCTATTGTGCCCATCGCGGAGGGGCTACCCTGTCGTGTTTGTTGGTGGAGGGACTTTAACCTCAGAACAACACGCACACACATGACTAAGAAGTATTACCTGAATAATCACAGTTACCCCTGTGCCTGGACTGTCGGGAAGGTGACCTAGATGAGTCCGAGTTGGAGCTGTTCTGAGGACCTTCCGCAAACCCTTTAGGGAGAGTCTCTGCCAACACCGTGATCCCCCCCATTACCGGTCAGCTAACTGAACAAGGGTTGAAAGGGGAACCAGGTATCTCTTTTCTCTTCTTCTCTGCCACCACCGTGATCCCCCCCATTACCGGCCAGCGAACTGGGACAAGGGTTGAAAGGGGAACCAGGCAGTTTCCGTCTGGGTTGGGGTTTATCCTGGGCGTAAGGGGTACTCATTTCCCCCTTCGAGCAGGACTCCCCACCCAGCGGTGGCTTGGTCACTTGCGACATTTTAATGCGCTAAAAATAGAAAAAGTACAACAGCGAGTGCTAGACACACGAACTGTAAATGTAGAAAAGGTGTATAACGATAAAGAAATACCAAAATAAAGTCAACAAAACACAAAACCCGTGGAAGAAACGCAAAATTGAGCCACTCGAAATTACCTGATCCTTTCGAAATCAGCGCGAGTGGAATAAGAGGAAGTAAGCCTCGTTCTGATTTCGGAGGTATTGGGTTAACCTATTAGCGGCTCCCTTATCGGGCCGCAGTCCCGGGAAGGGAATTTTTTCCACTCGTGGACTTATGCAAGTTGAGTAAAGCAATGGTAATGTTGTCGTAAGTAATCAATATACCAATCATAAAATTAGCTTTACTTTTTTTTTCAATAAAAAGAATAAAAAGGTTTAACATTAGGGGCAGACGGGCGTGTAATCAAATAATTCCAATTAATTTAATAGTTTTCATCATTATCAGTTTTCCCCCAAGATGGCACATCAAAAGGTGATCGAGTACCACAGTAAGAGTAAATCAATACTACAAACTGCAATACCTTATACTAAACTCCTGGATGTTTTTAAGATGACCTTGTCGGATGCTGGGGTGTGGGGATGGGGTTGGTCTGGGGGAGAGGGTTGCGATTATTCTTCAATAGGTGTTTGCGATGATGGTAAAGTCCATTTTAATATAAGGTTTCAGTTTCATCACAATTATAGCCACTCCTTCATGTGTATAATTATGTTTATAATAAAACCTTGCTGAAAAAAGGTTGGTGGGAATGAATAAAATGAATAGGGGTCACCCTAGCTCTTACCAAGGACAATCAAGGTACAAAGTTGAAGATAGTGGGTGAACCAGAAATGTAATGCTGACAACCCATGTATGTTGCAGTAATAAAATCTAGAAAATCTACTGCTAATACACAAGTTTAATAATTTGAATTTGAGTGATATTATTTATAAATGAATATCAGAGTTACTGGATGGACAGTTATTAATGACATTGATAAACTGATAAGGAAGAGCTGTATAGAGTTTAAAAAGGTATGACGATAGGTCAATATTGTTACCTTGATATCATTTTCTGTTTAATCAATAATTGTATATTAATCGAGATTAACTGAAGATTGATTATAATTTTGTCGAACTGGTGATAACTTAGATTTCACATGAGAGAACAGCTGTGAAAGGTCAAGGTCATTCTTTAGAGAAGTAATGATTGTGTTTATATCCAGGGAGGGCCAATTACGTGCATGTAATACATTACTCATGTCAGTACCTTCGTACTACTAGGGTGGGCATGTGCAATCTGGGTGGGCATGTGCAATCTAAGTTATCACCAGTTCAACAAAATTATAATCAATCTTCAAATAATCTCGATTAATTATACAATTTTATCGAACTGGTGTAACTTAGTTTCCCATGAGATTTTAGAGCTAAACAATCATTTACTTTAGATATATATAGGATACCAATTACTACTACAAATTCAATTTCGGTATATATTTTTCTTGCATACCGGACAAGGCTATCCGCCATTTTACAAGGGCCAAACATTTCCATCTCACCCTAGGGTCGAGATAAAATTCACGTGCACCAACATCCGGTATGCAGGAAAACATGCAAAACTTTAATAGCTGGCGGCAATGCACAACGTTTCTCTGGTATGCAAGAAAAGAATCTATCATGGGTATTCGGTTCAGATAGGGAATTCCAATCCTCGCTATAAGTGTTTTAATCGAAACCTCAGCAGAGCCTCGGTTCAGATAAAAACACGTATACCTCGGGTTGGAAATCCCTATCTTCACCGACTACCCATGTAAGATTCTTATAATATACAACCTAGTCATCATTATTGACAATATCTAACAGGATCATACATTTTCATTTACTGTACTGTTTCACAAAGTATTAGCAAATGATGAATTTTCTGTTATCTTATGATAAAATGTCTTAAATGTTTTTACAGAACTCCAACCTGCTGCCTTCATTATGACATCTAGTTGCAGCCCTTTTTCTGCAGCAGATGATGTTGATGCTGCCCGACAACTATGTGTCCCGAATACTCCAATGTCAATACCAGCTTTCCCCATTAATGTTTTTACCCATCTAGCAATTATGCTTTTAGTTACAGCCTTAAATGGATTTACATTGGAAATGAAAAGCCTCTGCTCATCTTTCCTGACTACTACTATAGTCTTTCATTGTTTGTACCACACACAATTTGCTGTTTCTTGTATTACTGTCTATTACTAACGGTTCAATATGTTTCCCTGGTTTTGTTTGTTTCAATTAATCCGATATATGACACACTATTTTGTCTTGTTTTATCTGTATATTTTCCAACCATAATAAATGAATGGTTTGGCATCTCTGTCCAGTCAACAACATTAACAATATTGACAGTTTTCCGACAACTGTAATGAACATAGTTTGTCATTTTCAGGTAATGTTGACAAGTATGCAAAAACCTCACCAACATCCCATATTCTACAATATTTTGGTAGAGAAGGTCTATTTGCAAATATACTTTTCATAAATCGTTTTATTAACGTTTCCTTACCAATATCTCTACCATTTAACATCGCGCAAATCAATGTAATTGATGACTTTGCAGTATTTATGGCACTGTACCCTATACCTTTTGTTCATATAATTGTAATAAAAATTCTAACAATTGATGGGAAGGTGGATCAAAGGCATCAATTTGTTTTTGATCTGATAAAAGCATCCACTTTTTGAGATACGTCCCATATTGCTGGCTTGTTGATTTGCGCCATGATTGTAATATGATATTGATAATGTTTTCTGATAATCCTCGACTTTTGAGTTTTTCCCTGAAAATATAGAAACACCCAGTCGAAGATTCCGAATGGGATGTTTCTTTGTGATGTCCTGCGGAAGGTAGATACTCCTTGCTGGTAGAATGTACGACTGTTCGCATGTTTGTTGAAGAACCACAGAGAACTACACTTGAGTTGCCCATATCGGTGCCACTAAGATGACTTGGTCCAGTTTCTCTGCCACCACCTTTTGAACTGCCCTGCTGATCATGCTGAAGGGAGGAAACAAATAACATACTTTTTTCTTCCATGATAAAAGCATCAATTGCTACTGCATTCTTATCTGGTTTGTAAGAAACATATAGTTGTTTTTGATAGTTTAAACTTGATGCAAATAGATCAATATCCACCTGACCCACCACATTTTCTAACTGACTAACTGACTGTGTCGCACAAATCCAAATGTTTTTGTTTATACACCAAAACCAAATTTCTTTGGCCAATGCGTGTAACTTAGGGATTTTACCCCCAAAATTATTAACATATGCAACTGCCACTGTATTATCCATATATATCCTAATATGTGTATTTTCTACATTAATGGCTAACAATTTCACTGTCAGAAAAGCTGCTTTTAACTCAAGATAATTGATGTGTTCATTTTTCTCTTCACTTGACCAAATTCCCTCTACTTTGTTTCCGAGTGTATTATTAACGCCCTTGTGGTAGCGTACAAAACTGAAACTTTCTTCCAGACCAATGGAATCTTAAATATTTTCTGTCACTTTCTTGTACTGGTATACTAAAATATGCATCCTTTAAATTGATTGACCCAAAATAGTCACCTTGTTAAATATTCACCATAGCCGATTTTAATGTTTCCATTTTGAAATGTTGTTTAACTACATTTTCATTAAACAACTTTAAGTTCAATATAATTCTAACACTACCGTCCTTTTTTGGCCTCACAAAAATATTTGAATAATATTCATTTGTGTCACAATCAGAAGTTTCTTCAATTATCCCTTTTTCCAAAAACTTTTTAATTTCCTGTGAAATTAAGTTGTGTTCTTTTCCATAAAATCTGATTTGTTTTGGTACAAAATATTGTTGGGGTTGGGGTTTTGTAACCGGACACGGTATCTAAGATCCAAGGGTCAGAAGTAATTTTTTCCCACTCATTTTTGAAGTATTTTACTTGTCCCCCTTCAAAATTGGTGATGGTATTACTAACCTCTACCGTGACTTCTATTTGTGGAATTTCTTTTGAGATGAGGATTTCCCTCGATTGCTCTTTGAATTCCCGGACCCGGCATAGCCGCCCCGACTGTAACCCGTCGACTTTTGGGGTTGATAGTGACTTGTGAAAACTACCGGAGGATATTGGTTCATTTGCTGGTGCTGAGATTTCCCCATCTTGGAACGATCTCTGGGTTGACGTTCTCTTGGGGATGTGGTATAAAAAAGGCTTTGTCGTGTTTGACAGTTTTTGGGCCCTTAATTCTACCTTTTCTATCTCGTCGACTTTCGTATCCAAGTCATCACCAAACAGAAATTCAGACGACAGAGCATCAATCTCAAATTTTTCCTGATCGTCACTCACCAGCTTTTAAATAGCCTTTTCCATAAGGCTGGTCAACCCGTCATCAATGTTTTCTCCGTACTTCTTTTCCGTTGCATAAATTTCTTCTAATTCCCGAAAAAATTATAATCCGCAGTTGATTCCTCGTCGTCCCTTCCATCCATCAAATTGTCCAATTGATCGGACGGATCCATCATTATTTCTGTGAGATCCCTCGGTATCTCACACGTATTTTCTACACACCCTTTTACCGCTATCCACTCGACGTCGTTTGTTAAAGGATTCGTTTATTTGTAAAATGCTGGAGGCGATATTCGCCATAATTTCCGATTGTTGATTGGCATTTTTCCGAGCGGTGCCCTCCATTTTGCTTATTTTTTCCCATAATTTGTTGACGTCATTTCCGCCCACGGCGAAGACTGGCGAACTTCCCGCGTCTTCTCTGTCACATGACTGGTCACCTGACCTATGACGCTTCCTACTACTTGGGATTTCCCCAATATGAATCGGGATTTCCCCGTATTCATCAGCGTTTCGCTGTATAATTCTTGTTCCTGACGGTGCCGGCGTTTCGCTAGCTTTTCCCGTCTTCAATTTGTGTAACTCTTTTACACGTTGTCCCACTATTTTCGTGAGATTCATGTCCGTGTCCATTTCGGACGATCCGGACGCCATTTTCCTTTTTCTACGAAAGTCAGCTTCAGCAACCAAATGAAAAAGTTAATTTCTTCCGCAAACTACAAAATCCGATGTCTATCACTATCAATCCTATAACCATAATCACTTTTCGTCCGTATCTCTCGTAAATTTTATTAAAATTTGTGCGTTTAACACCACAATAATACCCTATATTTTGTCGATCGTATTTTCTCTCAGAATAACCCTGATAATTCGTAAACTGTAATGACCTCGACCTTTCACAGCTGTTCTCTCATGAGAAACTAAGTTACACCAGTTCGATAAAATAAAGTGTAAACATGTTATTGTGTCATCAAGGCCATTTAGTTATAGTTAGTAACATGTAGAAGTTTCTGGATGAGTAATAAACTGTTCAGTCAAGGTTAACTTGTTTATGTTATTCCATGACAGTATAAATACAGCCTTTCGGAGTTGTTGTTTGGTTTCAGTATTCAGTATTCAAAGTTGAGTACCTGGTTCAGTATTTTGAGAATTTACAAAATATTGGATGCTGTGAATTAAAATATATTGTGAGAAGATAACAAATATTGTGCTCATATATAATAGAATTATTTGGACTGTGAATAAATAAACAAGGAAAGACTTGAAGAGAAATTGGATTAAAGGGACACTTGACAATTTAAACTAAACAGACACTTGCCAATATTATTTAAACTTTATTCATATATTGAATTTTAAAGAAATACTGGATCCATTTGATGTAAGTGAATATTTTTCATTGTAGTATTTGAATAATTTGGTGATCATCATTATATTATAAAAACAGTTGCTGCTGGTTTTTCTTCTTTTCTTGTTACATTTTACCCTTAAACATATTTCTTGCCAATTAATGAGCCATTTTAGGTTGCATGAAAAAGTAACAGTCAGAATTATTGGACATGTCAGTGGCACCGATACGGAAGAACTGTTAAAAGTTTCAATAAAAAAACTTCAGTTTGTACATGAAATCATGCACACAATTTTAAAATCTGTCCAGTCTTTCACATACGTGCAGTATTAAAAAAAAAAATCCAGAACATTTGCAGCAAAAAGACACAACAAGTATCTATGACTACATTGCACATTTGAAAGTGCTGAATGTGACAAATATTGAATATTTTATAATGATTATTAAATTTTGGTTTCCTCTAGAACAGTTCCACTTGTATTTACACCGTTATCTGCTGGCTAATTGCGTTGTTCCCATTCTGGTACTAATGTATTTCAGTTTAACAAGCAGTGTACATCAATATACTTGATATGATTATTAAATCCCCAGGGAAGTATTTCCGGAAAGTGGAGCTACCAACCGTATATAGCTAGTATGATCGGACGTATCATGAATGCAGTTATAGTTCCAGGAAGGCACTGTTTTGGACAAGAATTTTATGTATCATGACGCAAAATCATTAAACTCTGGTTAACGTTAGGGTACTTAGTGACTTGAACAATCAATAGAATTATGAAATTACCCATGATGATAGGCAGAATAAGTATCGGCAGATTAGCATTACTATCATTTAAAGCTTCTACTGTGACAAATTGATATATTGACTCAGAAAACACATCAAGATTAAAGGGACACACGGCAGTCTTAAAGTATTTGAAATGGGTGTCTCGATTTATATATCCAGTGTCGTTTTTACTTTTACCCTAGTTACATTTAAATAAATCAAATTTTAAGTATTCACTATTTCGTCTTATTATACTATAAGTTTTAGTATATTATTGGTGCAATAATATCATAAATTATTAATATGCAAAAACAGATGTCTTAATACAATTCGTATAATTAACATTAATGATTGAACAAATGCAATTTATGTAGAAAAACTAAAGAGATGCCGCTAGTTTTTAAAAAAACAAGATGCCATGTGTCCCTTTAAGGTTTCTGGTGTTGTCCATCCTCAGCGGGGTATATCCTGAAGGATTACATCAGCTGATGTGAAGTGTAATCACATTGAAATCCAGCACTTTTTTTAACCCGAAACTTAAAATTATATTCCGGTATCATCATTATCTTCTCATTAAAGCTGTGTCTGCGTTCCTACAGAAAGGTAAAGCATTTTATGTATGCATGTATGTATATGTATGAATGTATGTATATGTATGAATGTATGTATGAGGTTTAATGTTGCTTTTAACAATCTTTCAGTCATATCACGACAGTGTCTACTTGTTGCTGTAAGCTCTGAGTGAATACTTAGATTTATAGTGCTGCCACATTGGAATTCCACGCTGTAGACATGACATGATACTCCACCCAGTCACATTATATTGACGTCTACCAGGCCTATAGCACTATATATACCCTTTATGTGCTGAACATCAAGCTAAAACAGTTTTATAACATTAATTGGTACACCTTTGTTATATCTGCAATTTTAGACATAACTTCCATTGTTAGTCGTATTGAATGCATATTTCATATTCTAGTGTATGTACACATGTGTAATACATAGAGGAGCTTACAAGAGTACTCATTCATTATTGAATTTATTAAACGAGTTGGCAAATTGATATAATGCGAGGCTCTTGACGAGCATTATATTATTTTTAGCTAACTCGTTTAATAAATTCAATAATGAATGAGAATGAATGTCAGATTCTATTTATCACATAACTCACATATCAACTTTTTTTGCATTTTGCCTGTCGCTTTAACACGCGAAACCGACATAAACCGTGGGAATTGGATCATTTAGTCATTATCGATTTTTTTTTGACACTGCATACTAGGTTTATTTGCATACTTATATAACTAGTGGTATATCGAAAATATAGAATGGTGTTATTCCACTCCCACACCGTAAGTTATGTGATACAAACTGGAACGATTTTGATTGGTTAGGCATAAAATGCATTAAATCTGTAACACTTGGCACATTTTGTTGACTGAAACTATTGTTATTTATTATAAATTCATCCGGACCTAAATCATAAACATTTTATTTACCAACAACTCATAATAAATAATTAACATTATACAAATCAGTTTGTATTTTTTCAAAAGTTATTGTAAAATGTCCTTTTATTAAGAAGATAAAACACAAACTTTCATATCTAACATTGTGTACGACGTATCGAAGTTACATGATGTTTTGGCACTAAAGAACATGATTTTTTTACATAACAGGACATTATTGGTCCTAAAGTTTGTCTGAAGTTGTTGCGGTTTTATGTCCATCTTAATTATTTTTGTACACAAATGACTGTAACTGGTCATGTGACTAAAAGGATCTTAGGGCTTAGTATGTTTAGTGTAATAACAATCCATGACAACTTTTGAAATGAATGCAATAAGAAGTTCATTACAGAAGGGAAAATTCTAAGTCAAACAAAAGGGCCATAATTCTATAATAAATTAGGAATATGAAGTTTTCGGAACAATTAAAGACATTTTCTATAGTTTTTTCTGCCTAACAGATTTTCTTTACACTTTTTGTACAGTAAGTCTGTTATATATATAAACAGAAAAGGCAAAAATAATGGTAGGTCACCATGATTGTTAAAATATTAAAAAATAATTTGTAATGCCACCGTCATGTCAATCTGTCCAAAAAGTTGAACAAGTCCATGAAATAGCCAAATATAAGACATTTTTGAATGTATTAAAGTAAAGAACATTTAATTACAATAACATTTAAACTCATCTTTACGTAAAACCTATATTTTTTTACAAAATCTGTGACCATTACCACAATTTATGCACAAATTAGCCCATAATGATACAATTTCCTTGATTGGTCTATAGATAGCTTACGACAACATTACAATTGCAATATACTCAACTTGCCTTAATCCCACGAACGGAAAAACTTCCCCAAATACCCTTCCCGGGACTCCCGGCACCAAGGGCGCCGCCAAATACACCCGCACAAGCAAGAGTCACACAGAGTTACGTTCTCTTTCCGTCGTGGCGTCATCGGTAAGAAGGCGAAAAATCGACGGTCTCAAAATATTTGTTCTTTTTCCACGTAACAAATGGTTTATAACCGTTCTTGGTGTTTCTTACACCTATTTTTGTTTCTTTACGCCGTTATTTCAGACCGCATTTCGTAAACAAAAACACATGCGATCTAATTCCGGTTTACCAACCTTTGTAAATTTTATCGGTATTATGGCTGTCAACTTCTATTAAGAGTTTGAATTTGACACTGGAACATAGACAGTACTTGCTTCGGCAGTATATATATTTTACCTTTCCTACTCGTGTCAATACGCCAGTAAATAGTTTTTCTTCTTATATTGTTGGGTTTGTTGTTTTGTTTGTTATATAATTACAGTTGGTGCATTTAAACCACCTTCTGCTGTTATTCTCTTATATTTCAGCATATAACAGCAATGTATGTGTTTTCAGTCACCGGTTGGCTAGACCTGGCCCGCAGAAAAAGGCATTTGGCCCTTCTGTGTCTCAGAGCTACCCTTCCAAAGTGACCTAGTATCTAGCCCTTCCTAGTTAAAGGTTGTTTGCCAGATACTTCCTGGGTTGGGGAATGCCAACCAAAATGAACTGCTCGTCATATCGACCTTCTGAGGTGTATGGCTCCCAATCCAGGCCCGAACTCACATACATGTAATATAGACGGGTCCTGCTCCAGGTGAAAGCAGTAGAGACAACCTAAATGAAGGCTACTCGTCCTTCGGAGCTCAATAGCCGCTTAGCTCAGTCAATGACTAGCGACTATATCGCGCTCACTAAAGAAAGTCCCGTACCCCACCCACTCCTGCTCCAAGCCACCAGGTAGTGCGGGGGTCACGCCGACTCCAAACTCTCTGCCTCATGGGTAATCTGAAGGTCCTCAGAACACATTCTATTCACTCCTCCAGGTCACCTTTCAGAGAGTCAACACACAGAGGGCGGTCTAGGAGCAACCGTCACCTGTCTAGAGACAGCTCAGGTAATTCTTCCCAGATGAATTATGATATACCTTATATAAGCACAGCCCAGGGCCGAAAGGGTATTCTTACTGTATTCAATACCGGTGTTATGGTTAGAGCTACCTAACGAAGCATGTAGTTTCTTCTGAAGGTCTCTGCTATTATAAAAACCAGACTAGTAGTCTTGAGGGAAGCTAAATACGACTTCTTTCTCTGGTATGAGAAGAGGACTTGGGTTTCTGTGTTGGTACTCGCATGTAAGGGGAAATTTCTGTCATGGGTCACATTTATCTGTTATTATAATTTCTTACGTGTTGTATTATCACAGATTGAATAGAATAGAATATTGTATTGTAATATTCATAACAATGTGAACATGACAATAAACTAACAGGAAATCAAATCATATGATAGCAATTTAGATAAATATATGGATTAGCTGTCAGGATGACCGAGTGGTCTAAGGTGCCAGACTCAAGGTAATACCTTCACAAGCGAGTGTTCTGGTCCACGACTGTAGGCGTGGGTTCAGATCCCACTTCTGACACATACTTTTAACATACAAGTAAAATGTGTAAGGGACACTTTCCTTGTTCTTCCTTTTCAGTGTTATGTCAGAAACACTTACCAACAATAGGACAGAGACCTCTTTAGGAAATCATACTTTCCTAGATGGTGCTCTCGAATGGGATAGGCTTTTTTATTTTGATACGGAAGTCATACCTTCCTACTAACAGGGCGCTCTTTCAGGCTGAAGGAAATGATAACCATTCCAAGAGTGAAGTTATCTAGTAGCCGGCTGGTTAGACAGAAAATCTACAATCAGAGAAGGTAAATTATCAACGTCTTATCTCTGATTCTGATTTAATAGCCTTCCTGGAGGTATTCCTTCCTCAAATAGAACTTATTCTTTTGTCGAACAGAATCACCCTATTTTCCAAGTTGTTGTAACATTTGTAAACACTTCTTAAGCATTGTCTACCTATGTTCTCGATTTTAGAACCTTATTGAATGCTTTCGTATCTTTTGAATAACTCTGCGTTTACTAAAAATCGTTAAGAGTATTTAAATTTAAAGTATTCTCCTCTCGTGGTTTTACTAATACCCACTACAGGAGTGTGATACCTGTCTTTAACTAAAGATTCTTAGTGAATTACTTTTGTTCTTTTCTGTCCTTATGGACTTAACTACAGAACTAGTTTTGCAGGTAACCTCGTTAGAAGTCGGTACCTACTGTCGAGGTCCGTCGCAAGAATTGACCTAGATCAAGGATGATTTTAGTGACTACGGCTTCTGCGTCATGGTCTAATGATTATGGTAAGTATTCATGACCTTCGCCATAGCGTTCATAGATTTCAGCGTTAATTGTAGCCACAGTCTTAAAAGAAGTAAATCAGTTTATTTCTTTATGTATATTGTTTTCCTTTATCAGGACACCTAATTCAACTTATCCTATCGCCTTGTTGAGTACTGTTTGTGGCAGGACTAATAGAATTCAGATATAATTCTTTTATATTTATCCATGTTGATATTTATCCATGTTGCTGTTCATATTTTTATGTATGACAAGTAACTCCGCAACTGTTTCCTGCCCTGGTTACGGTTTAGTAGATGATTATTGCGGGTCTATGGGTTATGCTCATCAGACTTGCAGGTATATGAGCATTTATTTTATTTAGCGCCGGTAGTATTTATATCAAGGGGTGTCATTAAGAGGTAGGCAGGTAATTCGCCCTGCTACTTAGACTTTTCTACCCGGCTAATATGAATACTTTTACTAATATTGTATACTAGTAACTATCAAATACCCGGCTACTTTGCTCTGTGGGCCTCTTACTTGAAAAGTTAATGATATCTATGTATATCACCACTTTTTTGAGGTAGGTTATATTAATTATATTAATTATTTACAGTGGCAGATGCTGTTTTATACAATTGCACATGCAGTTGCTGGCTGAGTCTTCCTTTTGCTGGTAAGTTGATATGGGGGACTCCCGTGGCTGAGTGGTAAGTCTCTTACTTGATATCACTACCACTCACCTCTGTTTTATAATGGTGTCCCGGTTAGCTCAGTTGGTAGAGCTTTCGCCCTGTAATGGAGGAGTCCGGTTTTCGTGTCCCATACCAGCCACTAAGACAACTGGCATCTTGTTTTATTGTGGATATTATGATATACCTTATATCTCATTGTTTGTGTTTCTTGTGAAATATCGACAATGACGTAATGCCGCTGTTGACGTTTTGTCATCTCTGTTTTAGCACATTATGTTTTGCTGCTTAAGTATCAAGGTGAGAGTACATAATAAATTATTAATAGAATTATTTTTGGTTTGTCGTGAATATAGGAAATTTCTTCTGAGAAAGAAACTTATTTTCACCAGAGCCTTAGCACGAGTGAATTATGCGTGTTTCCTCACTTATACACCTGCGGGTTTTTGGGATTACCCTAGGGTTGATTACGATCTCCTTCTGTACCGCTTAGATCTCCAAGCAGTTTCAGTAGTTCGGAGTAATCGGCTTCAAAGCTGCTAGCCTCAACCCTACGTGGGTTTGTTCGCAGTTCCTCTGACTAAGCCTTGTCTGATGGAGTTCTTCGTCATTCATCTCTTACCTCTGGGGTTGCGTTCCTTGTGTAGCTTATTAGATGCGGTTGCAGGACATGACACTCCCTTTCTTGCAGCTAACTAAGGTCATTGTCCAGATTCTAGATTCCTTACCCCTCCCACGTCTCAATACAGTCATACAGTTAATGGGCTGTAGTGCCAGGGTTCGTTCTCCATTAGCCCTAAGAGTACTGATGATAGTTGGCGTATTTGTTGTTCATACCCCCCTGTTTAGTATTGCTAGAACCAGGATACATTCTCCTTGTTTTCTATCAGTTTAGAGAGTAGGTCTATCAGTATGAGTAAGTTCCTAACATTATGTAGGCTATACTATTTTTAGGCCCGGCTTCTAATCCGTACATTAAGTATGCCATAAGAGCCGGACTTCTCTCTTTGAAGTCTTTCCCTCAGGCAGTTTGAGATACATCTGGCATCTATTTAATTATTGGTTCTATATGCCACATTCGTATGAAAACACAGTTTCTTTTCGGCTAGATCTTTTACTTGAACACAAATTTGGGGGTGCATGCATGTGCACAGCCACATTCAAGGTGACATTCTGCCTTGGTCAGAACAAAAGGGGGGTGCATGCCCGTACACAGCCACATTCAAGGGGACATTCTGCCGTGGTCTAGGAGTTTCGTAGAGTTGCCCTAAATGCAGGTTAAGGATCTCTCAGTTTGGCCTTAGTAAAACCTAAAAGTTGGTTCTTATGGGCCACATGGAAGTTGTTTTTCACTGACTAGGTGTGTTGCCCTAAATAATTAAATTCTGTTATTATTATTTTAATAGGGTCTCCCCTTTTTTCTCAGCACTTCTGTCCATCTTGATTTCTTCACCACTGCGGTAACCCCTAAGCGGGGTTACCAGGATTTACAGTCTACCTCTGCCACTATGATTCATTCCAAATCAGTATGCAACCTCACGTTTGTCGATGCAAACTACATCTTCAGACTTCAGTTTCTGTAATAGTTGCTCACATAATTGTACCTCTAGGAGGTCCTTCACTGGGTTACTCTGAGGTCACAGAGGTTTAGCTGGTCAGAATAAGTGTAACGCAGTTTTTGTTTACACTTCCACCGTAGTCGGAGTTGGGTTTTTCTTGTCCCCCACTTTGAGCTTATATCACTCCCTTCTTTAGTTTAGAATACTTAGAAGTTAAAGTGGCTCTTTTTGGCCTCCTGTTTGACTTCTGTTCTCCGGCCCTCCTTTGAACCTTTCGGTTAATCTTAGATAGACTACCCTTTAGACTATCTTTCTTTTAGCCTTGTGGCTCAGATTTAGTGAGCCCATTCTAGGAACTAAAGTATCATCAGGCTCATGCTACTAAAGGGATCTCGTTAACCCTTTCTAGAGATATTCCAGTAACAATCTGTTTGGTTTTGTCTGGGTATATACCTAATTCAATTCCAATAAGGCTGCTCAAGTCAGAGCCTTTATTTTTCTTAAAATTCACAAATTATTTGTTAGATTCTATCTTTAATTATTTTCACTGGGTCCAGTTCTTACTACCCAGTCAGTCATGGGGTTGTGCTGCTCTACCAGTTAGCTGACTCGGCCTTGCCCAAGTCTGTAACTTTAGGCATACAAATCAGTTGCAGTTTTAATTTTTATTTTACTTATCTTGGTTTGTAAGCACTTCATACCACTATGTTCCAAAATGTGTTTGGTTTATACATATTGTATTGTTTATAGTTATCTATGTTTCACACAGTTATCTTGTGTTCATAGTTCCATTTACAGCTCAGTTATGAAGCTGTTATTGTAAGTATTGAATCAAGGGGTCGATACTTATTTAGATGATCAAGTAATACTAGAAATTTCTGTTCCATGGATTAGCTTGAAATTGCCGATTATGATTTTAGATGGTGGTGGACTTATTGTCCCTGAACGAATTGAAGGACTTATGAGGATGCCATATTCACCTTGTAACGTTCATCTGCCCATCTAAGAAGTTTTAGAGGCTCCTCCTACTGGCTGTATCGCCAGTCAGGATCCCAGATTACGCTATGGTGAGTGTAAGTTGCTTGTGTTCATGCTCTCGTCTGCTTTAATTTCTTGTAATTAGAGCAGGTTTGATCGTGCTTTGTTACTTGTTGTTCAGAGTTGTTCAAATCCCCTTTACATATTCGGGCACTCATAACAGGTTACATTGTACCACCCCAGCTCATTGTGTTAAAGTCGCAATTGTAATGTTGTCGTAAGCTATCTATAGACCAATATGAAAAATTTTGTTAATTTTAATATTTGTCTATTATACTTACGACAACATTAACTACCCACCCCTCCTTAAATTTAGGACTTATTTGCGGAAAGAGGACGTAACTCTGTGTGACTCTTGCTTGTGCGGGTGTATTTGGCGGCGCCCTTGGTGCCGGGAGTCCCGGGAAGGGTATTTGGGGAAGTTTTTCCGTTCGTGGATTAAGGCAAGTTGAGTATATTGCAATTGTAATGTTGTCGTAAGTATAATAGACAAATATTAAAATTAACAAAAAATTTCATTTTTTTTTGTATATTCCCAATAATAGAATTTGTTTAAACTTTCTAAGTACATAGTTTAACATATATAAAAACATAATGTGCAATAAAAATGATAGGTCCCCATGCTTGTTTAGAAAAAAAAATTGAAACCCTACCCCTATGCTAAAAGCCAAGTTTTGTATGAAATTATGTAGAAATGGTATATTTTGCTTTTTTGTTATGTTCCTAATAACAGAATTTGTTCAAACTTCCTAGGCACTTATTTGAACATATATTTAGACAATAAATGCAATTAAATTTATAGGTCACCGTGCATATTGAGATTTAATATTGGTTTTTGGAACCGTACCATTATGCTTAATTTTTTTAATTTTGTTGGAATTTTTTCAAAATGCTATATTTTTCCTATTTTATGTATCTTATAATAGGCCTTTATTTAAATAAAGACAATAAAAAATAAAAAGATTTAAATAAAAAAAGAATTTCAAAAAAAAAATATCAAAAAAGAAATTCAAAAAAATAAACAAAAGACAAAAAATACAACTAGACATCAAAAGCAACATTCCTGTAAATTTGTAGGAAAATTCATCCAATAGTTTTAGAAGAGAAGTCGCCCAAAGAAGCTGCGCATGGAAAACTACCGAAAATGCCTTAATTTAAACCATTCAAAACTGTTTTTGAGAAAGGACATTATACAATATCAAACAAAGGGCCATCATTCTGTAATAAATTAGGCAATCAACAATGGGTGATGTACAGGGACATAATGTCATCAATTTTTATGTGTACATGAAGTTTGGGAACAATAATTTTGAAAATGTTTGAGAAAATGTTTGAGAAAAAAATGTGTTACAAAATTAGAGTAGAAATGTCTAAGTCAAACAAAGGGCCATAATTCTGTAATAAATTAGGCAATCAACAATGGGTGATGTAGAGGGTCATAAGGTCATCAGTTGTTATGTGTATAAAATTATGAAGTATGGGAACTCCATTCAAAACTGTTTGAGAAAGGAAAGTAATAAAAAATGATTGAGAAAGGAAAGTAATAAAAAATTGCTACGCGACGGGACGGAACGCAGTGCAACAAAAATGTGTAACGGGACATGAAGTTACGGACAGCGTGATTCACTTTGTGAAAGCAGGGGTATAACAAGGTCCATAATTCTGTAATAAATAAGGCAATCAACAATGTGTGATGTAGAGGGACATAAGGTCATCAGCATTTATGTGTATATGAAGTTTGAGAACAATCCATTGAAAACTGTTTGAGAAATGCAAGCGTGAAGAGATAGGACGGGATGAGGAATGACATTACAGGATGTTACAGACAGCGTGATTCCCATAATATTATATACTGATACTGGACATGAAGTCAGTATTATCTATGTTAGGGTTGAAAATAAATAAATTGTGGCTTTAAACAATAATTTATCTTTTTCAAAGCAAACACATTGAAGTTCCAGAAAAATCTACTGTTGTACTTAAAGAGGCACTACCTATATCTACGCGATTTTTAATGTAAAATATTAAATACTCAATATTACTGCATTTATATGTATACAAAGCTATTTTATGAGTATTCTAAGAAGAAACATGGTTCGTATTCCAGTTCTGTAAATTATTAATTACGATCAAAACAATTCGAAATAAAATGCTGCCCTGCCGTTTATTCCTGCCGGAGAACTACGAGTTTTTACGATTTTCTCGGACATGCGCAATGCGATTCAGTTGAACGATAACAAACTATTCGGAGTAGTTCCGATTGTAAACGAATAAGATCGGAAAATCTCCGCAGTCGGCTTGTCTAAAACAATTACGAATACAATTTCAAAAATCCGATCTTTTCCATCCTGTTTTCCACCAGCAAAACGCATATTACGTGGGGTGAAAGTATTGCCATTTACCTTTTTCATAATCCTCTTTATAATTAAGTAAAGTTTATATCAATTGGTGGACAAAAAGAAATATAGGTAGGGCCTCTTTAACAAACAATTCATGGGATCAGTTTGGCAAAACAAACTGACTTCCGACTTTAGTTTATCATCCCTCTTGTTATGTTAAGAAATCAACAACAAAAAATGACTTCTTACTGTTGGTGAAACCTGTCTTAACTATAATAACCCCCGACTTCGGACAAGGTCAAGATTCTAATGCTCGTGTATTTATTATGGGTTGGTCATTACTTTAATTCATTTTACATAACTTCAGATATGTTCAGATATTTTTTGTTTTTTCATCAACAAAATATGATTGTGTCTTTGCACTAAAGGTTTGAACAAGAGGTCCAAATTCAAGTGAAAACAACGCTTTCATTCGCAAAGATGAAAAAAACTGTCAAACAAGTTTATAATTTCATAACAGAATGAGATCACGCAGTCGATGGCACGCCCTCGCAAATTTCCACACCTGCCTTAATCAGGGCCAGTAAGCGTATAAAATTATATGGTTATACAGTGGGGTCTCAACAGTTTCCAACTTATGACCCAAGGGCTATGTCCCAATGGGTGGGATTGTATCCCTGAGACAATGGTGGTTGGATTGTTGAATCCATCATTTCATGCCCAGCAAGTGTACAAATGGTTATAGGGTGGGGATTTCAACAGTTTCCAAGTTATGATCAAGGTGTTATGTCCCCAGGGGTAGGGATAGACCCCTGGCCGATGATTTTTGGATGGATTTATTTGTCTGTTCGTGCCCACTAAGTGCATGTATGGTTCTAGGGTGGGGATCAGAACAGTTTCCAAGTTATGACCCAGGGGTTAGTTCCCCGGGGGTGGGAAAGGACTCAGGGCCCCAATGTTGGTTGGATGGTTGTATCTGTCTTTTATGTTAAGAAGGTGTATAATTCTGAGAAAGAAGGTGTATAACTCTGAGAAGAAAATATTTTATGGTTTAAGACTAATTGTAAAACAGGGATAGGGCCAGATTTTACCCCGGGTCACCATTTAAACAATCTTGGTAGAGGACAATAAGCTTATGCTCCATGCATGTGAGTGGTCTATCCCACAGGGTCACTATTTAAACAAACTTGGCAGAAAACCATAAAACTATGGTAAATGAAAAACATTAAACCGTTGGCTCTTGTAGTTTCAGAGTAGAAGATTTTTTGAAGACCTAATGTAAAACTGTGATCCCCACACCCTCTCTGGGGAGTGGCCATTTTTCACCAGAATCAACTTTTGAACAAACTTGGTAGAGGATCGTAAGTTGATGTAACATGCATTATATGAGAACTCTATGCCTGTTGGTTTTGGGAGAAGAAACTTTTTCAAGTTTTTCCATTTGAACAAACTTAGTCGAGGATTGAAAGTTGATGTAACATGCAATATATGAGCTCTATGCCTTGTGGTTTTGGAGAAGAATATTTTTCAAGTTTTAATTGTATGTCAAACATGCAAAATCTCCATATACAAGCTTTGGACCCCCAGAGCAGTTATTTTTGATTTTATGAAGATGAAAATCACAAACTTGATAGTTTATAGTAGCTAGCGATCAATTTGTAACAAAATCTGTCAAAATCTATCTTAATTGCCATTCTGGAGTAGATTTTTTAAGGTTTTGGCTATTTTTAGGAATGGCAGCCATCGGAATGTCGGATCGACAAAACAAATATTCCCAGCTCACTCAGGAGCAAACATGTGACATTTGAGTAAAATTCACTGAGCAGTTTCGCAGCACCTGCAGCTGATGGATGCCAAGAAAGAAATGCTTTTGACCAGTATTGCTCAAAAACTCTGAGCTTTCATCAATATCAGCACAAATTTAAGTTTGGAAATTATCAAATATAAAATGAAAGTGCTAGCATGTTCACAAGGCAGAATATGGCATTTTTTCAATAAACCAAGTGCCATATCTCTGGTGTTATTTACCTGATCTATCTGAATTTCAAATCTGTTCGAGCTTTTATTAATATAAAAAAAATTCAAGTTTGCAAAAGATCAAATAAAGGTGATAGTGTTCACAAGGCAGAATAAGGCATTTTTCAGTGAAACAAGGGCCATTAATCTGGTGTTACTAACACCGTCTGGCTGGTTTTCGAACTTGTATGAGTTTTCATTAATATAAAGACATTGACAAAGTTTGGTAAAGATTAAATACAAAATAAAGGCGCTAGGGAAGGCTTCTAGAATATGGCATTTTTCAATAAATCAAGGGCCATAACTCTAGTGTTTATTGTTCGATAAAGCTGGTTTTCAAGCTTGTTTGAGCTCTTATTGATATCAATAATCCAGCTAAGTTTGGTAAAGATCAATTACAAAATGAATGTGCTAGAGTGTTCTCAAGGCAGACTATGGCATTTTTTAATAGAACGACGGCTTTAACTCTGATGTTACTGATACAATATAGCTGGATTTAGACCTTTTTCGAGCTTTCATTAACATCAACAATCTAACAAAATATGCTAGGGATCAAATACAGTGAAGGAGCTTGAGTGTTCCTAAGGAAGAATATGGCAGTTTTTAATAAATCAAGGGACCATAACTCTGATGTTCCTGGTCCGATATGTAGCTGGTTTTCGACCTTGTTTGAGCTTTTATTAAAATCATTTATCTGGCGTAGTTATGAAATACAAAATGAAGGTGCTAGAGTGTTCACAAGGCTGAGTTTGGCATTTTTCAGTACAAGAAATCCTCAGATGCACATGTCTCGGCTAACAGGGTTTAAAAATGAGAGCTAACTAAATGTTGTTTAAATGAAAGAGTGTACAATGTTTACTACCAAAATAAAATTTTGCTGATTTACCGTATACTCCAGTTCAAATGCCCACGGGGGGCATTACATTTTAATAAAATTATGACCTAAAGGCATGCCACTGGCAAGTGTTGTTTTTTTTAAAGAAGAAAGTATTGTGGGGAGTGGTGGAGGGGTTGGTGGGGTGGTTGGAGGGGATTTATATGGGGGTATACAGTATGATATTTCAGTCCATTTGTTTGAAAACAAAAATGATATTGTATATAAAAAAAAAAGTAAGATAAGGTATACATGAAACCAAATTGTCCAAAAAGATGCACTACCCAAGACAAGTATAAACCTTTGTCAAAATAAAATTGTTTTGTCTTCCAAAGATTAAATTAAGATTTAAAACATCTAGTTATATTAAGTTATCCGTCCTTTGCTTGGAGGGTCAAGGTCATATCCACATTTGCTTTGTCCTGTTGCAATGTACCATCCAAGCCAAAACTACAAGCCAAGTTTGAAAATTCCAGTGCATACAGTTTGTGAGAAAATGACCTAAACGCAAAAGTTGAATTTTGACGCCGCCACCTTTACCGACGGAAAAGTAACACCTATGTTTCTTTTTTCTTCAAAAAGCTGAGACAAAAACAAGTGCCATCATCTATGAAGTCCATACCGTGTTCACAAGGAAAAGGTTAACAACTTGGAATCCCATAAGCTCTGCTGGTCTGCGGCCAGTAAAGCTAAACTTGACAAAGTTTGGAGAGACGAAAAGAGAGTTCAGTCAAGGGCCACAACTCTGCTGTTTCTGCTAAATTAAAGTTATTCAAACTTTTACTGATATAAACACTCTGACCAAGTTTGGTAGAGATCAGATGAAAATGAAGTAGCTAGAGCTTTAACAAAGCAATATACAGCATTTTTTAATCAATCAAGGGCCATAACTCTGGTGTTAATTATCTGAGTTAGCTTGCTTTCGCCTGAGATTTTCATAATATCCACAATCTAGTTGACTTTGATTGGATGGAGAATGATGATACTAGAGCACTAACAAAAGCAAAACATAGAATTTTGTTTTATAAAAGCCAAAACTTTGCATATGTATAGTTTAAAACTGTCTGAAATTTTAATGATATAAACATCCTGCTGAAGATTGGTCAAGATCCGATGAAGAACCTTGAAACTACAGGGTAAGTTACTCTGCCTGTCATACAAGGTAAGTGATCCTGTCAATCATGCCAGTCATACAAGGTAAGTAACTCAGTCACTCATGTCGGTCAATATCATACAGGGTAAGTTATACTGCCTGCCATACAGGGTAAGCTTCTCTGTCAGTCATACAGGGTAAGTAACTCTGGCAGTCATACAGGGTAAGTGACTGTCAGTCATGCCTGTCATACAGGGTAAGTGACTCTGTCGGTCATGCCAGTCATACATGGTAAGTAACTTTGTCAGTCAAGCCAAACTTACAAGGTAAGTAATTCGGTCAGTCATGCCAGTCATACAGGGTAAGACACTCTGTCACTGTTGCCAGTCATACAGATATGTAACTCTCTGTCATACCAGTCATACAGGGTAAGTAACTTTGTCAGTCATGCCTGTCATACATGGTAAGTAACTATGTAAGTAATGTCAGTTATTCAGGGAAAGTGACTCTGTCAGTCTTGCCAGTCATACAGGTTAAGTAACTCTCTGTCATACTCGTCATACAGGGTAAGTGACTCTGTCAGTCAGGCCAGTCATACAGGGTAATTGACTCTGTCAGTCAGGCCAGTCATACAGGTTAAGTAACTCTGTCAATCATGCCAGTCATACAATGTAAGTTACTCTGTCAGTCATGCCTGTCATACAAGGTAAGTTTCTCTGTCAGCCATGCCTGTCATACAGGGTAAGTATCTCTGCCAGTCATACTAGGAACCTAACACTGTCAGTCATGCCAGTTATACAGAATAATTGACTATGCCAGTCATACAGGGTAAGTAACTCTTGTCAGTCATGCCGGTCATACAGGGTAAGTAACTCTGTCAGTCATGCCAGTAATACAGATAAGTAACTGGGTCAGTCATGCCAGTCATACAGTGTAAATAATTCTGTCAGTCATGCCAGTCATACAGGGTAAGTGACTCTGTCAGTCATACAGTGTAAGTGACTCTGTCAGTCATGTCAGCCATACAGAGTAAGTAACTTTGTCAGTCAAGCCAGTCATACAGGGTAAGTAACTCTGTCAGTAATGCCAGTCATACAGGGTAAGTAACTTTGTCAGTCATGTCAGTCATTCAGGATAAGTGACTCTGTCAGTCATGCCAGTCATTCAAGGTAAGAAACTCTGTCAGTCATCCAGTTATACAAGGTAAGTAAATGTCAGTCATGCCAGTCATACAGGGTAAGTAACTATGTCATTCATGCCAGTCATACATAGTAAGTGACTCTGTCAGTCATACAGGGTAAGTAACTCTGTCAATCATGCCAGTCATACATGGTATGTAATTTTGTCAGTCATTCCATTCATTCAGGGTAAATGACTCTGTCAGTCATGCTTGTCATACAAGGTAAGTAACTGTTGGTCATGCCAGTCATACAAGGTAAGTAACTATGTCAGTCATGCCAGCTATAAAGGGTAAGTAACTTTGTCAGTTATACAGAGTAAGTGACTGTCAGTAATGCCAGTCATACAGGGTAAGTAACTATGTCAGTCATGCCAGTCATAAAGGGTAAGTAACTTTGTCAGTCATGCAGAGTAAGTGACTGTCAGTAATGCCAGTCATACAGGGTAAGCATGTCAGTCATACAGGGTAAGTAGCTTTGTCAGTCATGCCAATCATACAGGGTAAGTAACTCTGTCAGTCATGCCTGCCATACAGGGTAAGTAACTCTGCCTGTCATACAGAGTAAGTAACTCTGTCAGTCATACAGGGTAAATAACTCTGCCAGTCATATGGGGTAGGTAACTCTGTCAGTCATACAGGGTAAGTAACTATGTCAGTCATACATGGTAAGTAATTATGCCAGTCATACAGGGTAAGTAACTCTGTCAGTCATACAAGGTAAGTAACTCTGTCAGTCATGTCTGTCATACAGGGTAAGTGACTCAGTCAATCATGCTTGTCACGTAGGGTAAGTTACTCTGCCAGTCATACAGGGTAAATAACTCAAGTCAGTCATACAGTGTAAGTTACTCTGCCAGTCATACCAGTCATACAGGGTGACTATGTCAGTCATAAAGAGTAAGTAACTCTGTTGGTCATGCCAGTCATACAGGGTAAGTAACTCTGTCAGTCATACAGGGTAAGTTACTCTGCTAGCCATGCCTGTCATATATGGTAAGTTACCTTGTCAGCCGTGCCAGTCATACAGGGTAAGTAACTCTGCCTGTCATACAGGGTATGTTACTCTGTCAGTCATACAGGGTATGTTACTCTGCCTGTCATACAGGGTATGTTACTCTGTCAGTCATACAGGGTATGTTACTCTGTCAGTCATACAGGGTATGTTACCCTGATCCTTGGGGCGGGGCCAAATGTGACCCGAGGGTCACCATTTGAACAAACTTGGTAAAGGACCATAAGCTGATAGTAAATGCAAAATATCAAACCTCTGGCTCTTGTAGTTTCCGAGAAGCTTTTTTAATTTTTTTCCTATATAAATCTATGTAAAACTGTGACCCCCGGGGCGGGGACAAATTTGACCCCAGGGTCACCATTTGAACAAACTAAGTAGAGGACCATAAGCTGATGCTACATGTAATACATGAGAGCTCCGTGCCCCTGGGTCACCATTTGAACAAACTTGGTAAAGGACCGTAAGCTGATAGTAAATGCAAAATATCAAACCTCTGGCTCTTGTAGTTTCCGAGAAGAATTTTTAATTTTTTTCCTATATAAATCTATGTAAAACTGTGACCCACGGGGCGGGGACAAATCTGACCCCAGGGTCACCATTTGAACAAACTAAGTAGAGGACCATAAGCTGATGCTACATGTAATACATGAGAGCTCCGTGCCCCTGGGTCACCATTTGAACAAACTTGGTAGAGGACCATAAGCTTATAGCAAATGCAAAATATTAAACCTCTGGCTCCTGCAGTTTCAGAGAAGAAGATTTTTTAAGTTTTTTCCTATACATGTCTATGTAAAACATGTGATCCTTGGGGCGGGGTCAAATGTGACCCGAGGGTCACCATTTGAACAAACTTGGTAAAGGACCATAAGCTTATAGTAAATGCAAAATATCAAACCTCTGGCTCTTGTAGTTTCCGAGAAGACGATATTTTGATTTTTTTCCTATAAGTCTATATAAAACTGTGACCACCGGGGCGGGGACAAATTTGACCCCAGGGTCACCATTTGAACAAACTTAGTAGAGGATCATAAGCTGATGCTGCATGCAATACATGAGACCTCTGTGCCTTGTGGTTTCAGAGAAGAAGATTTTAAAGTTTTTCCCTATATATGTCTATATGAAAAACATGCAAAATCTGAATATACAAACTTTGGACCTCCGGGGCACGGCCATTTTTGACACCGGGGACTTCATTTGAACAAACTTGATAGTCTAGGCGTTGGCAATCATTTTAACAGAAAAACTGTTGAAATCTGTCCAGCGGTTCTTGAGTAGAAGACTTTTTAAGGTTTCAACTATATATGGTAATGGCGGCCATCTTAGATATCACGCTGACCTAATTTTAAAAAATCTAACAAGCATTCATCTAAGGATCATCCACGTGAAGTTTGGTCAAAATTGGCCAAGCGGATTCTGAGAAGAAGTTATTTGAAGCAAAAGTTAACGACGGACGACGACGGACGAAGAGTGATAGCAATAGCTCACCTTGAGCCTTCGGCTCAGATGATCTAAAAACTCAAAAACTCGTTGCATGCCATTAGTTTTCTTCATAACATACATTTGTATAATCATTAATATTAATTCTAATACACCTGCACTATATAGCCTAGTTTAAAATATCTCGTTATATTCAACGATATATCACTGTAACGTTTGCAACGTTAGGAGAATAAGCAAGGCAATGCGAAAGATATCACTGTAATGTTTGCAACATTAGGACAGTAAGCAAAGCAATGCTAAAGATTTCAGATGTGTGCGTTATTTTCACATTTTAGGGGTATTTAACGTCTCACACCACAATTAATTTTCCATAGGGTCCCATTGTAATGTTTTTGTTCGTGGCATAGAGATAAAAAAGATTTTGCAACATGTATTTATGCTTAAATTCTTCATTGATCCAATATCTGCATGCTATTAACTTTTAACGAATATTTACCAGATTGAACTTTTTTTAATTTCATGTTTGCGTGACACCTATCAAAATTTAGACAAAAATACAACCCCGTGGAGATTAGACCCATGATGTGTAAAATGAGGCAGAATTAGCTAGAAATCTTATATCAACATGCATTTTTCTGGGATCTCTTCCTAAAATGCTGTAGATTTAGAACCTGGTAAAGATAAATCAATGTATCCTGTAAAATGTAGAAAAGCGAACTTGTTTTTTTTATCTACCTCCTTCATCTGTAGGGCAGGAGTATTAAAGGGAGATAATAGTGGTGTGAGTCCTTAAGGTCATTTTTTTTTCTAATGATCACCTCAATAATAATTGAACATGTATACAAATCAATTACACGCTGAAAAGTGCTAAAAGTTTGATTCCATGTTTATTGCTTTTCAAATTATTCAAGTTTTAGTGACCTAGGGTATTGGTCGAAATTCAGGCCGAGCACCTTTAATATTTTGAAAATCTACAGTAGTGATAAGGATTTTGCATTTTTCTGGTCATTTGTGCTCAGCTATGTCTGAAACTTTCAAATATACATGAAAAGGCATCCCTACATCTGAATATAGCATAAAAATGATCTTTAAGAAATGATTATTGAGAACAATGCTGAAAATAATAAACACAAACTAAGGGTTACCCGTCAAAATTGTGATTTTCCAGGAAAAGTAACAGTCTCTCGCTTTAATTTTGACATTTTTTCAAAGTAGTCTGTCTTCATTGATATGTGTGTTTGTTTTACAAGCCAATAGCTGTAAAATAAAGCTAAAATTATGCTTATACCTATATTGGTTTTGAAAATATAGTTAATTTTTAGTTAAACATGGTATCAAGTAAAATTTCTGCTAATTCCCGCAATATGAAGATAACTTGAAGTAACTATACATACACAGACGGGATTTCTGAATAACCGTGTTAACTGTGTCCTTACATGTCTGAAACGTTCACAGATACACAAACAATGCTTAGAGGTGAAGGATGTAAGGTACCCGTTCTGCAGCTCTAAAGCGCAAGGGCTTAGAAATGAATGATGGAAATTCCCATTCTGAAGCTCTAAATTGCAAGGCATTAGAGATGAATGATGAAAGATACCTGTTCTGCAGCTCTAAAGCGCAATGCCTTAGCATTAAAGGATGAAAGATACTCGTTCTGCAGCTCTAAAGCGCAATACCTTAGAGATGACGGATGAAAATGCCATTCTGCAGCTCTAAAGCGCAATGCCTTAAGAATAACGAATAAAGATACCCATTCTGCAGCTCTTTCTTAACGTCTCACACCACAATTAATTTTCCATAGGGTCCCATTGTAATGTTTTTGTTCGTGGCATAGAGATAAAAAAGATTTTGCAACATGTATTTATGCTTAAATTCTTCATTGATCCAATATCTGCATGCTATTAACTTTTAACGAATATTTACCAGATTGAACTTTTTTTAATTTCATGTTTGCGTGACACCTATCAAAATTTAGACAAAAATACAACCCCGTGGAGATTAGACCCATGATGTGTAAAATGAGGCAGAATTAGCTAGAAATCTTATATCAACATGCATTTTTCTGGGATCTCTTCCTAAAATGCTGTAGATTTAGAACCTGGTAAAGATAAATCAATGTATCCTGTAAAATGTAGAAAAGCGAACTTGTTTTTTTTATCTACCTCCTTCATCTGTAGGGCAGGAGTATTAAAGGGAGATAATAGTGGTGTGAGTCCTGAAATTATTGTTTACAACTGAACTCCAAACCGTGATATATTACACGATAATTCACAGTAAATGATGTTCTATTTCTTAATTATAAGAAGAATATAAACTAATCTTTTTTGGCATGTTGATTTTATTGCACCAATAATAGGTTTAAACCTATCTTAGAATAAGAAAAGAAAATGAAAAATGAACATTTTATTATATGCAAGCAAGTTTAAAATTAAAATGATTATACTGGATTAATGAAATTGAGACGCTAATTTTAAAGTAGCTATCCCACCAACAACAGGTACAACTGTTTCTAAGCCTACTGATGACAAGGTATATATATAACTTACATATTTGTGAATCCAAACTTTATAGACACAATGAAACCCTAAAACTGGAACAATGAATAAGAGAGTTGCCAAGACTGCCAGTGAGCCCGAATGTTCATATAATGGCAGAGATGTAAAGATCTGATGATAATTAAATGCTTTCCTTTCCCTTCCTTTATACCATACTTTTAATTAAAGCAAAACTACTTGCAGCCTGATTGTTTTTAATAGAAGAATTACCATTAAAAATAAAATTATTTTTTAATATGGAAATGAACATGTCATCTGAAGCCAAATAAGGCAAATCAGTGATGTCATTTGATATTTTGGGGAATGGAAACTTAAACAACAGGCCCAAGAGGGCCTGTATCCCTCTACTTGCTATATGGAATCTTTTATGGGGGAACACAACAACATGTGCAACTAGTCTTGGTACTGATCATTCCCTGCGCAAGTTTCACCGAAATCCAACCAGGGGTTTAGGAAAAATTGTTTGGATAAAGTTTGTGTTTATTTGGCCATAACTCATTCAACCAGAACACAGCTTATGATATGCGCAACTAGGCTTGGTACTCCTCATCCCTGCCAAAATTCGTTTCAAATTCGGCCAAGGAGTTCAGGAGACACTAGTCTGGATAAAGTCTGTGTATCAAAACCTTTAAAGGGCTATTACTCCGCAAAAATCATTCAACCTGGAATATGGCAATGACATGCACAACTAGGCCTGGTACTGATCATCCCTGCAAAGTTTCACTGAAATCCGGTCCAGGGGTTCATGAGAACATAGTCCCGCCAATTTGTGTATTAAAACCTTTAAAGGGCATTGTCCGCAATTTGTGTATTAAAACCTTTAAAGGGCATTAACTCTGCCAAAAATCTTTCAACCGAAATACGGCGATAACATGCATAACTAAGGCTTAAAAACTTAAGAATTCAGATTATTATACACAGCGTACTACAAAGTAAGCTAAAAACTTATTCCGCGAGAATGGGCAACAACAACTTTTTACAAAGGATAGTAGCTTATGCGATTAACCATTACTGACCAAACCTATTAAATATTATATGAAGACTATAAAGGCCATTTATATTTATCCAAGAAAGATGGAAGATATGCATTTGATCGTGTTGCAAGAGAAATTAGTTATAAAATTAACTGGTTACAAATCTCAATACACTATCCTAGGAGAACAATACAGCATATGAATGAATTTTACGCAAGATCACGTGATGATCGCGTGATGATTGATCTATTTATAGAACGCACAGCAAACGATGTAACGCTACATAAACAATATATAACTTAAACAAAGTATCGAGGAAATTATT